>WBMZ01000634.1:0-94931 GCA_013400975.1 Atrichornis clamosus | reverse complement strand
GGAGGCGGGCGCGGCAGCCCCGCGGCCGCGGTGCCTGCGGGCCGTGTACGTGCTGAACGACCCGCCCAAGGCGGGCGCGGGGGCGCGGAGCCCCGAGGCGGGGGCGCGCCAGTGCTTGCTGCGGGCTTGCGAGGCCGAGGGAGCCCAGCTCAGCACGGTGAACTTCGGCGAGCTGGACTTCGGCGAGACGGCGGTGCTGGACGCCTTCTACGACGCGGGTGAGCGGGCTGGGCTGAGGCGGGACGCGGGGCGGGGGCTCGGGCTCGACGCTGCCCCGCGCCGCCGTCCCGGGCCGTGCAGGGAAACGCTCGGTGGTGGTGGTGCCGGAGAAGAGGGGGAGCGAGGCTCTTGGGAAGGGGTGTGGGGATAGGGAAATGGGTGCGAAGGGATCCTCCTGTAATGCGTCCAGCACAGGGAGGAGAAAGAAGGTGTGAGAAAAAAGTTCAGGCCCTGACAGCAGCTCCCTGACGGTGCGTTGCCCCATCAGAATTGTGGATCCTACGGTACCAACCGAGTGTTAAGGAGTAGCAGAGCTTCTCCTTGGAGGGTTCGCTAAGAACCCCCTTCCAGCTTCCAACCTGGTTGGGAGCTTAGAGTGAGACACAGCATGAAGACAGGCCAGCCTCTGATCTGGCATGGCCAGAGGCTTCGTGTTCACCACTCTCACTCCAGACTGGACAGTGAACTTGGCTCTTTTGTGAACGGAGTGATCCAGTATTGCTCTGAAAAAGAGCCCTGAGGAAGACTTGTGGCTACTGCCGCCCTGTTCAGCCTCCAGCTGGTGACTGGTGTCTGATGGTTCTAAAGAAAGCTGCTGTCCCTTCTCCACTCAAAACCACATGGCTGGTTGGGCATTATGGCAGAGAACTGTGAGCTTTTTTAGCAAGCAGAGGAAACCTCTGAGCCAATAGGTGTTATCGAGGTGAGTATCTGCATGTGTTGCTGTCATGCAGACATACTTTTTTCTCCTACCTCTACGAGCTGGCATTAGGAAAGGATGGAATTTCCAAAGAGGAAAAGTATTCTTTAGGTTCCTACTGATGTCCACCTTTCACAAGAACAACTTTGTTTTGCTCATGAGATGTGTTAAAGAATACTTCTTAAAACTTCAGTCTTACTGTAAATTCTCATGTGATTATGAGTCTATTTCATCCCAGTAAGTCACCCACCCAAACACTGAGGAAATTCACATCCTTTTTTTGTCATTGTTTTTTCCCCCAGTCAGGGATTTTTGTTACGTCTCTGCTAGCAAGGTTGACAAGTGTGTAATATATTCTTTGTGTGTGTTAGTGCACAAACACGAACTAGCAATTTCTTTTATAGCTCTTTTGAAGGTAAGCACAATAGCCCATCAACACGAAATTATTTATCTGTTTCTGCTAATAGTCCTGTTAATGTATTATGCACACACCCGGTCTGCATTGTACTGAGAGCTTGAGATCGCTATTTTAAATGTTTTCTTAAGTTGCTGCATTCTGAAGTCAATGCCTTTTCTCTGGGAATGGGCCCTACTTTTGCAGACTTTTGCATTCAAGTTATCTTGTAGGACCAAGAACATTTTATCACTGATATCACTTTGTAATGGTAGGGTGCCTTTTTACTGGATAGTCCTGCAAAACACTTATATCTAGGTTTAATCAGCAGGTGTCCATTAAAAGCTAATTGAATAGTCCATAATCAGGAATTGTTCCAAAGGAGACTGTTAGAAATAATCTTCGTGTGGATTTCTTTCCAGTAGCAACAATCTGAGATGAGGCAGGGGGACAGCTTTTTGGTTTGTGTAATATATCCTATGGCTCAGGATGAACTTTGTGTTAGGAAGTTTGTGCATGTTTGCTTCAAAAAGAAAATAAAAAATCTAAAGTTTTATTGCTGCCTGGGAAGGATATTGAGCAGGTGTTTCCCATACTGAAGATATCTCTTACCATATATATATTTACTTTCTGTACTTCAGGGATAGAACCTTGAGAAGCAGTTCCTTTTGCTTTGTAATGAAAGTGGGGGATCTCTAAGAGATGCTTGCCTGGAGCCGTCTCTTGGTTTACTAGTGGAACCTTAACTATCTACTAATGCTTAAAGACTGAGCAGCAAAGACCATCTCATTGTGAGTAGTATCGACAGGTCTTTGTTAAAAATGTTTTTCCCTGACTGGGCCTGAAATTGTAGCCATTTAGTTAGTCATAAGACAACCCCCTCCAAAGCAAGTTCATCTACCTTAATTAGTACGAATCTATAAGTACCTTTTATGACAAAATCAGCAAACTTTAAGAACAGAGTGCAATGAAAAAGATCAACAGAAACTTCTGTCTGCAGGCAGGTTTTCTGGTAGATGATTTTTCAGTAGAACACAGAAAAGTGCTGCAAAATCACTTATATTGCATAATAAGAGTGCATATGTCTCCTTCTCCTCAACAGTACTCGTTACTGACTTCCCATCATTTCAAATCTTACCATGAATGGAAGCATGACTTATGCCTTTAGTTAGGTATTGCAGACCTGCAGGTAATGCAGGATGACCCTGATCTTAAGAAATCACTCAGCTTTCTAAGGTGCTTTGCTAAAGGGGAACTGCAGCACTCATGAGAGCAAACTTACAACAAATCATGAAATAAGAGCTTGATAACAGCAAGATGAGATCTCTTTGCTCGGTGCGTGCTAGAAACAAGCCATCAGAAAAGTAGTTTATGTTTTGCAAAAGTGGGCGATGCTACCTACCTAACAGAGAAGCAACAAGAAAGGTGCTTGCATAGACTGACTGTAGCTCTGGGAAGAGAGGTAATATTTTTAGACTGAAACCACAGGTATGGAGCATTAGTGTGAAGCTTTTTTGCACAAAATAAAAGTAGCTTTTGCTAGGAACAGTGAGCTTAGGAGCTGAGGATTTTTAAAATTCTTCAGAATTATCCTATGCAGAAAATCAAACCAGAGGCACTGTAGTGCTTTCATAAACAGCTTAAGAGACACAGTGAACAGGTGAGTGTGACTTGGCTAGTCATGTTACAGGTAGAGTGATTCATAGCTGCAAAGGATATTCCTGTTCTGGACGTACAAAGAAAACTACATGATGTCAAAGTCAAATGTCTGACCTGTGCCTATGGAAAGGTGGTGTGAGATAGAAAGAGATGTAGCTTTTCCTTGTCTGCCCAAAACCTTATCAAAGCTTATTGCCTGAAGTGCCACAGGATTTGGCTATAGTGAGACGTGAAGGAGTGTACAAAGTACAGTTATACAGGTTTTGGATGTTCCCTTTTTGGTTTGTGAAATCCATTTCCCTCATGAGGGATGTACAGCAATCTGTTTTGAGGCTTGGAATATTTCTTTGACGATTTGACCACAGCATTTAGAAACTACTACAGTCAGCAGGGTGAAAATCAACTGAAAGAAGGACAAGCTAGAGTGAGACTGGTGTACTGAGAAATAAAGCTGAATGAGAAAAATGAGTATTCCTCTGACAATCCAGGAAACGGTCAGATAATTTGTGAGTATAGTGGATATTTTGAAGTCTATTCTGGTTGTTTTGCTATATATTAACTTCTGTAACCCATATCCTGCGTTATAAGGCAGCCCCAAAATTAATGGAAGATACCTGTCTCTGCAGGTATCTTCACCCAGAGCCAAGACTTTGGAGTGAGCCCAAACAGAGCCTGAAACATCCGTCTTCCTTACTACTGTACCAGTTGAACCACTCTTAACATAACCTTAATTTCTTGTCACTGAAACTCTTCTTTCATGTTGCACTGGCAAAGGGGAAGGAGAAAATGTATTTGCTGGATCCTAATTTTCAGGCTCTGGATCCCACTGGAGGAATCATTGTTGCCTGTACCCAGCTGCCTGCCCTGAAACCCTCTGCCCTCAGAAGGCCAGTGTGGCTCCTTCAGAATTGGCTGGGATGCTTCAACTTCTTCAGCCCGAAGGCCGAGTGTGTCAGGGTGCAGTAAACACTTGTCACTGGTTTAGGATAAAATGCAGTGTGGTAACCAGTGCAGCTTAGCTGGAGGCACAGTTCTCTTGCTGGCTCTGCCACAGGGAGTGTAGCGTCTGACGGGAATGAGAGCTGAGGGCAATAACTTCTTAAACAAACTTGAACAGACCTTCCTGCTGCAATTTATCTTTGCCCCTGGGTGTGACAGGGAACAGTAGGGAAGAACTTAAGGGTTAGCACTCTGATGCCTACCTAAGCAGCCAGTGTTTTCTGTTTTTCTGAGGAATACTTTAAATCTTTCCTTTCTTTTCCCCTGCAGCTGGCTTAATGGCTAGTTGTGCATTTGCTTTAAATCTCAAGATATATATATATATATATATATATACACACCATGGAATACAAAAATATGAAGAGAAGCAAACCAGCCCTCTTCAGATTGGGAAGGTGGTGGGTGAGACTCTGACTGGTACAGCAGCAGAACTATTGGGAGCAGATCTTTTATCTCTGTGTGGTACTGCATATCTAGAGTGACTACAGGTGTCTCCAGCAGAGCTCTGCATTGTGCCTTCAGACCAAATATTCTGGTAACAAGATCCTGTAATATACCAGTATTGTAATCCTATTATATCCAAGTGTATGAGGCTAGTTTTAAATGCCAGTAACAAGTCTGATGCAATCCATCAGCTCTCTATGTTACTGTCATAGAATTGTAAAATGGTTTAGGTTGGAAGGGACCTTAAAGATCATCCAGTTTCAACCCCTCTGCCATGGGCAGAGACACCTTCCACTAGATCAGGTGGATCAAAGCCCTGTTGAGCCTGGCTTTGAACACTTCCAGGAGTGAGGCATCCACAACCTCTCTCGGTAACCTGTTTCAGTGCTTTACTACCCTCACAGTAATCTAAATCAGCCTTCTTTCAGTTTAAAGCCATTCCCTCTTGTCCTTTCACTACAAGCCTTTGTAAAAGGTCGCTCTCCAGCTCTCTTGTAGCCTCCTTTAGCTACTGGAAGGTGCTATAAGTTCTCCCTGGAGCCTTCTCTTCTCCAGACTGAACAGCCCCAACTCTCTCAGCCTGTCTTCATGGGAAAGGTCCTCGGATCATCTTCATGGTCCTCCTCTTGAACCTCTCAAACAGGTCCCCATCCTTCTTATGCTAGGGACTCCAGAGTTGAAGACAGTACTCCAGGAGGGGTCTCATCATAGAGCAGAAGGAGAGAATCCCCTCCCTTGACTTGCTGGCCAAGCTGCTTTTGACGCAGCCCAGGACAGAGTAGGCTTGATGATCTCAGAGGTTTTTTCCAACCTAATTAATTGATTCTGTGATGGCTTGATTGATTCTGTGACTCATGCACCTTCATCTTCCTGCAGTGGTTTCAAATCTCATCTTCTACAATGGGCAGTTCTTCATTCTCCCAGTCCCTTTGACAAATCACCTGTTCTGTGATTCTGGTGGTGTGGCTGAAGCACTTGCCAGTGAAGACCAAGGCAGAAAAGTATCTCAATGTGTCCCATGTACTGGGTGTTCTGGTGTCCTGTTTCCTTCTGGAGAGAGCCCATGTTTCCCTTTTATCACCTAACATACCTATAGAAGCTTTTCTTGATGGCCTTGATGTTGTTGGCCAGATTTAATTCTATCAGGGCTTTAGCTTTCCTAACCTGATCCCTCTCTGCATAGGCAATTTTTCTGTATTCCTCCCAGGCTACCTGCCCTTGCTTCCACACTCTGTAGGCTTCCTTTTTATGTTAGGATACATCTTAGGTGCTGTGACATGTGATGCATCCAAGAAGTGTATTTTGCTTTTATGATATTAGCTGGGGTCAATTTCCAACATTTCTTTTAGAAATGCTTATTTGCATTCAGACATTTGCATGCTTTCGCTTAACAGTGGAGACCATTATTTTCATAGAATCATAGAAAGGTTAGGGGTGGAGGGACCTTAAAGATCACCTTGTTCCATCCCTCACCAGGTGCAGGGATGCCATTCACTAGATCAGGGTGCTCAGGGCCCCATCCAGCCCAGCCCTGAACGTTTCCAGAGGTGGAGGATCCACAACTTCTCTGGGCAACTTGTTCCAGTGCCTCACCACTCTCCAAGACAAGAATTTCTTCCTAACATCTAATTTAAACCTGCCTTCTTTCAGTTTAAAACCATTGCCCCTTGTCCTGTCCATTGCAGTCAACATATCCCAAGTCTGTCACCTGTGAAAAATGGCTTTGTATCAATCAAACCTTTTTGTTTTCCTGTGTGTAACCTGACAGGCTTCCCTTCAGTTCACTTTGCATGTGTTCCATGAAGTAACTCCTTTAATGTCAGCTTAACAAGCTTAGAAACCTGCCAAAAATAACCATAAATAGGTTAGGTGGGATTCATTAACTTTTCTTTGGTGTTTTGCCACAGGCCAAATGCAAGATCAGGGTTGTATTCAGAGGAACATGTTAAGAACAAAAAGAAGAAATGGAAAATCTCTCTCTAATGGAGAGAGGTTCTGGTTTATTACTTCTCCTTTTGGAACATCTCTTTTTAGCTGTGGTGGGTCAGATGGAAAGACATACCAACAATCCAAACCCAGTAGGAGTCCTACCTTTCAATGAAGCTTTAGATGAAGTTGTTGCAACTCTAAAATCTGATGCTAGCCGTGCAAATTGGGACTTCTTTCATGTTCCTTGGTGAGATTGTGAATATGTGCACGTACTGCCTATGCAAAGTGAGTATTTTCTGTGCCATGACTTTTGAGAAAGGAAAAAGAATGCAGTTCTCTTTTTCCCAGGTTTTCTGAGCACGCAATTTCCTTGCATGAGAAAACCCCAACAAAACCAAATAACAACCCAGCCTACAGCTGTCCATTTACTCTGCTCATCTTTCTTTCCTCCTAAGCCTAAATACTAAATCTGAGAAGGCTTCTCAGAATCTGACTGTGAACTCTGTGTGACTGGGGTTTGTAGCCAGGAGCATGTCAGATGATTTCTAAGTGTTGAATTGGCTAAGAAGGAATCTTCTCTCTGAATACAATATAAATGGTGTGCTTCTGTTTTGTTTTAACTTATTCTGCAAGTAATATTTTTCACTGTATGATTAAATGTCTTATTGAGTCTCAGTAAATAGACTTAGAAGCTTTTATGCCCATTACAACCATTACAAATGATTTTGAAAATTTGAACATTTAGAGTTATTCTGAAGAGAGGAATGACTGTATCTATTGAACTGCCTTTTTGCTAAAGACCAATTATTGTTGCACGGCCCTTGAAAACCCTGCAGGTTTTTTGGTTTTGTTTTATTGTTCTTGTGGTTATTGTTTTTAATACTGTTTAATTTTGGGGGGAGGGGAATAAAACTTGCAGCATTTTCTGGAATTCTTCGTATCAGTAATTGTTGTTCTGAAAACGTTTTTTCCTCTGATATGTGGAAAAAAACTGTACTGGCTATGCATACCAGTCCACAAATTCTAAAGATTGCTTTTTTTGTTTTAAGAATTATATGCAAACATATAATTTTGTAGTCCTGTAGTCCCTAAGTTGCTCTGAAAGAATCTCTTGTTCCATTTGACTGTGAGGTGTTGGCTAGCAGAGCTCCAGTTCTGCCTTTTTGCATTTCAGGTTGACTCCTAGCGACATCAGAGAACTCCTGGTCACTGATCTCCATTGCAGTGATTGCGTGCTTGGCTCAGTCTCACTGTGCTGTGCGTAGTATATTCTTTAGAGGTTTAAGAATTGTTTCTCTTAGACCTGAAGTCGCAAAATGAGGCTGCAGAAAAATAAAGGAAGTGTTTTCTTATGTGGGTTAATTACATTGCTTTAATTTCCATGCCCCCATTAAATAGACAAATTATGGTAGATAGGTGGTATCTCATATGTTCTGCAGTCGTGCTCTGCTTTTATCAGTGTAATCACACATTGCTTTTTTAATTGTCAAATTACACTTGTACATACTCACTAGTTAAAAAGTAACTAATGTCCGTGGCTTGCCAACCTAGACGCTTGTGGTAAAGCTCTTCTGATTTGTAAGGACTTGTGCAAAACTTGGTTGAGAATGCGAGACATTTTGGCTGCCTCAGGATGGACTTGTGTCTGAGTAGTCGAGAGAAGGCTCTTGGCCAGACACAAGGAGTAGGATACGGTGATTATGTGCATGATTATTATTAGATTTATTGCTAATTCAGTATCTAAATATTGCCAATGTAGTATGTAAATAACAACTCTATCATCTGTTACAACAGATAATACAGTAATAGGGTTATGGTCTTTCTGGTTGAGTTACGCACTTCAGTGAGACCCACTTGCTTTCTAAACTTCTCTGAGAAGTCTAGGTGTGGCTAAGTCCACTTAGTCTCAGATTTGGTCACCTATTTATGTCTAAAGGCTTTTAATACAAGCAGGTTTGGCTAGAAAAGTACAGGTTAACAGTCTTTGACCTTGGAGAATTTACAGTTGCAAAGCAGCAAAACACCAATGTAGCTACTTTAGGATTTTATTTCCTCATGTGACCAAATCATAGCACTTTTTACTCACCTATCAAAAACTCACTGTTTCCCATCTTTGGGCTGGACATACCCTGCAGGCTTCCACACCAGGAGGGGTCTCCACCTGGAAGCTGCTTGCAGCACTGGGAGACTAGTTGGCCCAGTTTCCACCAGCATTTTATACCCTTATGCAGGCCAATATGCACCAAAGTCAATCCTGAACATCTCATCTCCCTCACCTCTGAAGTGCATTAATTATGCATGCAGACAATTCTTCCTGCAATACTCACCTAATTCTAGGACAAACCTCATTGCCATCAGGGACTGCAGAAAGGGAGAGGGTGTGTGGGGCTGTGTGTTGAGGATGCGTGTAAGGACCCAATTATCTTTTCTCAGCATCACAAGCCTCAAATTCAAACTCTCTGGCTGCAAACCTGTGTTCAGGAGATACCCAGGGCATGATGCTACTTCCATGCACGTGGAATAGCAGCTGCAGTGGTGGTTGCTTGGCCAAGCTGCTGCCTCATTTCACACTGCAGCAGTGTTACGTGGCTGAAATTTGGCAGTCGAGGTAGGTGTAGGGTCTTTCTTAGGAGGACCTCTGTGCGGTTTGCCACTTGCAAGTGAAATCTGTGAGCAGGGTAGGCTGTGTTTGCCGTGCACTTCAGCAGGGAGGTGAGTTGCTTTAGCCTCAGGCTACCTTTGAACAGCAACACGGGTGCCTGAGGCTGAGCCAGGAGAGGGATTGCAGCTGTTGCTTTATCCTGCGCCCTGGCACAGGCGTGCTATAAACGGCGTAGCTCGGGGCTCGGCTGAGGTCAGGGGCATTCAGCTGGCAGCCGATGGGTCAAACGTGTCTCACGGCATAATTTCACCTAGCCTGTCTTCTTCTTCTCAGAAGTGCTGCAAATACCTTCACCTTTTCCTGGGAGGCTGGGCTGGTTATAGAAGCATGCTAAGAGCAGGTTGCATCACTGTAGTCTGCAAGGAGGGACCCAAAGCTGGGACTTGAATTCTGACACTTAGAAATATTGGATCACTGTGTCAAGATAAACCATGCCTGCTTTTTTTTATCCTGTGTAATACTCAGCCTGATGAGGTGAATTATTCTGCTGTGGTGTTCAAGGTGTTAGAACTGAAACTTCTCAGATATTCTTTGGTAATGCTTTTGGGCATTTAAAGTTTTGTCTAAGTCAGTAGTTCAACAGCTGTTATGTCTTGGAGCTCAGAGCCCAATGGGATTCACAACTTTAAAACATGTGCCCCAGCTTTTGTTAAATTGAAGGTACGTGACCCCAGCCTTGGCGAGCATGATCTTTCTTTGACTGGAACTCTGATGGAACTGGAATTGTGACTGGCTCTGATGACAGGCACAAATCTGAAACGTAATGAAACAGTAAAGACACTGTTATGACTACATCCCTAGCTTTCTGCTAATCTGGGATGGCATAGCTAAATCCAGCAGTAAGGGAAGTACTCCAGTTTATAATAGCTGAAGTCCTGCACATACGGTTGTGTGTATTCTAGTATATACTGTTTTTATGCTTAAATTATGTTTAAAAAGTCTTCAATATCTCTTTAAAGCAAAACACAAGGAGAATAATCTTGAAGTCCTTTTTTAACCCTGTTTCAGAAGAATCTTTTTTGTTTCATTTTGTTCCATGTTATGGAGAGAAATGTCTGGATTCTCTGCCTTTTGTGGGTTTTTTTTCTATTTAGGAAACATACATAGAACTGTAGCTCAACCACCGATGGTCATGGGCCTCTCAACAATTTGAAAAGTTGTTCACATGATATCTAAAGCTTTTGAAGTCTATGCCGAAAATTCATTAGTTCTGGAAAACAAACAAACAAACAAACTTCCATGTAAATCAGCATGATAATGAGCTTTCTCTAAAATTCATCAGTTTCCTACTGGTGCCAGCAGTGCTTTCCATGAATGGTGGTACTTCAATGCATGTGGGCATATCAAAACCAGTGGTAGATGCTATAAAACTGATTGTGGGAAAATAGCACGGGAGTTACTTTTTATAACTTGGGATGGTGAATTATTTGCTACTTGATTGCTGTCCTCTCCCTACTCTCCTTAAAATTTGTTACAACTATGTAGTAGCTAGATCAGCCACAAGAAGTTGCACTGAATCAAGTGTTTTTGCCTTAGTAGTCACAGAAAGGCTGCAGGTTTTTTCTATTGCAGAAAAATATCTGCCTGTATTAATTTCACTCAGGTGAGGACTAGCTGCATAAATTCTACTGTTGCTGCCTTTCACTCACAGCAGTTGAAAAAAGAAATTTTTTTTTTTTTGCAAATTTGTGTGTTGAGGGAGACATTCCTTGTTTGTTTTGCCTTTGCTTGGAGAGTGACAAGGTGAAACTGGAGTTGGGAACTGGTAAATGAAAACAGTACAAGGCTGTATTCTGTCTGTCTGTTGCTTTCTAGCAGTGCTACACCAGTCATCTCTGTTGCACTAATCTTAGTAGATAATAAAAATTTGCAGGAGAAAAGCTAATGTTTACAGTGGTGTTGCTGTTTGGTGCTGAGCTGCCTTACTTAGCAGAGCTTCTGTGTGCACAGTCCTGTTTCACACAGTAACTGTCGGCTTTTATCAGCATCAGCTCTGCCTTCTGTGGGACTGAGATACTTGTTTCAGATATTTTCTTTGTAAATGGATGTTTGACATGCTTCAGTCTTTTAAAACCCAGTTTGAGAAGAGGTCATGATTACCAAGCTCAAAGCCAGACTTTGTGATTGTTTCTACTACTGCTATTTATGGTGCTTAAAATAACTGACAAGTTATGGGTTGTTGTCAGCTGGAGAAAGTATCTAAATCAGAATGAAGTCAGAAAATAGTTGATATGGATTTTTTTGTTTTCATGGTAATTAAATTTTGGAGCTGCTAAACATAGCTTTTTGTTTATTACAACAAAACCAGATAAGTCTTCATACTGTGGAAAACCATACTCTGGAAAACCAGAAACTGCCATATTCACAAGGTACAGATTAGCTTGGGGATGTTGGTGGATGAGAAACTTGAGATGACCTAGCAGCCCCGAGAGCCAACTGCACCCTGGGCTGCATCTAAAGCAGTTTGGCCAGCAGGGCAAGTGAGGGGATTCACTCCCTCTAGTCTGCTGTTATGAGAGCCCACCTGCATCTCTGGGGGCCCCAAGTTAGGAGGGACGTGGACGCGTTGGAACAAAGAGGACCATGAAGGTGATCAAAGGACTGGAGCACCTCTCCCTTGAAGACAGGCTGAGAGAGTTGGGGCTGTTTATCCTGGAGAAGAAAAGGCTCTGGGGAGACCTTATAGCACTTTCAAGTAGCTAAAGGGGCTACAAGAGAGCTGGAGAGGGACCTTTTACAAAAGCCTGTAGTTACAGGACACGAGGGAATGGCTTTAAACTAAAGAGGGTTTGTTTTTATTTGATATAAGGAAGAAATTGTTTGCTGTGAGGGTAGCTGAAACAGGTTGCCCAGAGAAGCTGCGGATTCACCATCCCAGGAAGTATTCATGTATCGGGTCTTGAGCAAGCTGGACTAGTGGAAGATGTCTCTGCCCATGTCAAAGGGATTGAAACTAAATGATCTTTAAGGTCTCTTCCAGCCTAAACCATTCTGTATTTTTGAGGAGAAGCATCCTGCTAAATGCTGGAGACCATGTTTAGAGGTATGTTGTAAAATCACAATTTCACGTGATTCGTTGTGTCTGATGAATCACCATTTGGAAGTACGAGTTTTCCTCTGGCTCTTAGGGAAATCTAGAATGGTTCCACTGTGATAACAAACAATCTGTGTTTGTGCTTAATACTCTCTATCTACATGCTGAAAGTAATAATGTGTGCTGTATTTATAGGACAGTTCGAGACTAAGTAGATAATGGTTATGGCTTTACAAACACCAGCTTCTACGAAAAATCTAGATTTTATTGATCTCTACATAGTGTCTTGAAATAGATTTCTGTAATTTTTTAATGGAAGCTGACAATTTTTTAACTTACAGGGTTCAGTGGTACATAAAGATTTTTTCATTAGCACGTGCAGTCTTTTAGGCTGACACGTAAAGCTTGTACTGTTCACAGGAAAGGCAAAAATAGAGTGAATCCACATCTGCCCAGCATCCAGAAAGATATATCAAGGACTCTGTACCTATATGTGGGTGCAAGTCTCTTGGCTCATGGAGGATGCCATGGCTTTATGTAAATTTTATTTGCATTTGCACTATAATAACACTGCCTTTCCTTAATTAACATTTTATCTGTGCACAGCTTCTTGTGCTTTATGTGGGTCCTAAGTGACATCAACATAAAGAGGAAATCTATAATCTGGTTATGAGGTGGCATACCTCAGTTTGGCACATAAAAGTTCCCAGTGCTAATGATGGAGATGTCTCTTGATATTTGTTTTTTAAAAACCATATTGGGGAAAAAATAAGAAATTCAGAGTAGGAAAGTTTCACCTTTTTTTTTGTATGCTATATTTTTAATTAAAGAAAGGAATAAAAGTTTTAGTTTAAACCAGACTTACAAGCTTTAGTGTACTGCAATATTTTTTCTTTCTGTTCTCGTTCCTTTTATTTTGATTGCTTTTCTTGTCTTTTTCAGCCTAATTTTATTTTTTCTGATTTTTTTTTAATATATGTTGTTGGCCAGTGTGTGACCTGTGGAAGATGTGCAGATTTGGCAGGTTTTTTTGTGTTCCCCAGCCAAGGTATTTAACATTAAATGATGGGTGACTCTCAAGTGGTTTAGTTTGGATAAATGTCTAAAAGTTTTGGATAAATGTCTAAAAGTTTGAAGCTTATCTAAACCTCCTTGGCCTAGAAATTGATTTGACTGCAGTTGGGGAGGAAGGGACAACCTTTCTTGTTGAATTTCATACTCTTCTTAATTTCACTTAGACCAGGTTATCCCACTGTGCAACCGTTTTTTTCTGTACTTCATTTGATTGCCTTTTATGACCCAGTGTAGGAAGTGCAGAGGTGCTGGAAAAGTTAAATAAAGTTCAACTTCTCATTCCACTCCCCCTCAATTACTGGCAAAGTTCAAATTAGGTTCAGGCTTGGGGTGTTTTCTTCTGCGTGCTCTCAGCTGGCTCCACTCCAGTGCACTGCAGTGGAAAGGGTCTCATGTGAGGCTTGGCACACTGCTGGTGCAGCAGGCAAGTCTGAAGAGCCTGCTTTTCGTGTACTCTGCTGTTTCTTTTCTTCTCTGATACTAAATAGGGCAGAAAAAGGTCAGATCCTGTAGAATTAGTAGGCTCTTTGGCTTGCAGAAAAATTTTAGGAAATAATATTATCCTTAATGGCTTGGCATAGTGAAAAGTGTGTATAATGTGAGACATCTACTTATTATGGCTGTCTAGCATCTATATAAAAAATTTTAATACACTGAGAGTATATAAACAGGGAAAATTATTGAACAGGTGTCCTCAGATCATCTGTGACTAGTAAGTATTTTTTAGTGTTCCAGATACATAGATCCAAAGTAAGAAATGAGCGTCTTCTGGAATCTTCATTTGTCTATTGTCTGTGAACAAAAGAAAAAAAAGGAAACAAATGTGGATTATTTAAATACTCTCTGAGAAGTTTAAAATGCTGCTTCCTTACTATTCATTTGGATATAAAGGTTGAATGAAAGATGCAAATACCTGTCTTTTTTGAGGTAGGAATCAGGCATATTGATTGCTCTGTAGATGCTTAGCTATTTTGCAGATGGAAGACTGCAGATGCTAAATCAGAGACTATTCAAGTTCTAATTCACACCAGGGTACAACAGGATGGTACAAGTGAATCGCTTAGGTACAATATGAAGAATTTTCTTCCTTCTGAAGGCATTGGGTTTGTTACAAACTACCTTTAAAATGAGGGCCGGGTTTTTCAAAGTCACTTTTTGTGTTTCAGTGGAGTATTTTCTTTTCCTTCTGAAGCTCAGAATCTTAATAACTGTATGTTCAACAAGTCCATCTTTGAAACCCCAGTTTATATGACTAGGCTAGCATCACACAGCAGCCATGGGGTAGAAAGAAGCAGGTATTCAGTTTCACAGGCAAGCATTCCGTTGCTTAACCCATGATACTGCCCTTTTCCTTCCTGCAGTCTTGTCAGTCCCTGTTGTGATGTGACTGCTCAACTTCAGCAGCCACTGAGGCTGGTGGGAACTACTCTGTTCCCCACATACCCCACAGTCACCTGTCTGCTGTGAGTTGTTGTCATGGGGTAACCCCACTGGCAGCTAAACACCACACAGGCACTCACTCCCTGACCGGTGGGGTTGGGGGAGAATTGGAAGAGTAAAAGTGAACAACTCGTGGGTTGAGAAAAGGACAGTCCAATAGGTAAGGCAAAAGGTGTGTGTGTAGACAAAGCAAAATAAGGAATTCACTACTTCCCGTCGGCAGGCAGGTGTTCAACCTTCGCCAGGAGAGCTGCGCTTCATCACGCCTGACACTGACTTGGGAAGACAAACACCACCACTCTGAACGTCCCCTCTTCCTTCCTCTTCCCCACTTTTTATAGGCTTAGCATGACACTATATTTTATGGAATGTTGCTTTGGTCTGTTTGAGCGAGGTATCCCAGCTGTGTCCCCTCCCAACGCCTTGTCACCTCCAGTCCTTGTTGGTGGGGTGGGCTAAGAAGCAGAAAAGGCCTTGGGTCTGTGCAAGCACTGCTCAGCAGCAATGAAAATATCTCTGTATCAGTAACACTTTTCAGTGCAAATCCAAAACACAGCTCCATACCAGCCACTGTGAAGAAAATTAACTTTACCCCAGCCAAAACCAGCACATTCTCCACCCCTTACTTCATACCATTTACGTCATGCTCAGGTGCCACTATCCAATACAACCTCATTAACCCCCACCCCCTTCCCATCCTTTTATATAATATGCAGATATCATTCCCCTAGTCTTTGGACTGTGCCTGTAAAATGTCCATAAATTGTTGACAAATGTCCACTGAGCTTATTTAGTCCGTGACTTTATATCACCATAACTCCATCTGTTATGGTGATTCACTCAGGGCAGGAGAGGTGGTGTGTTGTGTGAATTATTTGGCACCAAAGCCACCTCAGGCTGGGTCACTGCTGCACTTGCACTGCTGCTTGCAAGGCTTCTCCCCCAGTGGTTCCTGCTGTAGCAATTCCTATGACATGCAACTCAAATCATGGTTGCAACCATTTAGGTATATCCATTAAAATCTTCACCCCTGCTCCCTTTGGACCAAACCATAGGGTTTAAAATTGCAATGAAAAAAAAAAAAAACACCTCGGCCAAACCCAACACAGCTGTGTTTAAAAAAGTTTATTGGAATGTTAAGATTCTTCAGCGTATTTTAACAATAGTTAGGTATCAGTTTCACTACCTATCTATCTATCACTCTGGCTAGAATATTTCAAAGCATATATATAAAGGAAGGATTGTTTGTCCTGAAACTTGTAGTGATTAATAGTTCTTGCTTTTTACACTGTACATGGTCAAATGATTGATGTCAACCTGCAATGACAAATTGCTTTGTCTTTTTTTCCCCATTTTACTTCTGATGGGTGCATATTTACAAGGTTTCAATAACAGTCATTGCAAATGTAAGTACTTTGTTTAGGCACTCATGAAATATGATTATAATACAGTGTGGATGGTTATAAGAGGTGTGTACTATCTCAGACTAGAGTCTTTTTTACTACTTACAGAATTGGATTTTTTAGCTACAGATGCAAATATCTTTTGTTATATGATATGTTAAAAGTGAATTTTCCTAAAAATAAGATTTTTAACCTCTATTTCTTTGAGTTGTTGTAAAGTTTAACAGTTTCTTAAAGTACTTTTCCAGGAGGCTGGTGTGAAGCTGGTAGCTGATCCTACTCGCAGGACTGATTAGCTACAGTAACAGAGCCACTGTGTGCTAGGGTGCTAGCACTGAGCTAGCCAGAAATTGCCAAGTTAAATATAGGCTGAGGGATAAGGGGAGAACAGGACAGTGAGAGAGAGACTCAGAGACAGCAGAACATGGGAAGGAGGTAGGAGTTGCAGGCAGGCAAAAGCCTGAGCCATGACACCGCTGAAATGGCTGAGATCCAGGTGATGAGATCTCCCTCACTTCCTAACCTGGGAGCCTGAAGGGTGTAATTTTACAAAGAAATGGCATAAATATTGATCTCTTGTGCATGTCACAACTTCTATAATTCATTTATTATCAGTGTGTAGATCTTGCCAGGACCAATCTGATATGACTGTGGTTGGTAACTAAAGATCTGTGACTGTGATTGTGGTCATTGAAGGGGTAAATTTTTACAATCCTTCCTCAGGGAGGGGAGATTGTGTAGAAGGGGTGTGTGCTGTGTGAGTTTCCAGGGACAGTGTATGGACATTCTCTTTTTTACGGTGGTCTCCCACATCACTGTGAGTTAGCTGCCTCAGACATTAGCCTATATTTAACTTGGCAATTTCTGGCTAGCTCAGTGCTAGCACCCTAGCACACAGTTGTTCCCAGGACATCACAAGTTATGGTATGAAAGAAAAAAAAGAAAAGATAAAGTCTGTTACTTGCTTTAATATGAAAGCCTTTGCCTTGCAGGGAAATGTAATGCTTATATTTGGCTTGGAGGTATTCTTACTGAGAATCTAACTTGTGTATAAACTTCATCCATAGGCCAGCAGGTTGTAGTCAGTGCAAACAATCAGGTTATGAGAGTAGCAGAAAAGATTCTGGGCTGAGACAATACATGCAAAAACACCTCTTCAAGAACAGTGATCTCCACACTTGTATAATATTGAGTGCCGAAACAAACAACATTGTAAATTTGGACTAACAAATGAACTCCCAATTTATTGAAAACTCAATCAAGAGTTAGGTGTTTTAGAGAGTTCTTTGGAAATCGTAGGTGAGGGTTTGAATTGTGAGTCCTTCCTTTTCTTTCTCACAGGCAGGGAGAATGTGAGTAAAGTACTGATGAGAAAGATCTGTATTGTCTTTCCCCATTGGCTGTTTTGTTGGTTAGCTGGTGGGAACATCTGCTGAGATTATATTATTCTTGACTGAAATGCCTTAATAGTTAAAGAAATTCTTCAAAGCAGAGCTGTGAGGCTCTGTGGAAGGGGCATCATAGCACTGGACACCTTCAGTGTGGGTGTCTGCAGTTGCTGGGCTGCAATTCTTTTCCTGAAGTAGCCTTCTGACAGATCAGAGGAATTGCTCTCTAAAAGTGCTTTTCCTCTCTCTGCATTGACATGAAGGCAGTGACAAAAGGCTTATCTGGGACCAGACATCTCCCTCGTGACTCAGACCAGCTCACAGCTGATAACTTCACTTTGGAACAAGCAGCACTTCATGAGGCTAAGAGGAGTTACTTCCAGACAGCCTGACCCACCTGACAAATTTCTGGTTTGGTGCTTGAAAGCAGTAAGTCTTTTTAATTTGTCATGAAAGAACGTTTAACAGTGGCCAGAAAAATAAGTTATCTCATACAGTCTTAAAACAACTTGAATTGGTTTTAATTAAATCTCTTATAAAGAAAAGAATCCCCAAACCCTAACAACCTGAAGCAAAGACTAGCAAAGTTAAAAAGGACTGGAAGCAAAGCTTTGTCGTGGAAAACATTAACCAACTTCTAAGCCTAGGCATACACTGTTTACAGTGAATTATTTATTTCCTAACTTCTGCAATTCAGTATTTCAAGAAGAGTTCTTTGAGCATTAGTTCTTTGTTTCCTTCTTGCCCTAAACTGCCAACTATACTAAAAAAAACCCAAACAACCAAATAAAATTATGATCTCTTCTGAATGACAGGTTGTTTTAGGTGTTCCACTCCTCCGATCATACAAGGTTTTTTCCTTCATTCTTGTGCAAGGTATTAAAAATGCATTCTAAGCTTGGATGCCCTGTGTATTACATGAACTGCATTACTTTTCTTCCTGCACCAGTTCTTGTGGGTGCTGGTTGTATTCTTATAGTCTGAAAGGCTCTCCCTAAAGATGAGTTAAAGAAATAATAAGCATAGGCATGTTCTTGACAGAATTTTTCCTTTTCTGGATCTGTAGAATTGCCTTGTTATTTTAATGTAGTGTCTTGCCTTGTTTGAAACTTAGTTTAGCTGTGCATTTAATTGTATTTAAGAAACATCTACAATGTTTTTTAAAGCTTTTACTATCAAAGGTCTTTGGGAGAATCCTTGCTTCCATTTAACAAAACAGTTCCTAATACACAATTTCAAGGGAAAGAATTGAAAAGCTTCAGATGATATATCTAATGAATAAGGAAACCCCAAAACATAAAAATAAATGAGAACTCAGGTTACAGATCAACTCCTAGAACTGGCAGTGTTGCTCACCTACTGTAATTTGTTCTGTTCCTTTCAACTAAAATGCAGTTACTTAGGTGATGTAATTTTTGGAACAGATTTTGATATTAAGGATTATGTATCAATTAAAAATATGGCACAAATACATCATAATTGTTTAGAAAAATGAGTCATTTTAGATATTAGTTTCTCCTGAGTTGCAATAAATGCCACTGAAGCATGAAAAATTATGTTCTAGTTCTATTTTTAGTGTGTGTTCCATGTACCAGAGGACAGATGAAAGATGCAGTATCTCTAAAGCAACACCACAGCACTAACATGATTAGTGGCTGTAATGTTTGGGTCTGAATGTAACCCTACTGTGCAGTTTTTTATATGAAATAGGTTTTGAATTTATATGCATTTATATGAAATGCAGAATTATGAAAGCCAGAGATGAGCATTGGCCCTCAGTCTTGTCAGTTCTGTTGCTTTGGTTGGTTGTCTGGTTCTCACTGTATGCTGAGGGTCGATTTTGCTGGATGGGAATTGCCAGTGAATGTTCTCATGTCATACATTACTGAGTAGCCTAAGACTAAAATTTCCAAATGTTGCCAAAGCTGGTTTTGAAATCTAAAGGACAAAAGGTTACAGGTGAGAACTGATCTCATGAACCAGAAGTTTCTCTCTGGTTATGACTCAACTAAATATTTAAAATAAATATGTTTTTTGTATTCCTTACCTACATTAAAGTGCTGTCAGGCTCTCTGTACATGTTGTTGTGCTGGTTACATTCGTTACTGGTTTGACTCCAGCTACCCCTGCCTCTGTTCTTTCTACAGTGGATTATTCTGTTGTCTGCTTCTTTGCACTTCACATTGCATGACTTGCAGGATGCTGTCCAAAAAGTGCTCATTCCTGCTCCATTTCAGGCCGCTGGGGGTTCTCCCAGGGCTTCGACTGGAAGCCGTATGAGGCACTTTTGTGGTCTATACATGAAAAATAAGTGTACCAGCTTTCTTACCTTCACTTTCTGACTATGCTCATACTGTAAGCACTGCAGCTTTGCTTGGTAAGTGTTAAGCATTCTGGTAATTTAAAACCTGCATTATTTCAGCTTTTTGCCTCGGATACTGAGAGGATTGAGTTTGAGTGCTCCAAATATCTCATGTGTGTAGGAAAGAGGAGCTGCCGAAAGGACTTTCTAACATGCACCCAAATGCTATGGTTAGCAACAGATTCAGGTGTCAGCTGTTCTTCCTCCTCCTCGTCCTCTTCCTCCTCCTTTACATGGATGTGTCTGCTTCCCACACAAAGGCCAGTTGGACCACTTTGCTGAACACAGCTGTTCCCAGATTTGTCTCTGGAGGTGGGACTCTGCCAGTTTAATATGTTGTGTGTTCAATGGAGCAAAGCAATCATTTGAATTGCTGCAGTTAGTATTGCTTCTGGATAATGGAAAGCCTCATCTGAAAAATATAAGTTTTTTTGTTTCCTCCCAGTAGCAGGGCTCAGGATTTGCCTGGTCCTTTCAGGACAGTTATTTAACAGGCAACTTTCCTTAGTCAAGAATGCTTCTCCTGCTCAGCTAATACCCAGTTAAAATGACTTCTTCAGCACTCACTGTATTCACGTTCACCGAGCAGAGTGACTTCACTGGGAAGGATGCAAAAGTGCTTTCCAGAGCAAGATTTGACACAAAGGAAGGAGGAAATGCAAAAGAAAGGTTTGACTTTCCTCTTTGTGTCCATGGTTAAGGATGTTGGCTCTTTTAAGGGCCCGAATTGATAGGCACGTTTTTGGTTGCCTTCAGTCTTTCTTGGTGGGAGGAGCAGAAATGATACATTTTGAGGTGTGGTGGCCCTTCTCTCCAGTAGATAATTTTGTAATAAAACCTGTGGCAGATGAAGGTAGGATTAAAGGCTCAACTAGGTAAAAAGCAAATGACAAGCTCAGTCTGAGAACAAAGATTAGAGGCGTTGACCTGTTTTTATAAAACAGCACAAGTCTGAAATCACCACTTTGCAGCGTTCTTTTGTTTTCAGGAGCAAACAGACAAACCATGGAAAAGCACATTCCAGAATTTTTGCCACTTCATGCCCAGGTTTTCAGAATTCCTAAAACACCTAACAAATCCATTAGAGCTGTCAAAAGCGAGATATATCTAAGTCTAGATTTTACTTCATTTTATAGTCAGTGTGTATGGCTAATATAGTAGAATTGGAATTAAATTATCTTTGTTGTCTTCTCAAGATAATAATTTTAAAATAGTGATTTAAAAATTACCTGACCACTGTTAAAGTTGTCTTCTTGATCCAATTTGTGATTGGTTTCATTAATAAAACCTGAAAATGTAACTTTTTTTTGACTGTGCTTACAGTATGTGAACAGAAAGAAATCTTTTTTCCCCACATTAATTTGTGGATTCATACCTAATTTAATTCTTATTTTTCCTGTTCTGTGAGTCACTTCCTTTTGCCTGTGAACTAAACACCCTTTCCAAAGAAAGTACCCTCTGTGCATCAAAAAGTTTCAGAAATTCAGTGTGGTTGCTTGTGTTCCTTTTTGTGAAATAGGGAGTTGGCTGAAACTTGTAGTCAGACTCCAGTCACAGCTGAATTCTTGTGCCAAATTTGATTGCAGCTTGCAAGAGCAACCTTCCTTCTTAAAGTTGCTTTGTAAGCAATTTCTAAACTATTACAGTTAATTTTAATTTTAGTATTTATACAGAAGTGCAGCATTTGGTTTTAATCTACATGAAGTTAAGCTTGGTCTGAAATATATGAAGTTGTTTTAAAAATGCTGTTTAATGTGATTATAGCATGTATAAGTATATATTGCAGGATAAATCATTATTGCCTAGGTTTTTTTTACTTACTAACCACGATGCAAATAGACAATAAACTCAAGTAATACTAATCTAAAGATTCATAATTTGCAGGATGCTATGGAATAGCAATAGACTGAATTCTGCATTTTCATCTGATAAGGTTTCTATTATGTTAATTTTGGGAATTTTTTTGAAATCTGGTGTGTATGAAAAGGTTCCAAATGCTGAAAAATAATGAATCCATAATAACAATAATTGAGTAAGGTTCTTGCTCTCCACATGGATAAGGCTGGATCGAGGTGAGTCTTAGATTAGAAATTGAAGGCAATACAGACTTTTTGTGACTTTTTTGTTAGGGCTCCTAGATTCCATTTAACTATCAGCATATTTCAGGCTTTTTCTTAATTTTCTCCTCTTTATTACTTTTTAACTTACCGATCCCAAAACCTGATGCCAAAATTGTCCTTTTGGTTTTGCCAGCAATGCATAAATCATAAAAAAGGCATGTGAAGACTTGTGATATGCTTAATCGTTAAATTATATGATGCCTTCAGGTGCATTTCAGATAGAGAAATAAGTCCTCTGGTTTTAACCTGTGTAATAATATTTTTTTGTGTTGAATTATTCATTAGTTTTATAGTCTCCTGTTTTACCACAATTAATGATCCCTAATCTTCAGTTGTCACTGTTATTTGTCTCTCCTCTGTCTGCTCTCTTAAGACACACTAGTGTTAAAATATGTAAACTGGAGTATAAGAAATGAATTATGTGCCATCTGCTGCAACAATGCAGAGACCTAATCAAGATTTTATTAGCAATATTGATGAATTACTTTAAAGCACTAAAAATACACATATACCATAATCATTTTACAATGGAAACAAAAGCCTAGGCAAGTAACTGCAATCACATATTTAATAAATTGAGATCAGTTTTTGGATTTATGACCAAAATGAACTATTTTCAGGATGAAAATAGTTTCAGGGGCAACTGCAGGAGAACCAAAAGAGTTGAAAATATCTGTTGTGCTTAAGAAGAAATGAAGGAGAACACATTTTTATGGGTACTTTCTTTTGAATGTGAGTTGCTGCTACAGAAAAGAAGCAATGAGTTTAAATGTTCTGTTCCAGAATCATTCAAAATTGGTCATATGTAATATTAAGCACATCACCACCCCTCCACACCTTCTGTTGGATGCATTGTATAGATTCTTGTGCTTCATTTGGAAGCCTTCAGTCTTTACAGAGGGGGGCTGTACCTTCCCCTGCTCTCTTTCCTGCTGAACACAGGAAACCCATATCCATTGGTTGTTTAGACCTGTGTGAAGTGTTTCATTGTCACATACAATTTCTCTTGTGTAATAAGATTTGATAAAAGAAGCTCTTGCTTCACCCTTGTCTCTAATGGAGGAAGTTGAACCTAAATTTGGCAAGGGAAGTCGAGAAGTATATTTGGCTGAAGGGGTTCTTTTGTTACGGAGGATTAGAGTTGAGAATAAAGTCTGATTGACTTACATTTCTATTCATAAACCAAGATTTATAAAGCATGTATTCGTGTTGAAGTACTTCTTTTTGTGTTTTTCTGGAAGTTTAAGGAAGTTCTTATCGCTCTTATCAGCCACACTAAATGCATGATTGAAGTGCAGGGCCCCATGTCTTGTTTGTAAACTGTAAATGAAGAATTTTAGTGTAAATCATGAGAAGAATAGATGATAACTGAAACAGAAGTACTTGTGGTGTCACATATTAGCTTTGTTCATTGAATGACTCACAAAACTGCCTTACCCCAAGAAGAGAGGTGTACCCTGAAAAGCAGAGTTCTGAGGAGTGTGTGTAGACCCAGTGATCAGTGACACTGAGCACTGTACTCTCAGCACCCTGTCCCCTGGATGCATCTCAGGGATCTACTTCTTCAGTGTTTACTGTTGGTCATATGTTCTCCACCCAAATTTGCATACATTTCATGGTCCCACTGGACTCGAGCTCTATTTCATTAGCACTTTAGTAAAGCTGTAGATCTTTTTTCCAGGCTGCTCCAAGCCTGCTGCTGTTACTGCTGGAGGAGGGTTTGGAGAGCTGCATCGGAGTGCAGCTTATCTCTGCTCTAGCCCACAGCCAGGAGCACTTTGGATGCTCTGCTTCTGTCTGCTGCCATTTACTTCTGTGTCATTCCTTGATTGCCATGATCAGATCTATTAAGTTATCTTCCTGGGGCTTTTCTTCACTTGCATGCATATTTTGTGATACCATCTTCGTCTCTGCTACTCTCTTATTTGTTTTATTCTTATTTTATTTTATCTTACCCATGCCTGTGTTCTTGAGGTGTTAATATGCAGGAAAAACTAGTTATTGATAAATCTTATCAGTGTGAATTAATATCTAAGGAATGAATAATTATTCTTCTTAATGCAGGTTGCTTACTTTTGTTCTTATGTCCATTTCATGTGGTTTTGATATCACTTACATTGTTATGGAGCAGCAATCAGCAGAAGACTAAATTCACTTGTACAATAGATGTGGCAATGACCTGTGTACAGCCTTGTTTCACTGAACTGTTACAAATCACTGCTCACATTGTATTGTAAAATGCAGTATCTGTACACTGTATGAATGCATTGTCTGAATTCTCTTACCAGGATGGTGATTTTGATTTCACAGTACTCCGGTTCCACAAAACCAGTTTTATACAAGCACTAAAAACCATCCAAGCTCTTAATTTTTTTTCCCTAGATGGCATTTTGATTCTCAGTTTGCTCGTTAGTTTCTCTTAACTTTTGTTTTATAGATCATTTATGCTTTCCAAAATGATTTGGTAATATTTGGGTTATCTGGTTTTGGTTGCGTTTATGGAGCTGGGGTTTACTTCTTGAAGCTCTCTCAGTTTACATGACACTACAGTGTGCAATGCACTAAGAATTTTATCTGTGCTCTAGACAGCTGGTTAAACAGGAAATGGAAAGGTCATCAGTAGATGGTGCAGGATTTGAGTTCAGCATTAATAAGGGGATTTTCTTATGCCATGACTTTGTATTGAGGTTTTGTTTCTTTGTGGGGGAAGAGAGGTGCATTTGGATTTTTTGTATGTTTTGTTGGGTTTGGGGATTTTTGGGGGTTTAGTCGTGGGGGCTTTTTTGGGTTGGTTTGTTTGTTTATTTGTTTATTGTTGCTGCTGAATGGTGATATTTTGGTCCTAAGGCAGGTTTTTGGACTTAAAATATTCCTTGTGCTTTAACAGGAGTCCCACAGTAAGCAGAGGGATTGGCTGACCCCGGTGTGGTGTGTTAGAATACCCCAATTGGACTGTAAAGGAGTGTATATTCATTGCAGGTTTTTCCAAGAAACTTCATACTAAGTATGGAGTATTGATTCTTGTGATGTGTAACCTCAGTGTCACTGGCTGCTGCGTTTGGGTCTGAGCCATCAGACCTGCTTTTAGATTTCTTGTTTGCTAGTAGTTCACCCTTCTGTCTTTCCCCGTATGTATAGACACTGTCTGTTACCCCTTCCGAGATACAGGATTTACTGCCCAGCTCCACTGAGTCTCTGGAATCTGTTTTGAACCTCAGGCTTCTCTGTGCTTTCAAGGCCAAGGTTCTGTTCTTATCAATGCTTTGGATTTCAATTCATCTATCTACCCCATAGTGGTGAAAGCAGATAGACATATAGATACAGACCTTCAAAAAGCTCTAAAGCAAAATTTTCTTAGGAATATATAGGATATAGGGATCAAGAAATAAAAACACAGCATTAAGTGTTCTCTTCTCCAGTTACCCCTTCTTCCTGCATAGGTGTTTAGGTTTGTATGAGAACAAAATTATGAACTCGGAATCTGTAGCTCAGCTGTTCTGCATAATATGGGGTATTTCTCTTTAGCTCTCTGTATAGCTCATCTTACACTGATGTAAATTTTTTTGCTTGCATTTCTGACTTCCATTTCTGTCTGGAACACTAACCAAGAGCAGTGGAAGTCTTGCTCTAGCTACTTGTGGTTGAATTCCCTCCTTCCTGCACCCCTCATCTTGAGCATCTTGCCTATAGCTTTTAAGAGTCAACTTTCACAGTTATTTCTTTTTCTACTGTTTAGGAATTTGCCATTCTTCAAACCTCAGCCTCTTAAAATAAACTTGGTCTCACAGTTTTCCCCAATTTTCTGCTACATTATTATTGCTTTTTTAGCCGAGTCATTCCTGATGCTGTGATTTCAAAACCTCAAGCAGGATTCATAAACTGAGCCTCCCAGTTACTGTAACACTGTGATAATTTCATAAGTGGTTCTTACCTTTTATATGAATGGTAAAATTTACATCTCTAATGAGAAAATGATCCTTATTTGCATACGTTGATTTTTGTCTGTAATTTCAGGATTTGTTTTAAACTCTGTGTAAGAATAAAATTTGGTTTAAGATTATTTTTTTAGCATTTTCTCTTCTTTTCCACTTCTCTCATTTCAGATGTTGCAGTTGTGGACATGAGTGATATTTCCAAGCAGCCATCACTGTTCTACCACCTTGGCGTGCGTGAAAGCTTTGACATGGCCAACAACGTTATACTTTACCATGACACTGATGCTGACACTGCTCAGTCTCTCAAAGTAAGGCTCTCACGGCACAATCTGCTTCGTTTCAGAAATATCTTCAAATACTGGACCTACAGATGTGTATGTTTTTCTGAAACTTATATTGAATGTAATTTCCTGATAGCTACATAACAAAGTCAAGCTAAGAAAAAGCAGCTATTAACAAAAAAAGTAACAATAGAGTAGTATAGAAGTTTTTTTACAAGAAAAGATCCATAGGGTGGTACTGATTTTGCTTCAGGTGGTTAGACTTTGAGTTGAGAGTGCAGGTCTGATTTTTTTCCTGCCTTTACCTCTTTTAATTAGAATACTTGTAAGAAAAAGTTATGGCTTTTATAATAAGGACACTTGAAGAAGGTCTCCATTGCAACCTACTCCTATGGAAGCACTTCTGTCAGATAAGGTTTGTATTCCCTAGGTGCTGAGTAGGTAAGACTATGGAAATCCCTTTTTAATTGGTGTTTGAAGATAAGAAAAAAGATCCTCACCAAATCTTTTTATAGAGCTGTTGCTCATATTTATAGTAGGATAATACATGCTATATACTTAAGTCCTGAAATTGCTGTTCTGGATGCAAGTCATATATTGTGGATGTTTCTGCTCTTCTCAGTGCAGGTTCTCTTTATTTTAAATCTCATTTAGACTTTTATCCTCTGTATAGTCTATTGCTACTTTTGGTATCATCCATTTACTTTCTACCTTCACTGAGAGCAGCATTGTTCATGCTTTGTTGTTTTTTGCTTATTTTGAGTTATTGCCCCTTGCTACTTTGCTTTTTTTTTACACCGTCAATGTCCAAAAATCTTTTTTTGGAATTCTTCAGCCTCTCTTGATTCTGTAAGAGTATTAAGCTTCATCTTAATTTTTTATGTCTCTTTCTTTTCTCCCCAGAAAAGCTCTGTTTTGTCACAGCTTCTCATTCTTCTCTGCTCTCAATGTCATAAATTTTACTCTCCTGTGTATAGTATCCCTATTTTCTTCATGTGGTAGTCCCCTTACACATTCACATTCAATGTGACCTGGAATCAAAAGAACTCAGAGTTGGAGCCTCTCACGTTCTTGGCTCATTGAGGTTATCCATATGGATATGTGCTAAGGGTTACTGGCATGTCCTCCTTTCCTCTGTCTAATCTGGATGGGCAGGCATGTAAATTTTCATCCTGTATTGGTAATTTACCTGACTGCAATGAAATAGTTAATTTTAATTTTTCATTTATGCATTTTTATCTTTGTTTTATGCTGTCACTCAGATGTTCTGATCAACTTGGTTCTCCCAAGGATGTGCCAAAGTTTGGGAAGCACAGGCTAGCCATCTTCTGTTGTCGCTGCCCGATGAGGATGGCTTTGATTTCTGCACTTTGTGCCAAGCACAAACTCAAGCACCTGCTCCATAACTGGAGTGCTGAATGATCTCCAGGATTACATCCGTCCATGGTCGCATCTTCAGATTGATTGTTGCCAGAACTTAAAAGTCTTCGCACTCTCAGTTCTAAGGCTTTTTTCTAAGGATGTAAAGCTCGAGTCTAGGGACTGGGGAACACTGGAACGTGACTAGGTCACGTAAGGCTAGAAAAGCTATTCTCTGCCTTCATTTTTCTTCTAGGAACTCTGTCAGTGGCACTATATCTTACCTATCAGTTGTTTGCATTACATCCTTGGCCTAAATTGGCCTGGAGTATATCTTATATGGGATCATAAGGCTTGATTTAAGTTGCTGGAACCAAGTAGAAGAGATCCTCTGTATTAAGTGCTAGAGTAGTTTAAGCTGGGCACTGAGACAGCATTCAGTCCTACCCTCTTGTCCTTGGTATCTCTTTAGCAGTTGAGCCCCAGTTCAGTGTGGGACAGAATTCAAGTATGCTTACACACCTTTCTTGGGAAGACTTCAGAAGGCAGGCAGGGACTGTTCTTGGGATATTGGAGCAAAGAGCAGTTCATGACGTGTTTCACCTCATAGGTGCTGGATAGTTTCAGAAGAGTTAATTTCTCCCTATTGAGAAAGATGTTTAACTGCAGTAAGTAAAGCTGTGTTGGAGATACTTGCTTAGCTAGGTAGGCGCTAATTTCCAGATAAGTATTATTTCAGATGTCTAAGCCTTCCATCACTTTTGTTCTGAACTACTTTATTGGGCTTAAGGATTTTCAGCTAAACAGAAATTCTGTTTAGGTTTTGGTACCTTTATATGTATTTTTCATGGTCTGCTGATATTTCTTTATTCTGAAGTTTATGACTAATTTGGTCAGGATTCTTTTGCTTCCCTTCAGAAATGTATTACTTTACTTGGACCTAGGTTTCTGTGCACACTCTTAAGAGTGGTGCACAGCCTAAGGATTATAATGGCAGTATTCATGTCTACTATTACTTCTGCTGAAGATCTGTGAAGTTTAGGCAACCTGACTTTATATAGTTATCTCTTAGGGCCTGTCCTGAAATTGTCCCAAGAGTTGTCTCTTCAGTTTCACTAGTATTCTTCCCAAAACCACCTAGTTCTGAGGATATAAAAGTACACATAATCTGAGTTCCAGGAGGGTCATACTTCCTCTTAAATGGCCCTTGCTATTTTTGTCTGTTGTTGAGGAAATGTATGCGTGGGCATGATCATTTCTGTGCAGTGGTTTGCCAAGTGGATTTCAGGCTGTCAGATATGAAGTTGCTCAAGCAGAATCATCCTAAATTGTGAGAGCTTTTAATTAAATTACATTGATAATCTTAATTACAAACAAGTCTATGTCTAATATTTGTATCATGGCTTACCTGGAGATCTTTTTATTTTGACCAGGCAGTGTTTATTTGACATATAATCCATCACCAAAGAGAAGGCTACTTACCAGCAACTGAAAATCTCTGAGGTCTCATTAGTTTATCTGCTTCATAGTTTCAATATCTCTCTTTAGAGTTTGAGATGAGAAGAATTAGGATGTAGAAGGAATGTGTTGCTCTGTGCCAATCTGGGTAGGAAGGGGGCTTAGGTATCTTAAGGATACTCTTTTAGAGAGAAGAACCCTTCAGCTTTGAATGCTTTTGTCTCAAAAATGCTGAGAGTGTGTCTGAGTGTGCCCAGTGTGGGAAACTGCAATTACTGGCAAGTGCAACTTTCTTTATCTTCTGAGCAGTTCTATAAATAGGTTTCGTCATTGAATTGTTAATTTTTTTTCTAACCTGAACTATTAAGACTCTTCTTGATGTTGTTCTGTCCCTTTACTGGGAATTTGCTGTGGCAGAAAATCTGGATGATGCTGTGAAGAACACTTCTGTGTGTATATATATGTATAGAAGTGATTTTAATTGAAAATAATACTTCCCAGTAAAAACAAATAAACATTTCTATTATCCTTTTTTTCCCCCACAGGATATGGTGTCTCAGAAAAACACAGTAAGTATTAAATCCACATTCATTCTAAAACTCAAAATGAAGATACTACATTTGAAGCAACTCTAATAACAAAACTGCCAAGCATATATATGCTCTGTATGATTGAAGGAAGTTGTTTTACCTATATATAATTCAAACTTTTGGAAAGCTTGTTGACTTCCTTTCAAATTAAAGCTAGATTTTAAAATTACTTTTCTTCACCAATTCCTTTCTAAGTTCTTGAAAAGTGCCAGTAGATACGAGGTTTATTTGTAGGTTGACAGATCAAAATACAAACACAGAAATTCAAAGTCTCTTTCTCCCTCTACCACTGTCACCCATTTGTGCAAATGTGTATGGATGTGGTGCCTTAGTGGGGCTTACTCTTGTATCTCAAACAGCTTTGGCTACTGTATACCTGTCCTCTTCCTTACAAATCCACTGATTTACTTAGAAATGCAAAAGCCTATTTCCCAAAGTAAAAATATTGTTACACTTAATGCAAGTAAAACCATACAAGTAAGTTTGAAATGAGATAAAATGTAGGAGTTATTTTAAGCTTTTTGAAATATGCCACCATATCCTATACAGTTGTATATTTTGTCATACTTCGTATCATGTCTGTGGTTATTTTCATTAAATCCTCCACGCTGTTATTTTGAGGAGTACTGAATTTGCAAAACTCCTAATCTTTAATTTATCCTTTCTGTTTCCCCCATTCACCATATACTTTTATTTTCCTCTGAACAATATTGAGCAGGACTGAAAAAATAGAATGGTCTTATAGTTTGGTAACAGTTTAAAGGAGAGCTGGAAGAAATAATGCATTAGTCAGAGCAGTTTATTTTGAGCTGCTGTTTATACTTGGCCACAGAGATGCATATAGGCTAAAGATAGATCAAGTGTAGCACATGTAAATGCAGGTCATCCTTCCTGGCTGTCCCAGAGATGTTTGAGCCAGTCTGACCTGTGTGGTGGGAACTGCATTTACAGGTCTCTGGCTCTGTGAAGGGGGACTCAGCATGCAGCAGATTTGCTTGTGAGTGCTGCTTATTCATCAGCTGGTGGATGACCAAAATTTCATGAGCATGAGTTTTCCCCTCCAGAGCAAGAGGGAGAATTGTGAATGAGCCATTTGGTGGTAATACCAGAAATGGAGCAAAAGGCAAAGGGGACAGTGGCAAGTTCAGCCTAGTGCAATCAGATTAGCAGACTATTATCTCACATCATCTACAAAGGTGCAAAAAAATCTTAGCATAGATTAGATGTGGAGCCTCGTTAAAGATGCAGAGAAGGTGAATGTCTGGTGTGTCATCTGGGGTGCTTTGCTTTTGCGTATTACAAGTTAGCCTTGAAGAGAATGGATGCTTTCCTTGTAGAGAAAACATTATTCTAATTCAGCATGGAGGAGGAGGCAAAAGCAAAGAACCTGGACATAAAGCTAAAAAACCATGCATAGAGAAAAGGTCAGCAATTCAATTGAGACTTGGCCTTAGTGTTGCTGATCTGACAGTGAAAATTATACAGCAGCAAGCTGCAGTGGTCTGGGAGACTTAATGGCTTACTGTCTGAAAAAAAGTCTGTGAGAGTAGGAGAACTTCCTTCCACCATCCAGGAATGAAGTTTCTGGGATGAGATAAGATGGAGAAACGTGATTGAGTTCTACTTGACTTCCCCAAAGAAGCAGTTAAAATTCTGTATTAATAATTTATTGCATACTTGGATGCAAAAGGAAAGAATTATTGGCTATGGGAGTTCAGTTCTCAAGAAAGAATTGCTCTGGCATGAAATTCAAGGTCAAGTTTCTGTGTCTCATCAGTTAAATTTCCTTCTGTAGAGCTCTGAGCTTTGAGGACTCTTCTGTTAGTTTTACTACAGATTGCAGTTTCCTAGTTTCTGTCAAAATTATTATCAATATGATATACGGCAAATACAGAGTCTTGCAGAACAGGTTTTATCCTATGGCCTTACAGAAAAATGGACTGTAGGGTAGAGGCAAAAAATTTATCTATGGAAAATGAGCTTGTGCTTGGAGTTTCTTTAGATGTCAGATAAAAATTGGTTTACCATAAAAATGAAATGTCAAGGATTTTCAAAAGCAAAAATGCTTAAAAAATAATTTATTGCAAAACCAATGTAATAGACAAAATCGATGGGAAGGTTGTTCTATTTTGGTACAACATTTTGTTGCCATCCTTGGTTTTTTGGTTTTTTTTAAGAAAGAAAATTTCATCTCCTTCTACAGGATTTTAGGGAATTACAAATAAAAAAAGTTCGAGTGAAGAAAAGAGTGCAAAAGGGGCTTTTAAAAAACTGCTGGAGTCAGAAAGCAAAATGCACAGGCCTTCTGGCAATAGCTCTAGCGTTGGTTGCACACAGTTTGAGATACATACTTTGATCCATTCCATTTGTTTGAATGAGGCATTGAAAATGCAAACTAAAACTTTCCACTCTGGAAAACTTATTATGGCAAGTACAGAACATAAGGAGAAAGACTAGTTAGTTTTTCTTTAGTTTATGGTATGCCTGAAGAAATTTGACTAACCCTGTTAATTACATTCAGGGAAGGTATTTAAAGGAAAGTAGACTGGCTATTAAACCAAAAGGTTTATTATAGTACACTTAGGCCTGTGGGCCTGATGAAGTATTTTTAGAGATTTAAATGGTTATTTTTCATTAAATCATGTAGCAGCAGCTCTTACAGTAAGCAGGGAATAATGTCTGGGCCATGGAGGAGTCATTAGCAAAAATTCTCCGTGATCTAAAGGGAACTGGATTGCAATTTATCCTTGCCACAGGGAATTTTTACGTTGAAAAATCACTTTTTATTGTAATTGGCAAAAAGTTTCTACAGACTTTCAGTAGCTGTATAAATTAGACTGTATATACTGTTTCAAGGCATTGAACATTTAAGAAATCTAAATAGAAAGATTTTGGCACTTGGACTCATATTCTCCAGTTAAGTAGCCCCAGTGGATTGAATTGAGAGCCAAGACTCTGTAGTATGATTACATTATATGACCCTAATAATCCAAAGAAATATTATTGCAGAGTGGCTTTCTCTTTTTTATTTTCTGATTATTTTTACAATGTATAAACGTTTATTTGATACAGTCTTTTAATTATATATTTCTTAAAAGGCCTGAGAGAGCAGAAGTGTTAGAAGAGTTTGTAAAAGGGCACAGAATGAAAGAGTAGGATTGTATCTTTAATACAATCATTTTGCCTTTTGGATGGAAAATAGAACAAAGGCAGTGGGTAACCGAGTAAATGTTACTTTTAATGCTTCTAATCACAAAATATGCCATTGTTACTTTAGATAATGAACTAAGGTTTTAAAAATTTATGTATGAAAGTTAGTTTTAATGAAAATATTACTGTCTCAAGCAATGTGTAGTGGTTGGATTATGATTAACTGATCAGGTAATGAATCTGACAGGTTCATGAAGGTAAAAGCTGAAAGCATCTTAATGATGATACAAGGAGATGTATGGACATATAAATCATGTAAATAGAAAAGAGAAATCCAAAAGATAAGATAGATAAGAGAAATGCCAAAGTATAGGACTGTTTTCTTGGCTTTGTAAATATAGTCTTGCTGTAAATATCTATATTCATTTTCTGTTGTTTCTGTCTTTAATTATATCTTTATTCATGTGTCATGTCTGTCTTTTTGATTCTCATGGTGTTCTGTGGTGGTGTTTTCCTCTTTGTTGTTTTATTTCAATTTGGAGTAGGTTGCCAACCTCAAAGCTTTTCTTCGGGTTCAAGTACCTCCTGAATACCACAGTGGTAATCTGATAGGCAAAGTATGTATCACTTTAAATCTGCTTTCTGTTGAATAGGTATGCCATTCTTTCAATATGTTTCTAGACATGTTAAAATGCATAACGATGATTTAAGAATAGTGCTTGGCAGGGTCTTTCCTTCAAGATGATTGTAGTACTTGCTGCTTGCAAGCTAGATCCCGGACATTTAGAATGTTTGTCTCGTGATATTCCTTCTTCACAGGCTTTACCTAAAAATACTGCATATATTCAACCTTAGAAGAGGAAATATTTTTTAGACGTTTATAATATCTTAGTCACTGTGGTGGGTTGACCCTGGCTGGATGCCAGACACCCACCATAGCCTCTCTATCACTCCCTTCTGCAGCCAGATGGGGAGAGAAAATACAGTAAAGGGTTCCTGCGTTGAGGTAAGGTCAGAGAGAGATCAAATATCGTCACAGGCAAAATAGGCTAGAATTAGAGATATTAATTGAATTTATTACTAACGAAATCAGAGCAGGATAATGAAAGGCAAAATAAGACCTTAAAAACACCTTCCTCCCACCCCTCCGCCCCCTCCTCCCATCTCTACCTCCTACCCCAGCGGTGCAGGGAGACAGGGAATGGGGGTTTTGGCCAGTCCATCACCTGTGGCTTCTTCCACTGCTCAGGGAGAGGAGTTCTTTTCCTGCTCCAGTGTGGGGTCCCTCCCACGGGAGACAGTTCTCCATGAACTTCGCCAGCGTGAGTCCATCTCACGAACAACAGCTCCCTGCGAACTGCTGTAATGTGAGGCCCTCCCACGGGCAGCAGCCCCCCTCACACTGCTGTGGCGTGGGTCACTGCTCCACGGGGTGCAGTCCTCCAAGGACAGGCTGCTCTAGCATGGACCCTGCTTTCCATGAGTCTGCAGGCCCCTACCAGCAACCTCTTCCAGCATGGGCTTCCCACACATTCATAGCTTTCCCTCAGGCATCCATCTGCTCCTGCGTGGGCTCCTCCACAGGCTGCAGGTGGATCTCTGCACCCCCGTGGCCTCCATGGGCTGCAGGGGCACAGCTGCCTCACCACGGCCTTCACCACGGGCCGCAGAGGAGTCTCGGCTCCGGCACCTGGAGCACCTCCTGCCCACCTTCTGCACTGACCCTGGTGTCTGCAGGACTGTTCCTCTCACATATTCTCACTCTGCTCTTCTCTGGCTGCAGTTACAATTGCACAATAACTTTTTTTTCCTTCTTCTTAAATCTGTTATCACAGAGTCGTTACCACCATTTGTAATTGTCCCAGCCTTGACCAGCAGGGCCAGCTGGCATTGGCTCTGCTGGGCATGGAGGAAGCTTCTGACAGCTTCTCACAGAAGCCACCCTTGTAGACCCCCATTACCAAAACCTAGCCATGCAAACTCAAGACATACCTGTATTGCAAGATGGATAGGAATGTGATATCGCGGAAAACAGTGGTGAAAACCCCTAATACTTAAAACAACAGTGAATTAAACTCTCTGAACATTCAGGAGTTTGTGGTCTCCTGGAGCAAACACAATTCATTTTCTGTTACCCTCTGTGTTTCCCTTCCAACTGCTTTGTAAGATGGGGTAAGCACTCCTAATACTCCTGATAATTGAGTGAGTGGCAAAATGAATAGTGTGGCTCCAGTAAAATAATTGTACAATTAGCTAGGCAGGCATAATTCCCTCTCTGGGAAGGTAGAGATTTTATTCTATTTTATTTATTTGACAAAACACGACCTTTAATTCTAGTGTAGCATCTCTGTCACAAAGTGACAATTGGACCAGATTAACTGTAGCAGTACAATTTAAAAAATGTTTATGTTATTAAGATCAACAGTTTACTTTTAGCAACATGAACAAAATGTTTAGAAGAGTATTTTAAGACATTTTGCCTGGCTTGCCTAAAGCCTAAAAAATGGTGTGTGTGGGTCTCACTCTTTCAATCTTTCAGCAAAGGCATGGCTCCCTGCTTAATTTCTTTAACCATTTCTTAAACTTTTGACTGTTTTTGTGGTAGATTTTTAAAATGTTGTGGTTGAATACAAAATTTTCAGTGCTGTCTTACGTTATTTGCTGGAAGATGAGCTATTGAGAGTTTTGGAGGGGGGTTTTAGAGTTCTTGGCTGTAATTTTCAACTTCAAAATTTCTCAAAATCAAACAATTAAAATAGCTATTGAGCTTGAAATTAACTAACTCATCATACGGTCTTTATAAATGATGAAGTTATAATTCTATTGCAATCAAATGTCATAATTTATAGATTATATACATGCAGCTAGAATGTTGCTTCACATATACCTAAGCCACTTATTCATTGTCTTAGGAAGCAGTAGTTGATGTATGACAAGACAGTAATTATTAGCTTTTGGTATCAGAGACCAACATCCTGAATAGAAGAACAGAAGAAGCAAGGGTGATATTTTCAGCCGTCTCTAATTCTTGTTAGCATAAGAAAAGTAGATTGATTTGTTTTTTACATAATGAAGATAAGAAAGACTCTCTTAGGCCACACAGGCTATATGAAAGGGTTTTATAATTTATTATATGTAAATATTGGACAGAAGAAGCTAGAAGACAGAAGGGTTTAATTGCATAGATTTCACTATGCAAAAAGAGACAAGAAATCTAGTCAAATAGAAGATATGTTGGCTGGATAAGATTAATATGGTGTTTCACATGGGTAATTTAATTTTTTTCTAAACATTTCTTTGATTTTTCTATAGTTAACTGCAGCTCTCTTTGTGTCACAAGATACATCATACTTCCAAATTGGATGAGTTTTTTCCATTGCAAGAAGAGTTAATTTGCTGTTACAGATTCAAGAATAGATTTTATACACAAGTAGCTATTGTGTTGCACTGAACTTACTGTTTATTTGAAAAAAACCTGAGACAAAATTGTGTTAACATACTGGTGGTTTGGGTTGCACTTTTTCTGACTTTTGTAGTAGGAAGTAAAGGTAGCAATCGAACAGATAATTATATTGTTACAACAGAGATGATATACTGCAGGGTTTGTAAGGAAGGAATGTGACTTGATCTTTATCTGTTAGAAATAATTTAAAACTCTAATTCCTGACAAACTCAGATAAACAACAGGATGTACTGATACAGGTTTTATTATCTGTCCTTTTAGTAACTGCATGCCTTATGTTTTTAGCTTCCTGTGAACAGTTTATTTCTCCTGTCTGGTTTATTAATACATGTTAAAATGTGCCATCTTCATATCCATTCTTTTCATCATCTCAGCATTCTCCTATTGTTCAAGGTGACTGTAAATGGCTATGGCTTTTCTGCATGCTTAGATGATAGGGAGAAATGAAAGGTATGATTTTGCTGTATATGTTGAGTGCTTTGCTGTCTCCAGTGTGGTGGTTGAAAGGCATAGAGTGGTGGTTGATTGTGGCAGATGTATCATGTTGACCCATGCTGCAGTGCTCCTGTCTAGTTACTCTCAAATATAAATATGTTTACCTTCCTTTTTAACAGCAGAGAACTGTCATGCCTCAGATGCCATACAGGTGCTTCTCCTAGCTTTGGAAAACTTCACAGTGGTCTGGTTTTTGGGGTCATACTTAGGAGCTGAAAACTCTGAACTTGCTGGTTTGGGGCTCTGAAGAGCATTTCTTGTGTCCTCTTTTCAGCACCTTGATCATGTTTACATATATTATGTAGCATATTAAGGGTTTTGAGAGTTTACTTCTAGAATATTGTGTTACAAGTCCTACATGTATTACAAAACATTTGATGGTAGCATGCAGCAGATGTTTTGTCGGCTCCTCTGGATTGAAAATCTCTATAAAGTCCTTCCAGTGTCTATATTTCTCTCTTTTTGGGGAGCTCTACATTTTATATTTCCTGGCACAGGGTGAGCCTAGAGGATGCAAGTACAGAAAAAATTTGGGAACAGAACATTAGCTGGTATCTGTCAGACCCTACCAGGGTCCATGCATTACATTAAAAAAAACCTTGAACTGTTGTATTGCTGCTTAACAGGCCTAGACCTTTATTCATCAACTTTGTTAATATTTATAACTCTTCCACAGAAATTTCCCTCAATTTAATGCTTGCAAATCTTGTCTTAAACAATGCACTAAAACTTCATAACACACCAGCACTACTCTAGTTGTTTTTTCTAACAGCAAAAGATTCTGTGTATACACAGGTATATTTCCACTTCCATTTGTTTTCTAAACTCTGCCTGTTTTTATTTTAGGCTTCCAGTGGCAATTACTATTTTATTCCATACATTGTCACACCTAGTGCTGACTACTTTTGCTGTGAAAGTGATGCCCAGCGAAGAGCCTCTGAGTACATGCAGCCCAGCTGGGACAATATCCTGGGGCCACTTTGTGTCCCACTGGTGGACAAGTTTCTCAGCCTTCTCAAGGATGTCCACGTTACATCTTGGTAATGTTACAACACATACAGTTCCAGAACCTTTGATAGTCTCTTTTTAATGTTATGTAAAAAAGAGATACAGAATCTCTAGTAGCATTGATTTTCGATTTTTTACTTTTCACTGCACTTAATATAGTGTTAAAAGAAGCTGCTAACTTTACTGCTTTCTGTATTCCTGTCCTGCAGTTATTGCAGTTAACTAACCATGTTATGCTAGAATTTGATTTATAGTTACTTTCCTGTGAGCAAAGGCAGTCCACGGGTAAGATAAAGTGCTTAAGCTTAAATTACAGTGCATAGGGTTGCAGTAGGAGAAAAGCTTGTAGTTTCTTCATAGAGCTCAAAGCCAAACACTGTCCTTTTCTGTCATCAAATAAGATATATATATGGCAGCAATGGGCAAACAAATCTAATTTTCATGGTTTGGTTTTATTTTTAAATATTAACTTCCTGGTATCACTTAATAAACATGATGCTTCTTAGCCATTTCTGCAAAGGACTGTTGGAGTTTTGAGGATTGGGGCTGGAGAAGAAGGTCTTTCTCAATAGCTCATCCTGTACTCTGCAGCTAGTCTTGTTTTGTATGTATTTCTGGAAAACACTCGGAGAGGCTGAAATTCTGGTTTTTAATTTTTCTGGTGTCTGAAGCATGAGGTAGCACTGAGGGCCCTCAGATTTTTTCCTGTTTCCCCATTGCCATCCCACCCAAGGTGTTCTTCTAGACCTTTCTGGAAATGGATCGGAGGTCTTTGGGGATATTGGGTGGGTTTGATCCCCCCTTACAGCCCATGCCTGCTTCTCAACCTCGTTTCTGTGCTTGCACTGCACTGGGTTGTGCTTTCCAGTACTGCTTACTGTGACCTTGCTCTTTGATTATAATATGTATTAGTCAGAGAACTTAATTTTCTTTTCTATGTGTAGGGCTTATGCTGAGCAAGGTTTAAGACTTTGCAAAACTCATTTGTAAACAAGAAAGGGATTGTATGCGCTGGAGTATCTGTCAGGTGACATCTGCTAACATCCAAACTGTAGACTCCATAACCTGCTCCAGATAAACATACCCTAAGAAGCTGGTTCAGGCCATTTATACTCATCCTACTGGCAATATGTATATATAAATATATATGTATTTTTTAAAATATATAATTTTTTTTATTTTACCAAAGCTCTGATGTTTCATTGTACGCTGGTGTTAGTGTAAATCTGATGCACTTACTGAAGGCTTTTGCATAGATCCTGCCCACATTATGCATTATGTTCATCAAAGAGATGGCATCTAAGTCAGCTTTTGCTGGCTTGGTTTTAGTTTAGTTTCTTTGTTTGAAGGCCTCTTTCCACTTCTCATGATAAAATAATATACCTTCTCTTTACATCACGCTGGTCGTTCTTCTCTGTGTCGCTTTATTGTCCCACTGACTGCCTTCTTTATGATACCACATCTGTCCTGGTCAGTAATGGGGCAAAGAAATGCCCCAGTTTGCCTGTGTTGGTAAAATTACCTCCTGATCCTGGTTATAAATATACTGATACAGAGCCCTGCAGTCTGAGGTGGGGCAAGATGAAATATTTATAAGTAGTCATTGAAAAATATGAAAACATTTGATGTGCCCCTCACTCTGAGGAAGTGGTACTTTTAATTAGAAATTATAGTTTTCATTAGAAATATAGCCATTTTCATAAGAAATATCTAACAGTCTTCTTCCCATATGTCTCTTTTATTTCTTTAGTGCCTATTATAAAGAAACACTGTTAAATGATATTAGAAAAGCTAGAGAGAAGTACCAGGGAGATGAACTGGCTAAGGAGCTGGCCAGGATTAAGCTTCGTATGGATAATACTGAGGTGCTGACTTCTGACATTGTCATAAACCTGCTTCTTTCTTACAGGGATATTCAGGTATGTGCTTAGAGACTAAGGTGGATTATTTTACCATGCCATTTTGGCTCGTTTGTTCTTCTGTACTTCAGTGTTTGTTAATGATTCAAAGCTGACTCTGAATGGGCACAATTGTTACACTGTTTAACAGTTTGACTTGTCTGCTGGGCAACTTAAGATGATAGAGAGTTTTATTTTGCCTAAGAACAAGAGACACATTAGGTGACGGCTGACGGCTCTTCCTTTGTTTTTAGTAATTTGTAACCTCCTGAAAAAAAAAAGAAAAAAGAAAGAAAAAAAATCCCTACTGAAGCAAGATGCTTTCTTTGTCCTTCCCTACCTTTCCTCTCCCTGTAAAATTAGATATATTTAGAAATTAAGAAAATGCATTTGTTGTGACCATTGTATTGGCTAGAGATGCCCAAATTGAGAATTACAGTTCAAAGAAACGTTAATTTGCTTTTAAAATATAATTGCTCCTTTTTTCTTTGTTTTTATTGTTTTTAATAAGTTCTGCTTTTTCTAAAACACAGCCTGTGTACTGTCTTTCCAAACTGACAGGTGTGTGTTTGATGTCCATTTTCAAATGTACTTTCAGCCATTCTATAGAATTTTTTTTCCCTTCAGGAGCTAAATTAGTTATTTCTTACGTGTAGATGGGTTGTGAGAGCAGTGGGTGACCACATCGTCCTTCATTACCCAACTTTCCATTCTGAGATGCATGTTTTCCTGCAGCACTTTATCCAACTTCATTTGGATTGGCTCTGGTGATCATGAGAGGCCTCCCTTGAGAAATGTACTCATCTCAAAACATGTTTTGAACAAAGAGATTAAGAAATATGAGACTATTTGAGATGTCAGTAAACTGGCCTCTTCAGCACTGTGGATGTGGGTTACCCCTGAGAAACCAAAATGAGTGCACAAATGGCCAACACTGCAGAGAGAACTGTGCTTGAGTCTCTGGTGATCTGGTGAGGTGTCATTCATGAGAAGAGCTTAATAAGGCCTGAAAGAGCCAGACTCATCACCGCTTCTTCCTGGTGCTGGGAGTGTAATCAATCAAACTGGCTACAGGGATTCTGGAATTTGGGCATTGTGGTGAGGAAGAGGCAGGCACTGACATGGATAGGCAAAATCCCTGTTTATTCCTACACAGCGTTTATGGCTGTTTCTCACTTTTCAGAAGAGTCACCTGAGAAACTGTACAGCAGTCATGATACATTTAACTTACTGATGCTTTCCTCTGCTTTCAGTTTCTTCTACTTTAATTCTTTTTAATTTTTTCTTATTTCATACCAGGACTATGATGCTATGGTGAAGCTGGTAGAAACACTAGAAATGCTTCCTACCTGTGATCTGGCTGATCAACACAACATTAAGTTTCATTATGCCTTTGCGTTGAATCGGTAAGGATGTTTGATTGAAGTTGTTCCATTTTATTGCTGTTCCATATGGGCTTAAATTTATAGTGCAGGTAATATCGAATGCCCTTCCCTTTCTGCACACATTGATATTCATCACAGTCATCTTTCTTTAATCCTGAACTTACTGTGCACCAGCACAGTTTGTAACTTTTGAAATCATTGTTTTCCAACAACTATCATTTCTTCAATGCCTGGGAGAGAGCAGATCTGTTCCTAAGGCCACCTGATAAACTGCAGAAGACTCCAGTGGTACCAGAGGGGTTCTTGGTCAGTCTGAGATTGTTTATTCTGAGCCACTGATTATTCTGAATGTCTTGAAGAGTTTAGTGTGATAGGGTTATGGGTGGTTTATTAAAGTAATAGATAACAAGCACTGCTTGATCCATGAATACACATTCATGGTACAGTTTCCTTGAAAGGCTGAAAGGTCATCCAGACCTACAGGCACATCACTACATCAGGAAACACTGAAATATTATAGAACTCTTCTGCTGCTATCTGAAAGCTTAATCAGACATAAGAGTAAACACTAAATTATTACTCAGAAAAATAGTGCATATGGATTTAGCCCTATTTTTCAGAATTTAAAAAAAATTATTTCAGGAATTTGACTAAAAGTGTTTAAATTTGCCAGTAAGAATAAAGAGAGAGTCATGCCTTGTCCTTAGGTTTAAAAATTTTTCATTTAGATGTGCATAGCAAAATTGGCAAGCTCTTTTACTCTTTTGGTCTTGAAATTCTTTGTATTTTGAGCATGTGAAACCCATGCCATTAAATCTTCTGTTTCAATAATGCCAATAGAGTCCTGGTAAGTCAAGACAACATTAATTGCCTGTGAACTTGCTTTCCCTGTCAACAGCTTTCATTATATTGATCATTAGCCCAACTCTCCTTGTTTTCCTCTGGGAACAATTTAAACATTTGTATACAAAATGTTTTTCAGAAAGAAAGGACTGTTTTTTCATCAGCAAGAATGCAGAATTTAGCTTCTACAGATGTTTTTACCTTCTTCAAACAAAATGATGGACAAGAGTCAAAAGCTAAGACTTAAACATTTTCTGAGCAAGTCCACTTAGTTCAAAATGACCCCTGAAGTGTTGCATTTAGCATCTTCCGTGAAATTTTCCAATCATTTATTTTGTTTGTTTTAAAAACAAATTTTTTAGTGAGTTGTGTCAGAAACTATCTTTTAAAATAAAGAACTATGTTTTCACTTAATATTCTATTAATTTCAGCCTACAGAACAGTGTTAATATTGCTCAGTATGGCTGATTGAGCCTACCAGGAACAAAATACATCATATGCAAAACAGAATTAGCAGCTGTAAGAATATCTGACCCTGCAGAATGTTAATGTGTGCCTAATTTCATTAAAAAGTACACTAGAACTGTGATCCGGAGAAAGTGATTAGTTTATTTCCTCTTGGACCCTGTAACTGAGTTCTCTTGGCAATTAATCTCACTTGCATTGTCAGGTCTGAGTTATTCTGGTGCTGCACAGGGCCAGTAGTGTGTCAGGAAGGGCTGCAGGATTGTTTCTGGGCTCGCTGGGGCTTTGCTGGTTCATCAGGTGGACACAAGCCCTGTCTGAAGCACAGCTGTGTGTGGGTGCAGGTTAACAAGTTGTGCTAAGGTAAGGGGCAGGAATTCTTTTCCTCGGACTCCGCACCATTCCAGCCTAGCTGCATGTCCTCTCCCTCAGAGCCAGCCTGAGTCTGGCCTGGCTTAGATCAAGCTTGGGACTGCCTGCTGAGTACTGTGAGAAGGACACCAAAGCACTTAGGGTCATAGGTGGGGGAGGCAGACACTTTCATGCTGGTTTCTGCTGCCCTGATTCACAGGCAGGTTTTTAAGCACAGTCCCTCTCCTAGATTGCAGTCTGCCTCTCTGGTTTCCATTTTAGAGCTCGCCATGGGCAGCGTCTTGGGTTTGTCATCTCTTGTGTCTATTATCAGAGGCTAAGAATGGATGATTGCAATGACAGGCTTGTGCTTATTTCCAAGACTGGACACTCTGAATCCATCACCCTCCCAGATGCTTGTTTAGAAGTCCTAGAGAGCAGAAGGACATTGCTCTTCCAATATCTTAAGCTAATTAATTTGAATGTGACACAGCAACAGCAGAGTGCTCCCTTCTATACAGACATGGGCTAGGTTAAGGTATTGTTCCTTCTTGCTTCCTAGCTGTGATTTAAGTCTGATTGTATCTTAATTTAGGCAGAGAATGGAACACATCTCTGGGTATAAGTTCAGCCCAAATGTGTGCGCCATGAATATTCTCAGTATTTGTATTCACGGCTGTGGTATGAAGTAAGATGCTGTGCAGTTGTGGGCTGAGTGTTTCAGATGTTGATGGCTATTTGTTTCAGTCCATGGGTACACCTTGCCTGGGAGGCAAGCACTGTGTAAGGACAATTTTCTTATTTACCAGGGCTGTGGTTACCAAGTTCTGGAAGCTTCCAAAGAGGCTCAAGGGTATGACAAATTCTGTTCAAAACAGAGTAGACTTTAAAACCAAACCCAGTAAGTCCTGGCATGAAGCCAGCACTGTGAAGATTTCAGTTTCTTTCCAGGGCACTTCTATCTTCCTTTATATTAAAGATGAGGACAGCTGCAGTCACTATTATTTAGCTCAGCATGCTGTGTTATAACGAGCAACTTATTCCAGTACCATAATAATAAAAGGCAATTAGCAAGTGAAGGGTGTAATAGGGTGCAAGTAGAAAATCACTGGTAATTGTGAATAATAGTAGCCATAGGAAATTATTCCTATTGATAAACACTGGGGTATTTAAAATGTTCTGTTCTGTGATTACTCATATTTAGTGAAAGACACATTGTGGGACTCATTTTATATGCCTGGCTTGCATGAAGTACCTGAAGTGTATATGAGGGAGGGAAAAAAAGCTAGGTTTTTTCTTTGTCATATCTATCTGGAGGCTTGCAAATTTAGTTCTTGTCTCAAATCCCAATTTAGGGTCTTGTTTTCCTCATTTACTGTTTCAAATATTGAAGGTGCTACAACGAAATTACATCCTCAGTGAAACGTGTCTTAAAAATTAGTTTCTGGTTTTAAGTGAGAATGCAAATGTAATAACTCTAATTAAAATTAATTGTCATGTTCCTCAATAATTAAGAATTTTTAGAAAATGTTTTTGCTGTAAATTTCTGTACAGGTAGTAGCAATTCAGATTATCTGCTATGGAGTCATTAAGACTTACTTAACTAAATGTCCTATTTTTATGGAAGAAAATTAAAAATACATATTTTTAATTGCATCTCATTACTATAAGCAAAGGTATTGTAGTTATGATAGCTGAACACAGTACTGTATATAGAGACCAGTTGTTTTATGAAAGATCGTATTTATACTCACAGATTAAGTTGTCTCACTGACTTCCTCTGAAATGTGACAGTGAGATCAGGGTTGGTTTTTTTAAATTACTGATAGAGGCTTCAAGGCTGAAATCAGAAAATAAGATTCATATAGAAATTGAGTGGATAAAACCCAGGTTACTTTTCTTGAGTATTTATATGGGAAAAATTTTCAGAATTGTAATGGTTTGATTTGTTCCCCTGTGCATTGCTTTTCAGGAAATCTGCTTATAGAGGCCTTAAAATAATAAGAGAAGATCAAATCAACATGAAGTAAAAAGGAAACCAAAGGTGGATTCCCTTGAGTGAATAATTTTCATTAATGCAAGAGTTTTCTGTAGTATATAGTTTTCTCCTTCGAGATGAATGGAAACAAGTCATACAGGGGAAGATGTGAACAAAAAGCTGAAAAAGTAAAAAATTATACCACCTTTTACCTACAGAGTGAGCTAATTCTTGTCCTAGTGAAATCCATGCTGTTAACTTTGTTGGACAAAGACTTGGTTCACTGAGTGTGGTTCTGGCTCTGTAACCATGCCAGTTCTTTAAAGCTGGTAAAACCAGCCTATGAAGCAGGAAGATTTTTTGGTTTAGGAATTTTTAAAACTAGGCCACCTTCTAAAGACTGGAATGTAGAGAAGGATTCAGAGAAGAGAATGAATTTGAAGGGGAACAAAGGAGCCATGATATCAAAAAGAAAGAGAGAACTTGTGTTTTTACTGTGTGTTCCGGGTGTTATTCCAAGTGAGAGGCTGTGGTATGAGTTTGTAGCCCTACAGTGATTCAGAGAGGTAAAGGAGGAGTGGATAGCTGGACAAGACAGGGAGACAGATGCAAGAGGCTTGTGTAGACCAGGGAAGTGAGAAGACTGCTTCTGTGATTGAAGGAATGGTAGAGTAAGCAAACAGATAAATCACATGGCAGAACTGCAATGAGCAAGCTAGCAAATTGGCAAGTGAATCATCCACCAGTTTCTGGAGGATACAAGCTGTCAGGCAAAACTAAACTGGCAGCAGAACACTGGGACTAATTTAGAGGAAGTGATTAGAGGATATAAAGGTGCCCTGCAGGACAACTTTTTTTTTAGGAAAAAAGTCTATGTAGCCATTTCTGTCTGAAGAACCTTTGTTTATTGAAGATTTCATCATATGGAAATGATCCCATATCATTGATCATTCCCTCCATTTGAATTTTTTCCTTATCCTAATAGTTTAGTTTCTTTTTAAAATAAAACTGTACACAATACTAAAGATCAGTGTGCTGGGTATTTGTAAAAGACATCATAATGGTTTTCATTTTTACTCTTTGTTCATTTCCTTTTCGTTGCTAGCATTTTGCGGGGGGGGGACTTTGGCAGTGTTTTATTGAGCACTAGGATATTTTCATAATTGCCCTGGTTTTAGAAGTGACTTGCAGATCTCTTTCTTAACTTTTGCAGTTGTCGTGTACCTTTAATTTAGATTGATTTTCTCTGTTTGGTTTCTGTGCAAGTTTTCACAAGGTAGGTAAGGTTTGCAGTGAGAGGACTACAATGTGCTAACAAAGGAATCAGTGAGGAAAAAAAAGTAGTTTTATGAACAGCTCTCTAAGGCCTGTGCTTTGTTTTAATACAGGTTCTATATTGTATATAGAATATAGTTTCTAATATTGTAGTAGTACTCTTTTTAATATAGTTTCTAATCCGTTAAGATAGCTTCTAAATTGAAGTAGTACTTTTTTTTCCTAGCTCATTGACCAATAAAATATATTTGTAAAGGTAAAACCGTGTTTTGAAGGAATTTTCATATTGATTAGTGATTTTAAAAACTGTGCTCCCCAAACCCAGACAAACTATGAAGAGTAGCTCATATTTTTACTGGATGTGTATGCAGATTTCTTTAAGGTAGGATGTATCTTTTTCCACATGTGGAGAGGTTAACAGATTGTATATTGAAGAGCACCATTGCAAAAAGCCTATTTCAAAGTTCTGTTTCATTCCTAAAATTAACTGGTGTGTGTGATACCATGAGGGACATGTGTATTTCAGTGCAAGCTGGCCTGCAACCAAGGAGCAGTAAAATGGTCTGGTAGGGTCCTTTCTGTAGTATCCTCTTGGGGTTCTGCTCTGGCTATAAAATTTTGTGTTTAGGGGATTTGCTTTGCTGGTCAGTCTCATCTGGTACACCAATTTAATCCATAAAGAGAACATTTTCTGCCTTCCTTCTCATGCCTGTACATGATCATATACAGTACTTGAGCTTTCCCTGTTCAGAGAGGCTGTGGTGTCTCCATCCTTGGAGATTTAATAGATTCAGCTTTTCAGACAAAGCCAAGGCTGCTGTGGTCTAGTGCTAGGAGATGGAACTGCTCTTAGAAGGAAATCTATTAGATGACCTCCAGCAGTCCTTTAAGACATGTGTTGTTGTGATTTGCTCTGCTATGACTTTAAATGGGGGCTGGGGAGAGTGGGGAAGCTAATGTAGTGGAGATTGGTTAGAAAAAGTAGAAGTCAGTGCAACAGCCTTGAGGGTTTAAGGTAATCTCTTCTATTCTATTGATAACACCACAGACCTGTTTCAAGGCACCTTGAAACAAATTACAAGGTGTCAGGCAAGCAGACCTGACAAAGTGTGGGGTCTGAAATGAGAAATGAAAATCTGTCTTGGTTGAGCATAACAGGTTCTGCATATTATTCAGCAGTGTATTTTCATATCATCTTAAGAGAGCTTGCTTGTAGCCTAAATTATGTGATCTTTTAGGTTGGGTTTGGTTTTTTGTTCTTAGTTTGCCCTCTCCTTTTGGGATTTAGAAGGTGATAGCTAAAGTGCTTTATGTTAGGTGTCAGTTGTGCCTTTCTTGTGTTTTCAGGAAGAGCTCAGAACACGTGCCAGCTTCTGCGATCACATTGCACGTGAGCTGCTGGACTTTAATTTTAGGGCCTAATGTTGCTCTAAGCTCTGTTTATTCCATTTTCTCTGCATTCATATTAACAACAGTGAAACTTTGGTACTCTTAGTGAAAGAATCTGGTTTGTTCAGAACAGAACATGCTGACCTGTGCAATGGATTTACCCCCACAGTTTTTACTTTCTGTTTATTTCTTGTAAAACTGGAAAAAGATACTGACTTTTTCCTTGTGTGCTCGTTAAAGGAGACCTGTATTTATTTCAGAACAGTTGATCTGAAGAAAAAAATGCTTTAAAAATATTCAAGTACTTCTTGTGAAAGTTTGTGCTTTGCCAGTGACATCAAAGGCAGGATAAAGCCTGCACAACCGGCTAGAAATCCGCTTAATCTTAGATGTTCTTCATCACCTAACACGCACAGAAGCCTGAATTTTGCTACAGATGTGTTGTTACTGGTCTTACTGCATCAGCTGGTTGCCTAAGGAACTGAGCCACTTTACAGTACATATTAATCCTTTTGGGGCATGCAAGTAATAAATTTACCAGAAACCATTATCTGCTACTGGTATTGCTGACAAAGTAGTCATGGTCCTTGTAAGCCTGTTCATGGATACCTAGGTAGGGACTGGAAAATTGGAAACAGTTCTAAAAAGGGGTTGGTAAATATTTTAAGTCTCTCTGGTGATGAAGAAAAAGTGTTGAAGAGGCTATTAAGCCCTTAAGCTGTGTTTGCATTGCTCTTGCAAATAGACATTTTTGTTTGTTCTAAGTGGCTTTTTGCAGTAAATATTGAATTCTAAACTTAGAAAAACAGCAAGGTAAATGGAGGCAAAAATTCTGATTGTTTAATAATAGTAAGGAATGGAAATATTATTTAATCACTGTTTTCTTACTGATACAATTGTTAAATATTTGTCAAAAGAAGCTGTATGACAGCTGTTTGTTTTCCAGATCTTTTTCTAATCTGAAGAATTTTAATTAAGAAATAAGGTTTAATTTCACCCTTTTATTCTTCTTGTGGTTCAAAGGGTCCATATTCTTTCTTTTGGGTAAAATTGGATTGACCTGGCTTCTCCTGCAGTTAGTTGGTATTTCCTGGTATTTTTTCTGGATCCTCTGGATTCAAGATTACAAATGTTGGACACAGCTGAATGATCTGTCACACTGAATGCTGAAAATGGCCTTTTTTGTTACGTGTTGTCAGGAATGAACACTAAACAAGCATTTTTCTTCTCATTGCAGGATATGCAGAATCTGTCTGCATATACAGGCAGGAATCAAGTTAGATGGCAGGTTTTTCTCCTGGAGAAGTTCTGGGTTTACATCAATTCTTATGTGAGCTACATGTAGAACCCCATGATAGGAGAATACCTTTGGGTTTTATCAGTCAACCAACAATTGTACATCAGTCTAAATGAAGTCAAGTGTTTGTACAGTAATATGGATGGATTGTGGGATAGATGAGGGATAATGTTGTTCTCCCATCTTGCAGTTACTGTTGCAAGTCTGAACTCATTTAATTTATTCTCTGTATTTGATTGCAGAAGAAATAATGCAGGTGACAGAGAGAAGGCACTACAAGTTATGCTTCAAGTCCTGCAGACATGTGATCACCCTGCTCCAGACATGTTTTGCTTATGTGGGAGAATCTACAAGGATATGTTTCTTGATTCTGACTGTAAAGATACCAATAGTCGAGATCATTCCATTGAATGGTAACAGAAAAAAAACACCAAAAAATCTGTTTAAAAACATTTTCAACTTTTTCTTTCTGGATATGAAAAGCGGGGCTATAATAATTAGAAGATCAGTTGTTCTACTTACTTCTTTTTTTCAGGGTCCTGTTTGAATCAGGTTTAGTGAGCATCAGATCTTTTGATATGTATTTCCTTGCTTCTCTTTATAAACTCTTCATGGAAATTGAATGATGCACTTTGTTGGGAGGGACAATGATTAACCTATGTCTTTGTAGAGAAAATATACAATTAATGTGCTTCAAGGCCAAAATGAAATACAAGTGAGGTAATGGACTTACACTGATCCTCTGTGCAAGGATGGTTTCCATGCTGGGTTCTCAGGAGATGCAATGATCTACTGTATATAAGGAAAAATGTTGATAAACTGTATTACAGATTTTCTTAAAGCATGCATATGTATGCAGCCTCTCACTGACATACTGTTCACATAGGTATGTTTGTGTAATCATATAAACTACTTCTGAGTACAATAATGTTAGCAATTTCGTGGTGGATTTGCACTGTAATTGTGAAATGTTCTTTCTCACCACCTCTCTTTTTCCCCCATGCAATGTGGATGGGTAATAATGAACTTGCAAGCTTCAGGTGGATCTCTCGATCCTACACCAGCTAGTGGCAGCCGTTCAGCCTTTGTCAGCTGTGTCTCAGTTACCTGTAATGAATGTGAAGCTTTGAAACAAAGGGCTTGGAGCCATTGGTGCCAACTAGCCATTTAATCCTATAAATCCAGTAAACCAATATCTTAGCATAGCTACCAGAACTTTGCAATATTTCTGTTCTTCTAAACAATGAGATGAGAGTTCTTGACTCTTCTCTGCAGGTATCGCAAAGGATTTGAACTGCAGCCAACTCTATATTCTGGAATTAACCTTGCAGTTTTGCTGCTTGTTGCAGGGCAACAGTTTGAAAGCTCAATGGAACTGAGAAAAATAGGTAAATATCCACACGCAGGGCCACAGATAAGTTTTCTGCCTCTCCCCCCATGATGAAAACAAAATATTTACAGTGACTGCATAGACAGAAAGGTGGTTCAGGCTTTGTAGTGGAGGGTCCTGGATGGCAGTCTAAAGCACAGGGATCTTGAAGGGACATTTTCCTTCCTGCTGCCTGGGAGCAGCTTTCTAGTAACATGGCCCATCTAAAGGGTCCCAGAGATGGGAGAAGAGCAAAGGACCAACTTCAGCACCATCTGCAAACTGCCTTTACTGCAGCACAGAGATTGTCCCATTGCACAGCCAACAGGGGACAAAGACAGGAAGAGACAGCGTGGCCCAGTTCTCCTCAGGGATGCCAGGATAGGAGCTGAAGGGTTTCTCTTGTCTCTGAGTTGAGAGATGCACAAGCAGTGTTTCCTGGAAGGATCTACCAGAACAGTTACCAGTTGTCTACCTAGAGTCACATCCTCCATGTGTGTGCTAACTAAAACACAGCACTGTACATCTACAAAGAAATCTTATGATAGAAACAGATATACAGGTCTTCCTAGGAAGATGATATTTCAACGTCATATTTGGAGTTGGGTCTTGCCTGAAATGCGTATTTGAGCCTTAAATGTTAAGAATGCAAAGGTGGCTTTAAATCATCCCTCTGACCCTTCTCTGGGGTGGACTTGTGTAAACCTCTATCCATGAATCTCTTGCAGTAAATGCAGGTCTTGAGGACACAGATTTGTGCATCTTACACTGAGAGTCAGGAGGCAGATAGCCCTGACAGAAAGCAAGAGACTTTTCATCACTATGTAGGAGGAGTTCTGACTTTCTGAACTGTACTAGGGGTGTTGTTTGCAGATCCAGACTGTGTTGTGCAATGTTGTTTTCTGAGGAAATCTTGCTCCACTTTATTTTCATCAGTAATGATTAATCAAGTCTTAAATTAGTCTTTTACTGATAGACTAATCAGTAAAAAACACGAAATAGTGTTTTACTGATAGAAAATCATGGTTTTAAATTGAAATTTTACAGGTGTACGGTTAAACAGTTTATTGGGAAGAAAAGGAAGCCTGGAAAAAATGAACAATTACTGGGATGTGGGACAGTTCTTCAGTGTGAGCATGCTGGCTAATGATGTTGGTAAAGCAGTACAAGCAGCAGAGAAGCTTTTTAAGCTGAAACCTCCTGTGTGGTATGTGGTAGAAGGCTGTAGCTCAAGTACAAAACTATGGGTAAATACACAAATTTAGCAAATCTTGCAGTCATGGATAACGTAACTGGATTTTTCCATCTTAGATTGTTTGTAACTCTGACTTTATACTCTGTTCTTTTATTATGGGAAGGAAGGGGGAAGGTAAGAAATTAAGTTTTCTATCATCGTTTGGTTTCTATCTCATCGAAGCACATATTTTATAAGAAAGAATTGGGAAGTTAGTAATGATTCCTCATGAAGCAATTGTGAAAAGATTGTGAAACCATTGTTTTCAGAGTTTAGCTAACTTCTGCTTTCCTCACCCACCATCTTCTAGCTCATCATATCCTGCCTATTCCCCATGTAACTACTTGTGTAACTATACCCATTTGCAAAAAGCTGTTGTTCATGAACATCCATGTGAGCTTATGACTTAAGGCTTTGTCTAAACTTGCTATTCTTTCCAGAAATCTGTAAAAATCAACACTACCATTTCCATTATGGTAGCTTTTAAAATACATTTCATTTTGGATGTCTAAGTCAGTTAAGTGGTTTTATAATCTAGTCAATTTTTTTTTCTCTCTTTTAACTCTAATTCAATACATTCTAGGTACTTGAAATCATTAGTTCAGAATCTGATGTTAATTCAGCGTTTCAAGAAACTCACCATAGAACACTCTCCTAAACAAGAAAGATTGACTTTCTGGCTAGATATAATTTTTGAGGCAACGAAAGAAACAACTAATGGACTGAGATTTCCAGTAAGATGTTATGTCCAAACAAGTTTTGTATGTTTTATGTTTCTGGATAGGATATTAGAAGAATTGGAAGACTAAACGCAATACTTACAAACTTAACTGCCTGTTATTTCATTGCATGAACCAAACCCCTGTATTCTCTTAATCTTTAAGCTATTAAAAAAAAAATAACCCACCACCCTAAAAGCATTCTAAGAAATACTTTTAAGTGTCCTATAACAAATTGTGATAATACTGTTCTGTTGTTTATAAGAACACAGACTCTTCCTGCCTAGTCTTGCCCTCCTGTATCCTTTGGAAATTTTTCAGGCCTTCAGGATTACCTGTTGTCTATATCAGAGCATCTGGAGATACTGCAGTGTATTAGCTGCTGGTTTATTAAGGAAAAATGCTCTCTCTTCAGGTTTTGGTGATAGAACCAACTAAAGTGTACCAGCCTGCGTATGTTTCAATCAACAGTGAAGCAGATGAGAGATCTCTGTCTTTGTGGCATGTCTCTCCACCTGAAATGGTAAAACTACCAGCAGATGTGTTAAATGTACTCTGATTCATTGTGCATAAAGTCACTTTTTCACATGTAAATTTTGGAGCACTTTGCAATAATTTAAAATTTGCTACATTTCTGTGAAGCACAAGCCGCAGTATCTCTTTTGTGCAGATACGAAAGCTGACATTTTACAGAGAAAGGAAAAGGATGGACTGTGATTAGAACTCAAGTGGTTTTGAACTCATTCAGATTTAACTTACCTTGACCATGTCTCCTAGAAGTGCTTCTGTTATTTGGTCTGCTCATAATATTTCTTATTAGAATTACGTGATTTTTATTAAGATGCAGCTCAAAGTTATCTTAAAAGTAAAGATAAGGCCCAGTATTGTGTTCAGATTTTTAGACTTTTTAAACTTTCACAATTTTAATATTAGCAGCTGGAAAAATGGCAGCCTATGATAAGTGTCAAGAAATACAGTATTTGGTGTCTTGGACTGTTGCATAAGGCAGAGGGGATTAAGAAAGGAGTAGGCACAGTTGTGGACTGTGTAAGGTCTTAAAAGTGAGAAATAATTTCACTTTTACATTGAAAGACTTGAAATTCGTGAGGTATTTTGCCACAATTTCTTAATATTAGAACAACATAGATGGGGAATGGACTAAAAATTTAGAGAGGCAAAGTGTGGAAAAGAAACATGTTGGAGCAAGACAGGAACAGATGGATCTGTGAACAGTTTTTTAAGTACATTAAGTGAACGTGTCTGACACAACTGTGCTTAATGGAACAAATTTTTGTTGCATATCTGACATTGCTAAGTAAGATCCAGCTATTAGCTATAATTAAATTTATGGAGGGCTACAGTCCTAGACACAGGCTGTCCTTCCTCTGTTTTGCCTCCAGGGTGTTCCCTGGGCCAGAGCTGTTGGCTCAAGACCTCTTACGAGATGTGTGAATTTGCCTTTCCCTTTGAGCCTAGATAAGAGTAGGGCATGGTCTGCTCCATGTTTAATATGAAATACACATGTATAACATCACAATACAATGTTTGGTAAATTGTACTTTGCAATTTTTTCTTCAAATTTGATTTTACACAAGGAAATAGCCTTTGCTTCCACCCTATGCCATTTATATTCATTTTTTCTCAAGTGAGTAAAGCAGCAATATATGTATAATTTCTTTACCCATATATCAATCTTATTTCAAATTATGTGACAAGAAAGAACTAAAAAGAGACATGTTGGAAAAACTTTCTTTTGTTTATCATGCTGTGACTTTGTTTTCAATAGTAAGTCAAGGTTAAACTGTAGTTGATTGTGTCTCTTTATTCTTTACAGAAACAGATTCATGAATGGAATTTTACAGCTCCTTCCATTAGGGGAATAAGGTTGGTATGTTAGAAAACAGTTAAGTGTCTTTTTGTATATATTTCCCTTAAGTGGAAAATCTGGATTCTGCCTTAAATCTCTGCTTTCACTTGCTTATTATAAAACCTCGTGCTGTCCAACCTGCCTTGAAATGTCACTGAAGAGCTTGCCTTTCCATGCAAAGCTGTACATTTCTCATAGGAATACTCATCTAAGAGGGGTATATGAGTGTGTGTATTCTCCAGTAGACTTCCCTGTTTGCTATCATGTACCTGCCTTTCGTATGTGTTTCTAAACATTTCAGTGAAGTTACTGCCACCTCTGCATTTAAAAACATGGAGGACAGAGGGAAAGAGCCCTTAACTCTTCGTGCTTCCTTCCATAAGTGAAAGAAGGGTTTGTTTTCCTTTAGGAAAAGGAAACACGGTATCTATTTACTCTTTGGAATTCAAAAATGCTTCTGCTACGGTTTTATTTAAAAACCTGTTAGCTAAAACATGGATTATTAGAGAAATAATAAATGGGGCATGGATGTAGTTTGTGCTAAGGACAGAAGAGAATTCTGGAGCTGGAGGGAGAGTACTAGTGGAGTTCCTCAAGGACAACACATTAAATAGTTAACACAGTTCAATTTTGTGATGCCTAGATTAATGGAAACATTAGTGACAAGTAAATGGTCAAAATATTAGTACCAAAGAAGATCAGAATATTATATTGAAAGGATTGTTCTTAGAACTGAAAGGATAGAAAATATTCACATTTGGTGTTAACAATTGCAAAATACATGACAACATTTAGAAGCCAGCTTATGTATATTAAGTTGGGCTACTTTGCTGCCAGAAAGGTGATAGAGAGAACACCAGAAGAGAGAACAAAATGAAACCTATCTCCTCTCTGACGGAGTTATGCAGGCTGCAGCTGAGAACCAGAGGAACCCTAAGTACAGGGAACACAAGGTGAGCTTTTGCCTTCTCTGTGAGCTCCTGAGTCCCTGCATTGGCAGATCTGGCCTTTCCAGGGACGTGACTGTTGTCTGGGGTCACTTGTGTGACCACATAAGCTTAAGTGCTTGAAAAACTTTCTGATTGACTACAAGGGCTACAAAAACTTTCTGATTGAGTACAAGCATAAATTCAGATACCTAATGGGTTCTGTGGTTCTGAAAGGAGAGTGCTTCTAGGCTGTTATCTTAGTCAAAGTGCCTATGTTTTAGGTCCCAGTTTTGTCTTCCTTGTACTTTATAATCTGCCTAGGCAAATAAGCTCAGTGAAGAAGTATTTCTCTGAATAATGTGAATGGTGGTTAAAAAACCTACAGTTGTGGATTTGGACATAGTTTCTACCATAACTCCAGTATTTTCTTCTTAAAAAAAAATAAAAGCAGGTTTTGGTTTAAATGAATATACATGGTATTTTACTCTACTCCAATGCAATGTGAGTAGATGGGAAGTTGTCATTACTGAAGTCTGTGGAACAGACTGAGCATAACTAAGCATAAAGTTTCTGTACCATATTAATTACCTTCAGTCAACACAATGCACAGAAATTAATCTTTGTGAAAGATAACTTTAATCAAATGGAAACAAGCAATTCATTTCATTTGCTTTGATTTTTAATCAGTGCTGGGGATGACAAAGCTCAAAGAAGCAATCATTTTTAAACTAGTGGAATTAGATGTTTGCTTTGTATGTGACATCTTGAAATTGGTATACTTTTGAAATTGCATTAGTTTTGAAAAAAAAAAAAGTGGTTTCAGTTAACATGCACTCTGTCAAAACCCTTAAATTGTATTTATGCTAACCAATTTGTGTTATATACCACATCCATGACACTGTTTATAAAGCAGTATTGCTACTTAGATACTGTCTTGTCTATCCTGTATTTGCCCTTGGAAGAATTATCTTGCTGTGTCACTTAGTGCTGGTGTCAGATATGTGCTCGTCTGACTTGTTAGCCCAGAAGTTGCTATACCAGAATGAAACTACAGAATAGCCATAGTGTATTTTCACATGTTTCTAAAAAGTCTTCTGGCAAAATTCTAATTTTTTGAATGTTTTCCATGTAGACCTTAGTGATGCTTCAACAAGCTGGTCATGTAACATGTGGCAACTCTACGGTAGTCTGGTGTCATGTGTTGTAACTAACTGGCTCGGCAGAGGATAAGCAAAATCGAAGAGTTTGACTAAACAGATCAGGCAAAAAATCTAAGAAATTTTGTTAGCTTAAGGCACAAAAATACCTTAGCAAGCATAACGACCTGGCATTATGTAGCATAATACTGAAGTGTTTCGGTTAAGAGATTAATTCCTAGATTTAGTTTCATATTCATATTGTGTTTTATGGCATTTCACTTCTGCTTCAGTGCACTTAGATATGACACTGGCAAGACACAATAGGCAATAAATAATCCCTTTGTCAGAATTATTGCTGCAGTCTGGAGTAAATATTGGTCATCCTGAAACTTGTTTATCAGTATTAAGGCCATAAAAAGTATAGAATGAGAAGGATCTGCTACACCGTTGGTATTTCCCAGTTCAGTTTTATTGTAGGAGCAATGAAATTATACAAATCTGAAGTACTTTACAGTTTTGAAAGAAAAGTTTTCTGGCTAGCTAAATTAGTGTCAAAGCAATTAACTTTCTTTTGGGGTGTTATCGAATACCAAGAAGTCTGATGGAGCTCTGTAAAGTGGAAGTGGAGGTGAACAAGAAACCAATACACTTCAGATAAACTAATATTTTTACCAAAGTAAGCAGTAGTTTATTTATCAAATTGGAGATAGGATTATAGAATATATAAATAAATTCAAACCTCCTAGTTATAAGGAAAATATATATAATTATATACTGCCTCTCTGAGGTAATTAACTGTGAAAAATATGTTTCTTAAGTGTTCATATTAAAAAAATAACTCCTCCTTACCGTATTCCTTATAATATTTATATCCAGAATAATATTTTCTTAATGTGAATTTTACAGCATTTCCAAGTTTGATGAACGATGTTGTTTTCTTTATGTTCATGACAACTATGATGACTTTCAAATCTACTTTTCTACAGAAAACCAATGTAGTAGGTGAGTTCAGTTTGTGTGGATGTTGCATGCCTCATTTATGTCCTAAATAAAATCAATTTAGTAAAGATTGAAAACTGATATTTTTGCTTGAGAAAGGATTATTTATTTCTTCACTTTTTCTTGATGAAGAAGCAATGTAAACTCAGTGATGTTTAAAGTGATGAGAGCAATGTCCCATTATACTTCCTGTCTTGATTCTGGTTGGTTTATCTACAAGTCATTAGGTCTGCAAATGGGTTAATCTAACTTCTAACGTATTTTTCTTTATCTTGGCTGTGTCATGGAAGGTGCTACATAGTTTCAGGTTCCCTCATGTGTCTCTTCAGTTTGATTTCAATCAGAGCAATTAAGTTGCACTTCCTTACACTTTTATTACACTTAAGTGTAATAAAAAATTCTAACTTAGGTGTCACAGATCTGTGTTACTGATTGCACCTGGAATCAAATATTTTTTGATGATATGTTGTCCTTAAAAAGTAAGCAGGCTAGCTGAATTTCAGACCTAAACCTTTACAGACCAAAATTTTCCTTGTGACTGACGGTTTCAAATAAATCTTCTGAATCGTGTAGGAGGGAGTTGTTAATACACTTAGTATTTGGAGCTGAATGAAATATTCACTTTTCACATAATTGCTATCTATCTATTACATGGAATAAACATAGGTTAAAGAAAATTACTGGCTTTGCAGAATATATTGCATACAAGGTAGAAAACACTAAAATTAATGTTACCTTCTAAGCCTTAATTTGGCAGTGCAGTTTGTCTGTCATGAAACATGGTCACATTTTTTTATGCCCTATTCAGTACACTACAGGAGTCAGTTCCAGAGATGTGTCTCTGTTAGTTAATGAAGGAGATGTGAGTATTTTATAATAATTTTTAATAATTGTTAAGAATTTCTTACAGAATTTGGAAAAAACCAAGTGGCTCAGGCAGGGAACTAAGGAAAAAATGTTTTTGTATTTCAGTATCTCCACTCCAGAGAACTAGAAATTAGTTAAAACTCTGTTCTTCTAACCCTGTTACTGCTTTTATACTCTTGGCTTTGTGAATGCATGAGAAGAAGCGACAGCATCTGATTTTCTGAAATGCTGAGTAATCACACTTGCAGCCAAACGTGTAATTTGAGTTAGATCTACCAAGACTTTGCTATGCAAATACAATAACAAGTAACTATTGGGTTCTTCTACAGCAAGTAAAATAATTTTATAAATAATTAGTCTTTTCAATGTGTATTTGATGTTCTTCATCATTTAAAATGGGATAAATATGGAGAAAGTCAGTAATGAAAGAAACCTGTGAACACACTAGTCAGTTTATTAGCTTGAAGGCAAAGCTGTTTCACAAGGATCTGTTTAGTCTTCTTCCAAAAGGATATTCTTCTTTCATCCTGTGATATTTATTGCTTTTTTAGATTCTGTGGTTTGGTGAAAGAAATTTTGTCTGATGCAGTTGGCAGTACTTTGGAACTAGAAGGAGAAATAGATGGAGATACATTGGAGGTATGTCAAGGATAAAAGATCCAAGAACTCTGAAACTTGTTCTCAGTCTTCCCTGCACTTTCATATCAGTATAGTAGAAAGATAATAAATAGCATTTAAACACCTTAATTGTATGTAAAATTTGAACTCTTACAAAATTATTTGTACATGAGATTTGCATTCATTTGAAAAAAACCCACCTTTTTATGAAGTGGGCCTGTTACTACTGTAAACTGCATAAATCCCTAATGAAGTGTGTTACTGAGTTTGTATTTTCTTGCAAACAATCTACAGATGAGAATCAACTGAGATCAGCTGGTTTACATGGATAAAAAATATAAAATATTAAATAAATGCCAGGAAAAAGCCATTTACGTATGTACTTCCGTTTTTCTAGCTGGTGCCTCATACCATTACTACTGCAGGTCATTTCATCTGACTGGCTTCTGTCTCAGACTTGCAGATTTTTGGGATCAGGTTAATGCATTGTGCTTTTTTCTTATTGCTGTAACATCCATGTTAGGAACTCAGTTACTGTAGGCTTTCTTTATAATCAGTATGGATTGGAGAAAAGGGAAAACAACCNAGAAAAAAAAAACCACCAAACCCCCAACTCTCTCTTCCCTGCTCTGTGTGGCAGAGCCGAGAGCTTAGGAGTGAGTGAGTGAAGAAAGAAGAAAAAAAAAAACCAAAAGCAAACCCGCCTGAGTCCCAGCACAGGAGTATCTGTGTTTGTCCTTGAAACTTCTTTGGAATCCAGTCAGAGGCACAGAATTCATGTTTAGTATAAAGCAGTGATATGGGATAACAAAACAGCGTCATACACCCAACCCAAGACATGGTTAGGAACCCAGTTACTGTAGGCTTTCTTTATAATCAGTATGGATTGGAGAAAAGGGAAAACAACCAACTTGGAAAGGGTTAATCATATTTTATCTGGACTCAGGTAGGTGAATCCATGTCTGATAAGACAAAGTGACTCATAGCAGATGTGCAGCTGTGTAGCACTAAGGACATACCCTGTGCTTCTTTTTATTTCTTTTGAAATCTGAAAAGCCACCATAAAAATGAGGCTGTAAGTGTTACTTAAGGTCAAGCAAATTCAGTCAGTCTGACTGATGAGCGTGAAAGCCCTCCTGTGGTTTGTTAGAGCTGGGCATCTTTCTGATTGTGTCTTATTCCAGCAATTCTCATAGGCTTGCAGTTCAGAGCAGCTCTTCGTGGTAGTGAACCTCTTGTAAGACCTGAGGCTTCAGGGGAAGATTACAGCAGAGAGTTCTATACTTTCTCACTGTTGAATGTAAAGATGAGTTCTTGCACTGGAGTTTGTGCGTAGTGACCACAGAATTCTTTCCTCAAGTGGAAAGGACAAATACACACATCTGTTAAGCCCAGTTTAATACATACGTGTGTGGTCTTGACATAGCTTTAGGGCTTTGCCTTGGTAAAGAGAAGTATTATCCATAGCTGCACATTTTACTTTGCATGCTTAGGGACTCAGCTAATAGCAGGACAATCTCCAAACAGCACAGTTTGTGCAGCTGTATATCAGTCTCTCAGAGGAAGTGAGTGCAGTGAGGCTTGAGCCTTTTAAAAACTGAACTGAAAAAATCACTTGACAATGCACTGCAGGAAACAATGCTGCATGAATGAACGACACATGGAGATGTCACTACAGAAATTAATTTTTAATCTTTAAGCTATATCATTCTACCTATCTTGAAATTTTCATTATTGTCACCTTGTACTTACTGTCTTAGGTTAGGATATTAAAACAGAAACCAAGATTTAGAAGGGGAGAATTAATTAGTTTGGTGTATAAATGAACTAAGACACTTCGTGTCTTCCTGAAACCTGAGATTTTATGTTTAAGGAGGGACAACAAGGAAAATGCAGCTTTGTATGGTTTTGATGGGCTTGACTAGTACAGAGAAAGCTGTTTTTACAGTTGATAAAAAGCCTGTTTATATTTGAGGAAGAGGAAGAAATAACCTCGAGCACAGTCTGGGGGAAGAAGATCTGATTTCAGTCAGAATCCTTATGAGAATGTAGTCACGAGGGGTTGTGCAGTCTAGCTCTGCAGCTAACAGGTATTTTGAAGGAGTGTGAACGTGGCATTAGGGTATTCATTTCTGTATATTGATAGAAAGCAGTTCCTATCACTTTAAGAGTACCTGCTGTACCCCAAATAGGATATTCTAGAGAACACTGCCCTACAGAAGGTCAGATGTGAACACTTGTTTACTTAGACCTAATGGTTGGATTTCACATCCAGTGGATCACTTATTCAGACTTTTGGCAACCAGCAGTGATTTATTCAATATCTGTAGCTGTTGGAACGAGAAGAGGCAAACATAAAGTGGCATCAATTGTATACAAATCTATTAAACTGCCTACTAAGCAGCACTGAACTATAAATCCCAACAATTTTCATCATGGGACCCAGACTGGAGAACATAGGTTTCTCCACAGTAATTAAAGGGTTGGCTTAGGACCAGTTTGTTGCAGATGGGGTTGCTGTCAATCCTAAATTCTGCAATGTGACTGCTGTCTTTTTTGTGCACAGTTTTATGTCATATGATAGCTGTGAAAGCTGGATGTGCTCCTACCAAAGAACCTGACAAGTTTTGCATATGGCGTTTTGGGTCAGTTATGCCTGTCATGTAACAAGACTATGTTGTGAACCGTGAAGTGCTGAAATACGGTAAATGAAGCTGTGCTGAAGCTGTGCTAGCTTGAGTTTAGTTCCACTGAGCAGAATATGCTGTTAGGATAAACGACAGATGGGTCTCCTTTAGCACATTCCATACAGCAGCATGAAACTTGCCATCTTCGCTGAGGTGAAGAGGGGGGAATGCCAGTGACACATGGACATTGCAGTAACAGAGCTGCAGGGTGAGCTGGGAAGGCGCTTCAAAGAAATAAATCCCAAGGCTGCATTTTGTGTTAGAGCCATATTGGATGATGCAGAAAAAGTGGTCAGTGAGAGGAACATCAGTAGTTATGGCCATTGTAAAAAGGTTTGGTTTTTTAATAGAGAATTCACATGAAGCCACAGAGAATACCGTGCAGTTTTCCCATATGGAACATCCTCTTGGATTTGGGAAGATACTGGGGGAGGTCTGTGTACCCCTGATAATATCTAAGACTATAAAACTGTCCAGTTCCTTTCTTAACTCTTTGCAAAACTGCTTTTTCAATATCCTTTATCAGTTCCCTGATTTGAATCATGGGTGTGTTGTTCAACCCACTTTCCATAAGAAATTTGGTTTTATATGGTGTCTGGGACGCACTTTCATTAAGCATCATTCACTCCTTTATAGTAGGAGAGCTCTGTAACAAGGCCACTGTATGGGACAAGACCATGAAGTGGTGTAAATTAGTGTAGCTTTACTGAGGTCAGTGAACCAGCATTGACTTACTCAGCTGGAAGTACAATCCAGCATGTTTCAGCAGCAACAGAAACCACTACTTCATATATTTAGTCATTTTTTGAGAAGATGGACTTTTTTTTTTGCCTTTTGGAAAAAAGCCCATAATGAGATGGGAGTGTGTCAGAAGTTAATTTTGTCGTAGCTAAGCTCAGATGAGAGTCTAGGATCTTAAAATAATATCCACCCACTATAATGAGGATATTACTTTAATCTATTTATTAAGCCGTTGGTTTCAAAATTTTAGGTTATGTTCCATACGTTTACATACTCTGAAGGCTCAGTCAGGACTTCTTGGAGATACACCTGAATGGGTTCTTCTGACGGCACTGTTTCATTGAACTTGGTTTAGTGGTGTGTTCCTTGTTTGGCTGAATGCATCTCAGAGTTGGTATGGGAAGGTTGTATTACAAAGCAAGACGGACATTTTACAAGCTGTACGATGGACCAGGCTGGTGGGTAACCTGCTGTCCTGCAGCTGCTCTGCAGTAACCCCTCTGTGCTGTCATACACTGTGGTTAAAGCTCTCTGAAATGTCAAATGTTAGTGATAATTCCTGTGCTGCTTTGTTTTTCTTTTCTGCTTGCAGTATGAATATGATTGTGATGAGAATGGTGACAGGGTAGTTCTAGGGAAAGGTACTTATGGAATAGTTTATGCTGGAAGAGACCTTAGCAACCAGGTCCGAATTGCCATCAAAGAGATACCTGAGAGAGACTGCAGGTAAGACGTAGTTTGTTGTTATATACACCCTGCTAACAAAATTGAAGTTACTTTTTGAAAACTTTGCTCTTCTTAGTATGTGTTTCTGTGTGGTTGGTTTATAAAATCCCAATATACTGAAATTCAATTATTATTTCCTTCTCATCAGTATCTTGTTGAGAATAAAGACTTCTTATTTTTTGTGCAAAGATATGTTATATGTCATAAATATTACAGTTTAATAATCTATATTTATATAATAAATTCTAGAAGAAGTCATATTTTGGGTTTTAAGTTGCAGTTGTATCCCATTTGTATTCTTTTTGGGGAAGGTGAAAAGCATAAAAGGAGCTCCAGACTCAAAGACATGTTTCTCCATCAAGGTTCCTCTGAGATCTATCTCTGTACTGATCTATCTCTATTTCTGAATAGGCAGTGAATCACACTGCATTTTTAAGGTCATGGGCAAAATGTTTGCTGAGAATTAGATCACTATCCCTAAAATCCATTCTATTGTCAAACTAGCATCTAAGTGTAGCCTAGAACCTCTTCCTGCATGACTAAATACTCCTTGTTTTTTTTTTTAATAGGTATTCTCAACCTCTTCATGAAGAGATAGCACTGCACAAATATTTAAAGCATCGGAACATTGTCCAGTATCTTGGATCAGTTTCAGAAAATGGATACATTAAGATTTTTATGGAACAGGTGCCAGGAGGTTTGTATCATTCTGAGCTTGGTCTCTCAAAGGAATCAAAAGCATTTGAGACTCTAAACTTACTGAAAGATATGCACTTAATATGTTTATGCACTGTCTATGGCTCTTCTGTTGGGACATAACTGTACAAGTAATTTTTATCATAGAAAGAGTAGTTTTGAAGAAAATAGGTCCTGGTACCCTCTCCCCTTTCTGTAATAATTCTAAACCTAGAGAACAGTCATTAAAGTATTTGGTTTTAAATATTCATGTGTTATAAAATAATGGAGTTAGAGCTATCTAGTCCATTTAGCATCAGCATCTGAATGACTACAGGAGCTTTCAGGATATGTTTCTCTCTGAGCAGTAACTGAGAGCAATCAAGTACTATTTTGTAACTGCTATATACAAAGCACTGCTATTTCCAAGGTAGATTAGAGATAGAAGTCAGATGTGTTCCTTGCTCATAATTTCTATTTTTGCTCCTCCAGCCTTCTTTACATTTTAAGATGTGAAATCCCTATATAACCTCTCTACATTATGTTTCCATCTCTCTTTTTCTATTTACTTTTCAGTGTCAAGGATGTGTCAGAATGAGTGTTAAATTTTGCATTAATTTAATTCGCAAAATAAAAACAGAAGTAAGAAAAAGTGGGAGAAGAAAGTTCAGGTTTTCTAAGAAAGGTCCAGACGCAAACCTTCAAAGTGTAATTAAATACATCTGGGGCATTTAACATAGGGAAATTATTTAGTTTCTGAATCCTTGTGACCTTCTCACCTGAAAGCTGAGACCCTTTGACCTGCATGATGCATGCAGATGTGATGAGGTTATACCAACACTTCCACTTGTTTTCCCACACTTGTTAACAGTGTCAGCCGGTGTTATTTCCTGTTCATATACGCAAGGTAAAGTGTGCTGTGCTTAGCTGCTAATGTCAAGATATTGCTGAACCAATTCAGACATTTTACACTCTGTGGTCAGTCTTAAAAAGGAACCAGCTGTTCAGATTATGCAAGATTCTTTGAGGAAATTTCACTTTAGAAGGCTATTGGCATGGACTGAAAGTTCCTCTAGCTGAGTTTTTCTGACTTTAAGTAGACCCACTGTACTTAGCTTATTTTGTGCAGAATAAGCAAAACTGTTCTTTATTTTGCTTCTTGATTAAAATATTTGGGTTATTTAGAGATTCATTTTATTAGAAGTAGGGGATGTGTGGATGACCTATCTCCTACTCTGAATGAGGGTTATTTTCAGGAGCTTTCTTTCCTGTCTCTGAATATTTCCAGAAGTTAATCCCATATTTGCATGGAAAAGGCTCTTTCTTGTTTTTCTTCTCCCCTTCTTGCCTCAAGAAAATCAGCTTCTCTTTGCCCATGCCTGTGGTTCATGAAGTACAATGTGAAATATAATACAGTGTTACCTTTAGTCCTTGTTTAATTAAGGGCTAGATAGTCTCAACAGTTGTTAGAGTGAAGTGAGGGAGATGGATCCAACCCTGTCATGACATTTATTCTTGTCATGGAAGTGGAACCTGAGCTGAAATAAAGAAATAACCAGTCAAGAGCAGCAGCAAACTATTTGCTTTGAGTTATCTAGCAAGAGTTTGTCTTAATTATAGGTACTGCTTTTCTCTTGTATTAGGTTATTGAACAAAGGCTTCATCCAGACTTAAATGTTTCATGTTAATTTGGGGATTTTGCTATCTTGATACACTTTCTTCTTAAACTCCTGTAGGCAGCCTCTCAGCTCTCTTAAGATCTAAGTGGGGCCCAATGAAAGAACCTACAATTAAATTTTACACCAAGCAGATTCTGGAAGGCCTTAAGTATCTTCATGAGAACCAGATAGTACACAGAGATATAAAGGTAAATTTCCCTTTAGTGTGTCTTGTTTATTTGCGTTTTATCTTACTTCAGTTAGTTTTGCTCTAATCTGAAGTAGAATTTTTAATACATTTCATGGAAACTTAAAACAAAAGGAAAGCATAAACCAATCCCTTCTCCTTGGGTACTCTTGGAAAATTCATTTATAGAAAGGTATATTACAAAGATAAGTGCAGACTGGGAGGAGTGTTGAGGTTGAGAATGAGAATCTGTATTCATCTGTCTCCCTTCCCTCTCTCCTCCCCTGCTCCCACCCCCTTCCCGCCTTCCTTCTCATATCCAAACCACAGGGGGATAATGTTTTGGTGAACACCTACAGTGGCGTGGTTAAAATATCTGATTTTGGTACTTCTAAGCGGCTGGCAGGAATCAATCCATGCACTGAAACGTTTACAGGTATGATTAATTTAGCAGAGTTTACAAGGGTTTTCATGACAGATTTAGCATTTCAGCCAAGAGGCTCTTTGGATTTGTGGTGAAAACACTGTTAGGCCTCAGTTTTCAGGGAAGAGTAAATGGGAGTGTGATCACCGTAAATACAGGCTTCATATCTTTCTTTACTTTTTTTTTTAAATGTAACTTTCTTCCATTTTACTTTTTTTTACTACTTCTTAAGTGTGATGGGGTAATAGTTTTTCTTCTAAGTGTTTTCATTAAGAAACAATTGATTTTTGCAATTACATCTGGAGACACTTGAACACAGCAATGTTTTCATTTGACAGTTTTGATTTAGTAACTCATGTATGCACACTTTCTAGATGTATGTTTGAAAGTGCAGAAAAGCCAACTCAAACTTACAAATACTTCCAGTTTGAGGCGTTAATTATAAAACTCAACCACCTGGCTAACTTGGTGTTAGTGCAACAGCAGTAAAAAGACAGTCCACATGAAAATGTTAGGCTGATGTGTTACAGAACAGCTTTCAATACAACAAGGTTGTAAAGGCTTGTGATCTGAATACAGCATATGATGTCTGCATCAGTGTCTCATGAAATCAACTTCTCATCAGGTGCAGGCATTTTAAACAAATCTATTTTCTTCAAAGCTATAAAGACTGTAGTTAGAATCAATTAAGTTAGGAGTTCTTTAAAGAGAAGAAAAGAAATTATTTGTCCTGTTTGGAATCACAAATGCTACATTTAAATGTTTTAAGAATGAACTACAAGAAGCAATCCCTTCATTTTATAGGTGCCACAACAGATAGATACACACATGACAGTATGTCTTAAAAGAACTGGTTAGATGCTGCCTTCTGAAGCATTCCTTTAAGGAGATTGACTGTTTTTTTTCCAAACACATTATTCAATAAATAATTTTCTTATCAACCATCTTGGTTTCAACTGGATTGATAATTCTCAAATATGTAGAGGTCTGATGTGATACCTGGAAAAGAGTATTTCCACATTTTACCTGCAATGTTTATTGTTGCTATTTTTGTTAGACTGGTTCAATGTAGTTACTTTCCACAGAAAAGAGCTGCACTGCCACAAGGTATGGTGTATGTGTTGCTCAGTTCTGCAGGGTATTCTGGAAGCTTTGAAGTATATGAAGGGGTTCCATAAGATATTAATTGAAGTCATAGTGGAAGATGCTTTTGTGGCTATTAAATGTCATAGTCCAAAATGTAATTTTGGCCCAGAAAGCCACTATTATGGCTGATTGCTGTTAGGGTTGGAGCAGGTACTAGGGGAGAATCATTCTGTCTTTGCCTGTATTTTACATACTCCTTAGTGACTTTTTAGCAACTGATTGTTATTAGAGGTGATATATGGAAAAATGGTATCTAAAGAAAAGTCACAATACTGTAATAAGAGGAAGTAAATCTTTTCTTGTGCCCTTCTTCTTTATTTTCTTGCATGTTTTCAGCCCTGTTTATGCCTTTAAAATGTAATTTGCCATGTGAATAAATATTTAAATTATCATTCTGGATTTAAAATCAGTAAGCAGGTAGCTATAGCCCAGAGGGCCTTAAAAGGTTCTATCAATTTCTTCTTATTCTGTAACTCAGTACATAAACCCTAAATTTTAGGCATTATGTAATAAAATCACGTGATTTGAAGAATTAGACTTCTGTTTAAACATTATATACCCCCATTCAAGATACACAGCCTGAGGGCAAAGCTGTGGCTTGAACTTTCATTCTGCACATGCAATGAACTCAGTAATACCCTTTTATCTTCACCAGATGTCCCTTATTTAATAGTTCACAGCTTTACCACAGCGTAGTTTTATTGCATTCTTAAGAAGAAAAATAATTTAATTTAAAGATGTCATAACAGAGCTGGTAGAAATCCAGGTGGAGAAAGTAGTGCAGTGTTCAGAACACTCAGAACATCTAGAGGTTTCTGCTGGTGCTGTGGACTCTTCCTGTAAAGACCTCATTAGCTGTGTTAGTGTACGGATCAATAGCAGTGATACCAAATTGACCATTTTTTATTTCATTTTTTACTGCACTTCTATTTACCAGTCTTATTACTAGTATTGCACTCAGATTGTCTATAGGCAAGATCTTATTTTGTCAATATGCATAGCTTAAGGAATTCTAACAGCTTTGTGTGGGATTTCATTTTGCTAACCTTGGATGTCAGAAATCTGAAGCACATCCAAGACATTCTGGAATTACAGATGATTTATGATGGGTTCCCTTATTTATTGTCCTTATTTACAAAAATAGCTTATTGTCAAACTATTTGAAAGTCCCTGTTACTAGTTCTCATTATTGGGGTAAAATAAGAAAAATTATTCTCATTTTCATAATTTATTCTCTGATTTCATCAATTATTCTCTGATTTTCTTCATCTCATATATACATAATCTTTAAAATTTGATATCTGAAAAATTGATGATAAAATTACGTTTTCTGAGGAAGCTTTTGCGTTATGTGGTGAATATTCTTTCAGCAATTTGAAACCTTGTGTTAGAAAAGAGAGGCAAAAAGATAGTTTATAAAAAAAAGATGTTAAAACGTAAGTTTCTGTCTAGTTTTCACTGCTGATATGGGAAATTGAGAATTTTGGCTATACAGGTTGCATTTGACAAGTTTTGGCTTGCTGAGTAGTGTGTTAATCCTCTTCAATAAGAATGAACACTACACTTGACCATTCTTTTTGTCCTGACCAGGAACATTGCAGTACATGGCTCCAGAAATCATCGATAAAGGACCACGAGGATACGGTGCTCCAGCTGATATCTGGTCCCTGGGCTGTACCATTATTGAGATGGCAACAGGCAAACCTCCATTTCATGAGCTAGGGGAGCCTCAAGCTGCAATGTTTAAAGTAAATACAGCTTTTTTGCTTTAGAGTTGGTTAATCGTCAAATATAACAATGTTATAATATTAATTGGCTGTAACATTGTGTTACATGGGTTATTCCACACAAAGCCACAGTCTGACCTGTGCTTTTAGCTCTCACTGAATGATGCTTCTCTTCTCTAAGCTGTGTTGCTCTAGGGGGTGATCAGTTATTTTTGTGCTGGAAATAGGTCATGACTCCGAGCAGCAATCTGAAAAATGACTGAAGACTTACGAAAACTAATATTCTCTGCCAGCTTACTTTTTTCATCTCCTGCTCTTGGCTTATGATTTCCTCCTTGTAACCAGTCTTCCCAGCAACGACAAACAAGTTATTTCTGCTCCTTTAAGGCATTTTTGTAAGTTTCTTTCCTAGAGGAAAACCTTTTTTTCAAAGACAGTCTCTGCAACATGTTAGGAAAATGAGGTGGAAGGGGGCAGGGGAATAGCTCTCCAGGCTTTCCAGTCTGTACTAAAGGAGTAAAATAGTCCATATTTTACATTCCAAGTCCTTCAGAGCAGACTGCCTCCTCAGTATGCTGTTGCCTCTAGTACTTTGTTTCTCTTAGTGTATCTGTTTTCAAATGCACAAATTAACAGTTGAGAATTCTTCAGATAGTTTTGATAATAAAAGTTTGAAGAAAGGTATTTGTTCTAACTCTAAAACTAACAGTAGTGTAAAAGCTATTATGTGATTATGTGTCAGATATGCAGACTGAAAATTTTTGGTTCTTCCTTTGGCTTGCAGTAGACATTCAGTAAAGTACTTAAGTTTTCACTTATGCTTCAGAATCCTCATTCTTAGAGTGAGGAAGATAACCTATCCATAACGCAGCAAACTGCTTTAAATTACCAGTGGTGTAATTTTTTCATGTATCTTGTTGAAAGTCACTGAGTGAGCATATGTATAACCATTAGTGGAACCATGGTGGCAGAGTCAGATCTTTATCAATACGTGTAGTAATCTGGGCTGTAAGTGCCCTATGTCATACTAGGCCTGTGAGTTGTCCCAGCTAAACACGTCCCATGCTCCACAGCTAAAATGCGAACAAAGGGGTGATTATGGGTTTTGATGTAGTTATTCCAGTGGTATAATGTCACCTTGGTGCTTTCAACTTGTGACACACCTCAAAAGAAGCTGCCTGGGTGAATGTGGTTTTGCTCGCTAAAGCTTTCCTGAGGGACCCATGGAAAGAGACTTTTTTCCACATCACTGTAAATGTCAGATACAATTCTGTTGGCAGATGCCTTTTCATGTACCTGGCACGTAGTTGAACTGTTCAGTGAGTTACACATCTTATTTTTCAGCACAGTTTATTGAATGCTCAGGAAGTGCTGGTTCAGTTCTGGGGGCTTGATGAGCTCTGTGCAGGTTCACGAGGTGAGCTCTGGCAGGATCATGCTTGTCCTACGTACTGCTGATAAGCACTCCCAGGCTACAGAGCTGTGTTCTGAAGTCTCAGAGTTGGCATTTTTTAAAATACATTTCTTGCTTCTTTTTCTTCAAGGATGAGGCAAAGTTTTTAGCATTCTTATTGCAGACTGTGTTAATGTGCTGCAGTCAGACATTAGTTTTTGTTTCCTATTTCTTGCCTCTGCTGGGACCTGTTTGGAACTGCATCTTGCTAGGCACCCTAAATTACAAACCATGTTTTCTTTTTCTCTGTCATGAAAGTAAGCAAGCTGGAAGCTGGATTTGGAGCAGGCTGGCTGGGCAAGCATGTAAAAAGAACCAAAGTCTGGAAAACTTGGAATATCAAACTTGAGATCCCCACCTCCACACAGGCACGCTCTGTTGTCCATAGGGCATGTGAGAAGAGGAAAGGTCTAAATCTGGCTGTGCAGTCACTATAGAAATTGCAAATGACCAAAGAGTTGGACGAAGTAGAGAAAAGGGGCAATAGTAAAGCAAGAACTGGAAATAGTTCCTGTCTGGGTGTGAATTGTATGGCATTTAATGTATAAGCATAGAACGTGTGCATCTGCGTCTGTGTGAAAAGAGTGCAAACAAATGACATTAGTGGCAGCAAAGCAGACTAATGTTGCCACAGAATTTTCAGATGCCTGTGACAAAACTTATTCCTTGTGAGCCACAGACATTATGATAAGAGGCAAAGAGATTATGATTAAGATAAAATCAGAGACAAACTTTCAAATTTCCTCATCCTGGTTTGGAATTTTTCTAGATTTTTGTTTAGTGCATGAGGGTGAAACCTGGCACCAGAGTGCTGCCAGTTTGTGACCCTGCCGCAGCTGAAGATATCTGTGTGAGCCTGTCCCTGGAGCCCACACAGAGGAGTGGGCTGGCCACGAGAGACAGACCAGTCAAAAGCAGTTGTCAGAGTACAGCAGGCTGGTGGCTGTCTTCTCTCTTGCCTCCAAAGCCAAAATCTTGCTGGGCTGACATTTTTTTAAGTGATGAAACTGTACCTACCCCATTTGTAAAGCACTGTCCACAATGCACGTGTGGTTTTACAACTCAGATAGATGCTCCATCAGGCAAGGTAAATGTATAGATGTGAGTAGTGGTTTAAGCCCAGATGGAAATTAAACACCACGGAGCCACTTGCTCAACCCCCTCCCTGTCTTCCCCCCCTGCTCTTGGTGGAATGGGGAGGAGGATCAAAGTAAAACTTGTATGTTGAGATAAGACAGTTTAATAATTGAAAATAAAGTAAAATACAATAATATTGGTAAGTAATAATAATGATAATAAAAAGGAAACAAACAAGTGATGCTCAGTGCAATTTCTCACAACCTGCTGATTGATGCCAGACCCCCCTTTCCAAACCCGAAGTGGTCGTCCTTCTGGGTAACTCCCCCAGTTTATATTCTAGGCATGGCATTCTGTGGTGTGGAATATCCCTTTGGTCAGTTCAGGTCACCTGTCCTGGTTATTCTCCCTCCCAGTTTCTTTTGTGAGCCTCCTCACTGGCAGAGCATGAGACAAGGAGGGTGGGGAAAAACGTCCTTGACTTAGGATAGACATAACTTAGCAAAACCTAAATCATCAGTGTGTTATCAACACCATTCTCATTCCTAATTCAAAACACAGCACTGTTACAGCTACTAGGAAGAAATGAACTCTACCCTATCTGTAACCAGGAAAATGTGGTATCCTGCCAACTGGATGCAACATATATTTATTTATGTATTTATTCAATGCATCAATTTAATTGTAGAGATTATCAAGTTGCGTATATTAAAAATGTTACATGCAGGAAATACTGAATCTTGAATGTGCTTAGAGTCATGGTTTGGAAGGCCTTAATTTCTGCACTGTCATTCAAACAAACAGGACTGCTCAGCATTTTTTGCTTCAGCTTGCATTGGAGCTGAGCCACTATTGGTTCCTATGGGTGCCTAACGGTGCCACAGTGTGTTAATGCAGCCCTGTAATGAGATTATTTGAAAGCAGCTGGCACTTGTTTAACTTCTGGGCTGCTGTCTCCCTTGTGGACACTATCTTTGTGCTTATTCTCCAGAATGTGTTTTGTTTAAAGATGCTGAGACTACAAGCCATAATCTCAGCAGACATGTGTGGTGCAGTGCACACGGGTTATACAGCTCTGGCTTCGAACCAGTTCTGCCCGATTGACCTTAGAGAATAAAAAGGCAGTGAGGGAGCTGGAAAAATCACTGAGGAGCAACCTGTAGAAGCACATTTTTCATGACTTAAAGACAGAGTCTCAAAAGAGTAACGAGTTAAAAGAGTCATTACTTAAAGAATGGTTTAACAAGGGTCTCGTTAAACCTTTGTACATCTTGTGATTTTCAGTTAAATAACATTGAAGGACTAGGGGAGGTATCAGGCCTGAGAGCAGGGTGGTGACAAGGTCTGGCAAGGTCACTGTGCGTAGGACTGAGTTTGGCAGTGGCGGGAGGAGAACAGGTGCAGCCCCAGGCTGTCAGTGCTAGAGCAGGAAATTATTCCTGTTCCTGGGCATGAATATGCTGGAGGAGGCAGCAACTGAGAGCCCCAGTACTGGGCAGGGGTGAGGGGAAGCCTGTGCAATAGCTGGAGGGATTTGTGGCTGGTAAGAGGAGGAGCGTTTGAAGCACTTAGTGTGGATAATGCCCAGATCCCAAGATTGCCTGAAAGCAGATGGTTAGATACATCCATACCTTGACATTTGTGTAATAGCACATAGATATTCACACCATGTTTGCAATGAAGTAAAACGGGATTAGAACCTTGTTGTCACTTCACTGCTTTATGTGGGTACCTGGATCCCTCCTTTTCCACAGGAGTCAGGGGAAGTGTAGGAGATCATATTATAAGAAAGCTTTGGCCCATGGTCTCCTTGCAGTTGTTTAGTAAAAATAATTAGTACTTGTGTTTTACTTGCAGGTTGGGATGTTTAAGATTCATCCTGAAATTCCAGAATCAGTGTCTGCTGAAACAAGGGCCTTTGTTTTGCTCTGTTTTGAACCTGATCCTTGTAAACGTGTTACAGCATCTGCTCTGCTCAGAGATTCCTTCCTCAAGCAAGTAAACAAGGGCAAGAAAAGCAAAATTGCATTCAAGCCTTCAGGTAAGGAATCATCAGCCAAATCCAAGTCAACATCATCATTAAGTGTTATATAAAAGATTGGGATCATTAAGCACTTTCTTTTGCAAAGGACATTTCTTGTGCCAGGAAAGCAGCAGGAACTCAGCTGTTGAAAATGCCTGTGATTTGTAATTACACATATTTAAATTTAATAATTCCAAGAAAATAGGGTGTCTTTCTTATTTTGTATTGTGCTTGCTGAAACCTCCCAAGGCCATTTTTCCTCTCCCCAGAATGCCTCATTTATAGTAAATTAAAATTAGAAAAGTGACATTCAGCGAAGACTTGCCAAAGCAATTCTGCATTTTAGAGTCACAACTACGTACATTTCAGAGGTCTGAGTTTCATAGAGTAGGTGCTTGACACCTGAACATGTGGGTCTGTTAGGAGTTTGGGTCAGCATTTTCAAACTTGATACATAACATGTAAATTTGGCACAAAGGTGCTGAAGTAGCTGTCTAGTGAGTTGTTTTGTTTTATCTGCATAGCATGTTTCTTCTTCCCTCCCCCGCAAATATATCAGCCACTTGCTCAATGATAACATAATGAACCTTAAAATAGACCTGCCCAATAAATCTGAAGGAACTGTCTGTTTCAAAACAGGGAAGGCCTTTGGTCTTGCTGCTTCTTTCCCCTGTCTGCACTTGCACACACTCCCAGTGCAAATTAAATTGCTTTCTTTTTGGGTTTTCTTCCCTTCAGCAAGGAGATTTGAAAGAATGGAATTCTAAGGGGCAAAAGTAGCAAGCTGAATTGGTTTCAGCAAGGAAATGGGCATCATCCCTTGTCCTGAAGGGCGCTGAGAACTCCAGTCCCTGCAGTCACACCGGGATAATGGGAGAGCTCCCACTGCTCAGCCAAGGCAGTGGCACTCAGGAGCTGTTGGTGGGCTGTAGCCTTCTGCCCCACTGCAGTCATCTTCTTCTGTGGCTGTTCAGCTCTGTCTTGAGGATGTCTTCCTGGAAAAATTGCATGGCATTAGAAAGTGTGGGGCTTGCCTTGTTAGCTGCCCCGGGAGCAACAGGCTCTTTGTCAAACATCAGGGCAGGTGCTCCCCTCCCTCCTGACTTGCTCTTCGCTTCTCCCAGTCGCTGGTGAGGTTATGGAGCTCCTTCAGATGGCCTGAGGATCTCTCCTGCTGCAGGGTTAAGCACTGAACTGCAGCAGCGAGTGAGCTCAGTGCTGGCCACGGGCAGAGAGGGCAAATGCTATGAAACCCTGCTTTGGGTGAGGGAAGGCACCTGCCTGCAGCTGAGTGTGTGCCTTGCCATGCCAGAGCTGGGCAGAGCTGTGCTGGCTGCTGCTGCCATCCCCAGGAGGAGTTTGGTGGCCCAAGGCAGGTCCTGGCCCAGCAGCACCACAGTCCCAGCTGCAACAGTTCACTGTCTTCTTCCTCTACTATTGCCCTCACCACAAATTTCCTCAGCTTTGTCCCCATCTTTACATCCTGTCCCTATCTCTTTTTTTCTTTGCAATAATAAAGGCAGCCCAGAGCAAATCTCAGCCCTTACTCTTGGGACAGCAACTCTCTGTATTACTTTTCTGTACTCCTGAGATGCCTTGCACTAGGTTTCACAAGGTGACATATATTGTTTCATTTCTGTGACTGTTGAACCTCAGCCATTTGAACATCAGTCATGTGCCAAGGAGTATGGCAGAACTTTCTGAACAACTTCTAACTTCCATCTCTCTTTCTCCCTTACCTCCACAGAATTTACAGTGGCAAGCATCAAAACGTGTTGTCATATTTTAGCTTCATGGACATTTGCACCCTGAGTTGACAGAACTTCTTTACCTCTGCTACCACACAGCTGCAAACTGGCAGCAAACTCTCAATATCTGGGTTTTAAAAAATTTTTAAAATTTTCTGACTTTCAAGATGAATTGGAAAGGGTCAAGAGACTTCCTTCAGGCTAGTGCTGAGAGAGAGAATCCTTACTGAGGGCAGGGGGACATGTGAGTGAGGCAGATATCTCGGGTGTGGAGCGGGCAGTTTAATGCCCATGAACACAGGCAGGCAGAGGTGAGGAGGGAAGGTAGTAGAGTGCTCTCTTCTTAGAGAGATGACCGTGGTGCAGCAGCAGATGAAACTGTTGGCTTGATTCAGGCTCTTTAAACAGCTCATATCCAGTTGGGCCACTTTGTAGGACCAGCAGCAAGGGGGACAGAGTGTGTGTGTGTGCAAGAGAGGGTAACAAAATGGCATTTCGTATGAGTGTTTGTGCTGTCTTTGGCTTCAGCAGTTACCTTGTTCACACCTTTTATTGCTTATGCATGTAATGATTTTGAGTTGTATTGCTGCTTTTTACCTCTCCCTCAGCCATTTTCCAGCATGAGGTCTTGATGTGACTGAAGATGGTCACATCTGTTTAAAGCATGTTGCCCTTTTTGGCCTAGTTCTGATACTAATTTTGCAATGTCTGTTCCTAGATTATAATCGTAACACATCCCTCCCACTGCCAGTCCATGGGGAACAGGCTGGCAGTAGCAGCAGTGAGCATGGCTCTGTTTCACCAGACTCTGATGTACAGCATGATGTGTTTTTTGAGAGGCCAAAGAGATCCATTTCAGAGATTCAGACAAAGCATCCCATTGCCCATTTACTAAGGTAAAACATTTGCTTCTCGCTTGACATCCTTGAGGGTTTATGTGGATTTAATCCACATTTATTTTATCTGAGGGCAGTGTTTTTGCGTAATGGCTAGATAAGCAGGTGTGTTATTCAGTGATTTGCATAGGCAAGTTACGAGTACTGTAAATATTGTCTACATTTAATAATAAATAAGGATTCTTCTCCCTTAAGGTTTCCTTGTACTCCTATACTTTCCTTCCTTCAGTGCATAAATGTCAGTCATCCTGTTGATGGAGTGGATATGGATGCAGGAGTCAACTGAAGAGCTTGCCCTTCCGTGTACTCATAAAAAGATGTGGGAAAGAGGAAGCAGAAATACAGTTCTGCTGCTCCCAGAGTGCAAAGCAGTACTTTCGAATGAGTATATTACAGTATGGGTCCAGAAAAAATGAGTAGTTTCAGCTTTCCTCCCCAAAACTGACTGACATTAATGCCAGCTTCTTAGCAGGGTGAAATCAGACATGTGCTTTTGGCTTCAGTGGGTTTTGAGCCAGCAGATGACCTGAGCCATCTCCTGTCTCAATTTGCATTTAACAGTTTGGTCAACCTGCTGCTGTAGTTTTAACTCAGTTTGTAACCTTGGAAGTGCCCTTGCTCCCTTGTGGCAGTACTGGTGCCTTGCTAATGCTGAGGTCTCTCTTGTGCCTGTGCTGGGTGGCTGACACAGTGTGCCTGATGAGGGCTCGGCCTCGGAGGACCGGAGTGCCTCGCCTTCCGTGGAGGATAAGGATTCTGGACTGTTCCTGCTGCGGAAGGACAGTGAACGCCGAGCAATCCTGTATAAAATCCTAAAGGAAGAACAGGATAAAGTTGCATCCAATTTGCAAGAGTGTATTGCACAGGTAATTTCACTTCAGCTCTCCTTTTCGCGTGTCAAAAGGAAAATAATAAGCCAAGTGATATTATTCCTTTTCTGAAAACTAATAAATGAAGGTGCTTGGATTGTTCCCTCTGAATATCTTTAATCTCTGAGACCTGTAACTGTGTGAGCCATTTGCTGTTGTCTGAATGGATGGCAAACACCTTTTAGCTGCTGCTGGGCTCTTGGTTTTATCTGAGGAAGAGGTTTGGGCATTTTTTGTGGGGTTGTGGGGGGCTGAGGTTGGTGTGTTGGGTGGTCTTGATTTGTCTTTTGGCTTTTAAGGACATGGAAATAGAATGCCAGGTATGTTTTGCTTTAAAGATAGAGAACTGATTAACATTTTAAAATGCAAAACATATGTAAACTAGGTGCCAAGATCACAGTACATGAATCTTAAAAAAGCTAAGGTAGATTTTCTGAAGAAGGAAAGGTTGAGTGGAAAGGATTGGTGACTGTAAAGAGGAGCAAGAAAAATGTGTGTTTGGTTACTGCACAGACATTGCCACACACCTGTAACAGCTTTTTCTTCTCAATGTCTACCTCTGCTGTGCCTCTCCCATCATTTATTCTTATTAAAGCTGTGGATTTTCACCTGGCCTGCACACCATAAAGGGGAGCCTGCCGACTCTCGGCGTGGTGTCCCCAGCCAGCTGTTGACCCTCGCGGCCCTGCTGCTCCAGGCAGTGCCGGCCGAGCTGCACAGCCCAGGGTTTGCTGCTCCCCGTGCTCCTTCCCTGGGCTTTGCAGGCCACAGACTCAGGCTGGGGAAGCACTTGGGGTGAATTTCTGCTCCGAGCTTAAACTGCAGAATAGCTGATAGCCTTACAAATGACTAAAATTCATAGTCAGAAATAACCAGGGCTCCAAATATTTTCTGCAGTGAAGGATTGTTTAATAGCAGCAAGCCCTAGTTCAGTCTCCAGCTGTTTCATAGCACTGCTGTAATCATGTCTCTTCCATAATTTATGTAGTATTTCTCCCTTTACCTTTTAATTATACAGGTTGTTGTTCTCACAGACACTTGGATGGCTTTAGCTGTGGGGCTTATGGACTGCAAATCATAGAATGAACACTTGTGAATCATTGTGTCATTTTAGACCTTTCTCTGACTTGGGATAAATGCATATATAAACATACTTTTTTTCCTAAGGAAATCAGAAATCTTCATAATTAGATGTAAGTCCAGATTCAGCTTATTGAAAAGATAGCATCTAAAAAAATTGGGTCTTTTAGTGACTCATTCTGCTGTTTTTATGGAGGAGAGCTGCCCTCTGCAGTACATTCCAGAAATGTGTAGATATAATCTGGAACATCTTGACTTTGTGACAGCCACAGTAGCAGTAGACTTAATTTTATTACTCTTTAAAATGTTATTTTACTCTTTAAAATTTTTTTTGTTAGGAAAGGTAAAAACTGGTGACTTTGCAGAAACAAAAGTTTTCTGATTTCTGTTCATCAATGTGAAATACACATAAGCAAAGCTATGTAACCCTAACAATATTAATGCTACCAATTAGATGTTCAATGACTCTGGGATTTACTTGATACACATCCATTATCTTTTCTCCAGAGCTCTGAAGAACTGCAACTTTCAGTGGACCATATCAAGCAGATTATTGGGATTTTAAGGGACTTCATACACTCTCCTGAGCAGAGAGTGATGGCTTCTACTATATCCAAGTTGAAAATGGATTTGGACTTTGACAGCACTTCCATCAATCAGATTCATCTGGTGCTGTTTGGATTCCAGGATGCGGTGAGTTCCTTTCCTAGTGCAGGGGATGGGGAATTCTCTGAAGCATCACAGAATGGTTTAGGTTGGAAGAGACCTTAAAGATCATCTATTTCCAACTCCCCTGAGGGACACCTTCCACTACATCAGGTTGTTCCTGGACAGAGCTCACCGCAGGGGTTCGCAACTTCCCCACCTTTCCTCACTCCTCTCCCTCCTGGTACTGTAGAAGGGTTTGAATGCCACAGGTTTGAAAGCTGTAGCCTAAAACTGTCAAACCCGTTGTTCAGCCTTCGGAAGGTGGGAGGGTTTTAGTGCTGCGTGCAGTGATTACCTTACAAAGCTTACTGTGACTATTGGAAAACAAGATTCTATTTCCTAAAGTGTGATAAAATGGTGTTTGCTGCCACTTTTACAGGTGAACAAAGTATTAAGAAATCACTTAATAAGACCCCACTGGATGTTTGCAATGGATAACATAATCCGCCGTGCAGTCCAAGCAGCAGTCACTATTCTTATTCCAGGTAAATCAAAGCAGCTGAAAATAATCCTTTTCTTAAAAAAAAGCTTTTTCACATATCAGAGAGTTGTAGCAAATGGAACAGTTCAGATGTTTAATCTGTCAGCATGCCTTTAACTGCACCCCATGTGCCACTCATCAAAGGCACGGGGCCAGAATGTTGCAGAGAAGGAAGTGTTGATCTGGAGGATTAATGCTGTATTGGCAGTACAAAAGCACATAATGAGCAGATAACCAGTGGTTCTGCACCCCCACTGTGGTCCAACCATGACAAGAAAAAGCAAATGAAATTCAGTCCAAGCTAGAGATTTTCTAGAAAGAAACAAAATTACTCTGTACATATTAATAACATCCAGGGTGGGTAACACTGCACAGATCTGGTTATGTGGTCTGAAAAATTATTAATGAACTGTGGAACAGATGTGTAGAAAGGAGTGCATTAATACGAGGAAGAGGATGATTCTGGCCCACAGATGGACAGTAGGGAAAATCAGCAGGAGAAGAAGGAGGAGAATAAATGCCTAAGAACTGTCTGAGTTAAGTTGGAAATTTCCAAGTAGTTTTGTAACTCTTTGAAGTGCTGACCACCCCTTCCAGTATAGGAATGTTCTAAGAGACTTAGTGACAGTGAGCCCTTTCAGTCCAAAGTTGCCATGGCTTTTAAAGCCAAATTTGCCAAATTTTTTAGGACTTTGTTCGTATGAGAAAAATGGCAGCTATTTTTTGGTAATAAAGGTGGCCACTTGCAGCAAGTTCTCAGAACTGAGGCTAGAAATGCTACCTGGAGAAAAGGAATGTCTTGTACAGTCTTTGGACAAGGGCATTAGGAATAAAGCAACAATTTTTTTTTACTATTTAGGAAAAGCAAGCTTTCAGGAGTTTCTCTTAGGCATATTTTATTAACTGTTTTATCATTCATCTCATCATACCTGTCCCCTCTATGGCTGTGATCTACAGCTCCCTGCATCTACTGGTGCACTACAGCACTGCTCATTCTAGAACCAGTGCCAGACAAGCTGTGGTCCAGCTCACACGAGGCTTTGCCACCCCCCTGCTCAGTATTGCAAAAAAGCACATCCTGCAAACAGTGTCCCCCACCCACAGTACTGAAGAACAAACTGCAAGACCTCTAAAGACTTGTCCAAAAAAAGTCTTGTCCTTCCCCTCTTTCCTTCCACCAGAGCTTCGCACTCACTTTGAGCCAGCCTCAGAAACTGAAGGTGGGGACAAGGAGGCTGATGAAGTCGAGGACAGTTTCCAGCCCTCTGAACAAAACGGGGCCGAGGATGCCGCCATCACATCGGGCGTCAGCACCCTCAGTTCTGTGGTGTCACACGAGGCCCAGCAGCAGCTCAGCCAGGAGCTGGGCAGAATTAAACACGACACCTTCAGGTAACCCTCCCGTAGAGACTGTGGCTGTTTGTTCAGGCAGTCTTTGAAAAGCTCTCAGATGTTGATTCTACATTGATGGGTACATACTTACCCAAGTACTGCTCACCTATTGCCTTGTGATAAAGCCTTCCAGGAACACAAATGCATTTGGAATGCGCTGTCAGTACTGGTGTGACAACTGAACATCCTTTGGCACAGCTTTTGTTTCTGTGTAATTAATTTTTTAATTGCAGAATATCAATTAGACTTCTAGTGTAAAGTAATTAGGTTTGTGCATCTGTGCCAGTTTCCTTCCTACTCCTTGGATGCCACCTGACTCGGTGTCCATGCCTCAAAGCTGTTCCTGCAAGGAAAGGCCAGAGCAGCTGTCCTGGCTCATGGACAGGCTGCCAGCAATGAGCACCAGGAGAGCTCAGCAGAGCCCTGCCCTGTTTCTCACAGGTTACATGTGTAGGCTGCTGCCAGTGTGTGAACAGCTGAAGTGTCCATTCTTCTCTACGGATGTGATGTAAATCCGTGATCAGAAAGTCCCTGGTAAAACATCAGTGTTACATTGTTCAGTAGTAAATTCCAGTATAAAGGCAGCAACTCTGCCTAGGGAGGCTGCAAAACAGTAGGAACAGAATTTACAAGCCATTTACTAAATTCTGCAGGTGAAAGCCTTCAAGTGGCACCCCGAAGTGAGTCTCAGACAGCCAAAATGAGATCTCTAAGCCATAGGAGATGTTACTTACGACAGCGTCTCTCAAATGTCTCTGTCCTGTGGTAGTCATTAGAAGTGGTATTTTTTTCAGTTAGATTTATTCTGTGTTGTTGTGTTTGATCTCTCATATGCTACAAGGCTTTTGGAAAACCTCATTCAGAAGGAGAAAGAATATCAGATCCTCTTAGGACAATCTTTGGAGAAGACGACTCAGGAATTACACTTGCTTCAATTAAAGCTTAAACCCAAAGGTATGAGATACTGCAGAATTAAGATACTCCAGCTACACAAAAATATATGGGATCATGTATTTGTTGAAAGGATGAAAAATCAGTTTAAGCTTCAGTTACCTGAAAACTACCCCTTTTGCCCTAGTTTTGAGGTATATCAGCCTTTATGTTTGTTTTCTATTAAAGACTCCCAATGGTCTGCAGCAACTTTTAGAGAGAATGCAGACCCTGAGCTCGTGAACTGGCTGAAACAACAAGGAGCAGACTTGGATGCCATTAAGAGGGTAAAAGAAAAATAAAAATCACCTTTTAATAAAGATCATTTTAGTCACAATCAGGAGTTTTGTTTCAAAGGAGGAACACCAATTTATGGATAAATTTGCCTTTTAGTTTGCTGAAGAAGATTATACACTAAGTGCTGTCCTTAATGATATCACCAGAGATGACTTGCGCGATCTGCAGCTGCGGTAAGAAAGTACTTGTTAGTTCATTGTTAAGAGTTTAATTCACATATTTTGTAAAAAAACCTATTTTTTAAGTTTGGTTATTAAAATAGGTCAGTGATAATTCAGAGGCAACTGTTGTCAATTTCATCTCAGATTTTTTGATAAAGTTTTTCACATCTTAACTGACACAACTACACTGAGGCTGCTTCAAGCCATGTAACTTGGCATTTATCAAGGCTGGGACCTATTTCTGCCCCCTTCACCATCATGTAATCACATGGAAAACAGGCATAAAGAACTTATTTTTCCTACCCATTGATTCAAGGCCTTTTATCATCATTAACACCTGGCTGACCTGGAAGATGTTTTAGCTATAACCATAAAATAGTGCAGTGTCTGCTCTGTACTGTCATAACTGGTGTATCCTTGGGATTTCTAGGTTTTACTTCTTGCTCACTTTAAAGCTATGGAGACAAGGGAGTTTTCCCTGACTGTTCTCCCTTTCCCTTCATACAGGGGTGGTCTTCGCTGCAGAATCTGGAATGCGATCTTAGAGCATCGACAAACATCTGGCAAGACCTCAGTGCAGAAGGCGAATGCTTCGGAAGGACACGGAATGGGAATAGGCAAATGAAATACATTCCCAACACTTCTTAAATTATTAGATGTACATATTTGTATGTACAGTGGCCTTGCAGGTTTTGCACAACCATGTAGCTTGTTTGACCATCACTGTAATACACAGTGAATAGGAACAGCTTTTAAGTCAGTGTCAATGCACTTGAATTATTTATAACTAATGCATACAATGCCTATCCACGTAATACAAAACATTAGCTGAGAAAAAACTCAACCTTTTCTGCAAATCAGGTACCACGCACCTGAATTGGCTTCAACATTGTGAAAACTGTGAACTTAAAATGTGTTACGGTTCTGCTGACTGATGGTTAGAACAGGGAGGGGTATGCTAGAGCACATGTCACTTCCTTGTAGGTGAATTTATACAGCTTTTTGTATTAAAGCTGCTCTCACTGAGCTACTGAGAAAAACCTGGTGTGGTATTTTCATTAGTGACTTTTCTGCAGTAAAAACAGAGCATATAAATGGCATTTTGCGTGGTTTTCTGGGAAAGAGTTCATGATGAAACAAAGCAAACAAACCATTAGATAAAGGTTGGTAAAGTTTAATTTTTTTTACACTGTACATAACACATACAGCAACCCAAAGAAGTCAGTAAAGCAAATATATAGCACTTTAAATAATCCACTGCTTCTCTTAACTTAGCTTCTTCTGAAACAACATTCAGTATGTTTAAGAAATACTCGGATTTCTTTACACATTTCCTCTTTTGAAAGAGCTTTTAAATAAGCTTAAGGGTTGTTTATCATAGTTCCTGTAAATGCATTCACTTATTCTTATGAATAAGTTACACCAACAAGAAGGCCTTTAGCTGACAGACTTGTACTTTATCCACTGGTTGGGGCCACGCACTTCAAAGGGTGGCTCATTGAAGTAGATGTGGTGACCCAGTTCTTCCAGTGGAGGCTCTGGGTCAGTGGTAGCAAACTGAGCAGCTTCCTCGATCTCCTTCCTTACTGCCACATCAATTTCCTAAACCAAAAATGGAAGCTTACTAGGAGACAGCTCACAAAAAGCATCATCATTTCAAATTTAAATGCTATGATTAAGTATTGATCAGAATTAAGTTACCACTGACTAGAAATATAAAATTAAAAACTCCCTCCCTGCTAAACTGCAGCATTTTGGATAGTACCGGTACCTTACTGACAGAGGAACATGACCCCACTGAGCCTCTAACATTTTCTATTCTGATTCTGTGAAACACTGAGTGTATCAGTGCCATTATTTTTAAAACAGTTGCCTCATTACAACATTTGCTTAGAGGGTTCCTGGCTCCTTCCCTAGGATTCCTCACTATTGGTAACTTCCCTTTCCAAGACTCAGCCCCTTCCTGGGGAGTCAAGAAAGCCCAGGTAATTTTGATTTCTACCTGTTAGCAAATGACACCCACAGCCTTACTCAGCACCCAGAAGCAAAAGGCCTTTCCAGCAGAACACAACTTCCTTAGCTGGTCTGCAACAAAACTTCACCTATAAAAGCGATGTTAAAGCAACTTTCAAGGACTTCAAAGAAGGAGCACTGCACGCTGCCCTGGGATGTGCTTTTCAGAGATCATCAGTGTGTGACTGCCTAAGAGCTTTCTTGCAGAGCAACTCAAACCCATACCTTCAGTTCTTCAACGCTAGCAAGGTTGTTGTTGACCATTCTGTCCTTCAGTAAAGTAATGGGATCACTTTTGCTTCTCACTTCCTGAATTTCTTCTCTAGTACGATAGCTAGGAGCAAGACAGGTAGAGATATTGAACCCTTGAGTAGGGGTGAGGTTCTGGACACAGCTCACTTTTAGAAAAAGGTGTGTCCAAAGAGTTGTCAGGGATGCAATGAAAACACAGAACATTCATCGCTCAAAGGACAGCACAGCAACGACCAGAACCCTGTGCAGATCTGTAAATGAGAACTGAGTAACTACTGAATAGCTCCAGACTCAAGGCAAAGGGGAGCAAACCCAGCCTGAGACAGTTACCCGGAGGGGCCGTATTTCCTCCTTCCCACCCCCCTCAGCAGGGGCCTGTATGACTTGCACCTACTTCCAATTCACTGCAAGATTCCAGAAGAGCTGGGATACACCTCTACTTCATGCAGACAAATTCAGCTTTGTCAGCTGGTACAACGCCCGAGTCTTTCTGGCACCTGTATGTTTGTATTTTTAGGAAGTGTTCTACTTGTCTGGACAGTCCAAATTGTTCCTATAATTTTACCTTGCAGGATTTTAGTCATCTTTTAAAAACCCCAGAGAAGCATGCTGCTTTTCAGTCAAAGCTTCATTAGGACACACCCTAAAGCCATACTGAAAGCAGAATTCACTAAGAGAGAGCACAGAAGTTTAACTGACTTTGTGCTTACTTTAAACCCAAAACGTTTAATTCTTAAGTAAAACAAGTGTGTTACATGGCCACAGATCATCAACTGAGCAATGAGGTGAGTGATCAGTCTGGTGATAGCAATTTCATCATAATCCTTAAATGCATTTGACATCTGATTTAAACACTGAATTGAAGAGTTTAATCTCTTAGAATTTTACCATCAATACTTACTTGTTTTCAGTGAAAGAAGAAAGAGGGAAGAATGTGACAGTACCTTATTCCAGGGTCACTCATACTGTGGCCATGATAACGGTATGTCTGTAACTCCATCACAAGAGGACCCTTAAAATGAAAAACAGAGTGCTACCACCATGAGCGACTAACTTGTTATAACAGCAAGTATTAGCTATAGGTGAACCAGTGAGGAATTATTTTAATTCCATGGTTTTTTCTCAGTTTAATTTGTATTACACTAACACATGCAGATTCATTCAGTAAAATGAAACCTAATTATTTTCAAATGAAAGCATATGCTGATATTGTAAACATTTATTCTCATGTTCTTATTGAGCAGCATTAAACAATTTCCTCCCTTCCAATGTTATTCTACTATTATTCACAATATTTCAAATTATCTGTTGTTTCTCACAGAACCTTCATTACTTCAACTATTAAAAGTCTTCAAAACCAGTGTTACTGTATTTGGGTGACAGACACTAATACTGACTCACAACTTTTACTTCGCTTTACATTTCTTGTAAATAATTCTATATTTTAGATTATTGCTTTCCTTGATGCTTCCCCTAACTAACCACAAAGAACACAACTGCCTGACAGCCATAACACCTTTCACAAGAGGATGTAACTGTGGCAGAAATGGGAAAAAATGACAGTATAAGTAATATATATTTTAACTGCTTGGTTAATACAAATTGCATGTTAACAAATTCTAACAAATTAGGGAATCACTCAATTGCATCTGGGTTCAATACTGTGGAGAAGAAAGGAAATAAAGGCCAAATAAAATTCAACAGCAACTGGAGAAAATGGGATAGATGAGGAACTTCTTGTGCAGCAACAGCTTGTAAGAATTCTACCTGTGGAGAAGCAATGACAATTACAGACTTACTTTTCCAGCTCTACAGTACTCAGCTGCAAACTTTGCTGCTTCTCGAACACAGAGAACATCCATGCCATCCACCTGGTAATGAGAAACTATACGTTAAGGACAAAAAATGCTAGCCTCCAAACCTCCAATTTCAGTATTTCCACAAGTGAAACAGGAATTCAGCTTCAAGTAAATATATGTATATACAAAAGAAATACATATGTATGTATTGTGCAGGTGTGTGCAGAAACATTCCCCTCAAAAAAAAGCTGTGACTGTACTTACCCTGAGCCCTGGTATGAAGTATCCTCTTTTGTAATAGTCAGTACTGGCTGCAGCTCTTTCAACTGATGTTCCCATTCCATAGCGATTGTTCTCACAGATAAAAATACAAGGCAACTTCCATAAGGCAGCCATATTGTATGTTTCAAATATCTGGCCCTGAAAAACAAAGACTAAGTTACATCTAGCCAGGAAGCTCAACCTTCAAGCAGTAGGCTCCACTGAAAATCCTTCAGTTGCAGAGGTTTAGAAACTTTAATACTAAAAGTGATCTGAAACCAGATGCTGCAGCTCAGAAGGAATAAAAAGAGAAGCTACACTATGTAAGGTAACTTTCGTCTCAACTAGTAGTTTACAGAAATTAATATTTAAACCTGAATCAGTATCTGTGTTAGAGCAGCACAAAACTTTCAACTTTAACTGAGGTATTTCAGCAACAATCACAAAAAACTTGACAACTGATTAACCTGGCAGGATGCTGCTACGGCAAAGTAAAGTTTGACCACAGTGACTGCATCAGCCTTATTGCTCGAAGTCAAAGACAGGGAAACCCAAGAATTGAGATCTCCTCCTGTGCTTCTGAAGTGGGGAACTATCAATGGTACACTCTAAACCACCAACTACTTATCTGGCTTAATGTCTTGGCTGATAACATGAAGAGACTGCCTGGAATGTCAATAGTAAGTGGCTCTGCAAGAATGTTCTGTCCTCTGTCTTCAGAAACCTAATTCACACATTTCTCCCCATCAGCAGCACTGTCATCTTCACCGCCATCATGCAGAGCTCTCCTTACAGCACAGACACTTCAGGGTGTCACACTTAGGTGAGATGTGCACCCCTCCTCCCAAGACTTATGCAACATTCACATAATTGACCAACAGCCTCACTCATTCCCTGAGTATCCGGAGTGTTCCAGAAGGAAAGGAGCCAAAAAGCTTTCCCTCCACTACAGTGACAAGAGCCAAGCTCAAAACAGGGGTGGGGGAGGACAGATGTTTACACAGGTCCAAACTATGATTAAAACCTGCAAGCACATGCTACGTTCCTTGTATGTAAAGAGCACCTAGCAATTAACTGTTCATCTGAATCACTCCTCTGAGGACCATACAGTTCTTGAAACACATCCCTATTCAAACGTCTAAGGCAACTCAAATAAGAGGTGGTGGTGTCCGACACCTGCAACATGCCCGGCCACCTACATGAAGTTCATCAGCGTTGCCTGGGTTGCAGGTACTTCCTACACCGGGAGAGGAAAAGGTGCTCTCTCCCTCCTTGGAGAAGAGGTGGAGCTCACAGAGCACAGAAGGAAAATCGACTGCCCCCAGCCACGCTCCGTTACCTGATTGGCTGCACCATCCCCATACAAGGCCAGGCAGATTTCGTTTTTACCGAAGTATTTACAGGCCAGCGCAATCCCGGCTCCAAGAGGAACCTGCCACAGCGTACAGAACAAACCAGCATTTCAGAACAAGGTTTAAAGGAGCTGACGATAGGCAGCTTGTGAACTCTAAGGAGACATTTAGGCTGTTAAAGAGACCTGCTCAACAAACAAGTTGTTACACTTCCATTTGTTCCACTTGGTATTACAGCCAAAATATAACCATGAACTGTATTCTCAATTTGATTAATTTTTGCTACAATTTACAAAGAGCAAACCACAGTAAGACACAACAGGTTTAACAGCCACAGAACAATGGTATCTGCACACAAGCTCACACTCACACCACAAAAACTGAGAGGAAACACTGGCAACAGGACACGAGCCAAATTCAGCTTGTGCTTTAAAACAGAAGTAATGTGTATACCTGAGCACCAACTATACCATTGCCACCATAAAAGTTTTTGGTATACATATGCATTGATCCTCCTTTTCCCTTTGCACATCCTCCTTTTCGACCTGAAACGTGAATAACAAGCAATTGATTTTTTGGAGGAAAATACTATACAAATGGGAACATCTAATTAAATTTCTAGAGGTAATTACACTAAGACCATGACATTATCATTAGATCTGTCTGGAGTTAAGACATTATGGCCTCTCTCATAAAAGTTCATAGTTAAATATCTCAAGAGAACAAATGAAACAAGTGGGGGGGGAGGGGAAGGGAAGAGAATAATAATGAAAACATAATTCCAGAAATACAGATGAGATTAAGAAGAAATTTTAAAACCAACCAAAAGTTTCAGTGTCCTACTACACAAAAGCATTTCTGATAAATATGGGCTGTTTTTAATAGACAACAAGGTCTATATTTCTCATATATGTAATCTGCAAGAAGTTTATTATTACTTTTAGCTTCTGCAAGAAAGATATGAATACTGTTCCAATTAGTTGCAATAATTTGATTTGTCTTCCCTTTGACAATAACCACAAGTAAAAATTACAAATAGGACCCTGAAAAAACCCTAACAGGTACCAGCTCCCCATTCCACCCCAGTATAAACATAAGAAGTCACCCAGTGCAGCTTTATTCAAGACATAATTTGAAGGTAACTAGTGATACATGAAGCATTACAACAAACCCTCTTTAAATGAGCTGATCTAAGACTCATCAGCTCATTCAATTTCCTATTCTCATCTGTCTTGTTACTATCCACAGAGGATTGTATTTTATTTCTAATATGCACAGCTTGTTTGGTTGGGTTTTGGAGTTTTTTTGCATTAGCCTTGGTGTTTATTTTAGAAGTGGGTCTCTTTCTGAAATTTGTACTCCTCTTTCTTACTTGATAATTTTTACTATTCATCCTTCTCATACTTTTCATATGTTTATTAATTTTTTAAGAAGTCTGATTTTAAGAAAAATACTTTTCTGATTAAGTGTAATTTACCTTTAGTAAACTCCCTCCACTTTATGTACAATAATTTCTTGTGTTTTAGACTGTATTTAAAAACTCCTGATTAACCAATGTCACTTTTTGCTACACTTTCTACTTCTTTTAGAACACAAACCCATTTCCATGTAATTGTCAATTCTCCTGAAAAGTCCTTTTCTACGTTTTGTTTCCTGTAGGATCTTATCTAGCAGTTTTATTTTGGGTGACTCTGCTTCCTTCTCCTTCAAAGATTTTTTAATTCTGTCATTTCCTGGACACTGTAACTCAAGCTGTCTTTCCGCTTGGCATTTTTAGTCAAGATCTTTTTTGCAAGAACAGGCTCTAGCAGCACTTCTCTCTAGGAACTTTCCCCAGGTATCATTTCCTGGAAGAACTGTCTCTCTACTGCAGCCACTCCTTCCCAATTAAAAGAGCCCCACTAAAGTCAAGCATAATGCTATAGAAGATTATGTGTGTTATGAAGTGAAATACAGAACCCCCCCGCCACCACATTATCATTCATATTTGTAGTTTCAGGGCCAATAGTAGGCTTCAATCTTTTCATTTACCTTCTGTCTTACCAGTATTCAGTGACACTTGGCAAATCAATCATCCACTAGACTCTGAGTTTTTGTGCACCTTATTAATATGTATTGTTAGCACACACAATTCTTAGTGTACAAAATCATTCCTCTTCTCTAACCCCAAAACATGCTTTCCTATATTAACATTTCAAGCATGCAGATTCTCAGATCAAGTCTTTATTATACCACTGATACACAAAGGCCTTCAAGCTCCTTGTCCATTTTTCACTTCTGGCATTTATTTACAGATCTCGTAAGAGTTCAGCAGGCTGATCCTCTCTTCTCTTCCCTGCTCAATTCTCAACCCTACTGTGGATATCCATCTCTCCTTTCTGCAAAATCTCTGTCTAGATTACCATTTAATATTCTTGTTACATTCAAATTTTACTAAACCACTCAGTTTATCGCTACAGGCAGTGTTTACCAGTCTTCCAAAGACTTCATCAGCATAATTCTGAAAATCCAGGTCTGTCTCCTAGGGAGGGTAATGCCCTGTCCTGCTGAGAACAAATGCCGACCATCAAGTTCAAAAGTGCTGCAGCACAACAAATACAGCATATGGTATCAAGAAAAAACTTAATGAATTTGTGCTTTAGAACTACCAGCACATAAATATTCCTTATTCATTACTTTTCACAGTAAAAAGTGGCTGCATCATAAAATTAAAACACTGATTTATTCTGCTGTGCTACTGAACTGCTTCTGAAGCACCAGTATACTTTGTGCATCAACACCATTTTGAATTTGAGCAGAGAATTCTGACACAAGCAGAGCAGTGTGTGACTCCTCATCTCACTTAGCACAAACCTGTAAGTTCAGCGAGGATTTCTCGAACAGGCACTCCTCGGGTGTAGGTAAAGCCATGAGCTCTGTACGCCGTTATCACATGGTCTGTAGGCTTTATGGCAGCTTCAATCCCTACACAGCAAGCCTCCTGTTACAAAAGAGAAGGAAGCTTAGCAATGAAGAAAACCACACGGCTTCCACAGTCAGTAGTGAGGTACACTGCTGAGCCCACATACATCAAGTACCAGCAGGTAACAGGAACAGCACAGATATGGGAGACTGACTTAAATCCCAAGGGCTGGTGGCAGATTACAACGAGGTTTGGTTGGAACTACAACAGCCTTGGGCTCTAAATTCCAACCTGACTGACCAGCAAAGCATGTGGGAGGGGAATCAGAATCTGCAAAAATCAGAAGATTTCCCTCCCAAATGGAAGTATCTCAACAAGCACAATTCAAAAACATCAGGGGATAGCAGAGAGACAGCTAAGTTTCAGTAAGTCCATGAAGTTGCTTCTCCTGTTGCATTTCAGTGGGCACATGATCCGTGAGCCATGGAAACAAAAACCATCAATGAAGCTTCAGAAGGAAAATGCAGGCCTTCAGACGTGTTGAATTTAATACGCTGCAGTTGCTCATTCCTCATATTCAGCTGATCTTCAGCTGCACTGTGCCTTTCCCTGTCTCTGTGTCTCTCCCCCTTCCTCCCCCTGTCCCTCTCCTCTCACACTGTGCACAGATACTCAGTTCTACATTCTCCACTCTATTAAAATCCCGACTTTAAATAAAGTAAGACAATATAAAATGTCTTGGAAAAAAGTTCTTACCTGACCATCATATAAGTGGCAGAAGCCACGAATAATCTTCTGCTTGTAGAGCTGGTCAGACTTCAGCTCCATGCGCCGGATGGTTTGCATTGTCTTGTAGTACTGCAGCCCCTCCTCTCGAGTCATCACTGTCGTGGTGCTCGGGCCTTCTTCCAGACGATGGAGGTCACATTTCTGCAAAGTTAAACAAGCCGGTATTTCCTGAAAACTATTCATCCTATTTATGAATATTACTTAACTTTTTTATGATGTGCCATTTTCACATTCACAGTGTAATTCCTTTTAATAAAGAAAGACAGAAAAACCTAAATTCATATGTCAGCATAACTGTAAGGTTTGTGCAGTGTTTCAAAATTCAGGGCAATAAGCCCTTACTTTTAATATAGACAGATTTCCACTCACAAAATCAAGCCTTGTTGTTCCTACAAGCAGAAGATGAACTACAGTCCTCAGAAAACATGGAAAAAAGCACACTTCCATTGTTGTTGCAAGCCAAATACTTTGTAAGAGCTACATAGGCTTAGTGAAGAGATAAAGATCCAGAGTTTCCTCTGTAAAAGTTTGTAAGATCTGGCCCTAAGACTGGACCTCACCTCTGCTACTACCACTAACAAGCAGTAATAAACCACTGCTCACCAGTCACACTGCCAGTCAGTGTGCAGCACAACTTCCTCCTCAAACCATGGACTCTACTGAGGGAGGGCTGACTTTAGGCACCCGTACAAAATAAAGAAAGAAAGAAAGAAATTTTAAAACAAAATAGTAAGTAATAAATAAATAAACAGAATGTTCATTGGAAGAGACCAAACAAATTACTCTGCCAGTGCAGATTAAATGGCCAAAACACTTCTATACAGCTTAAAGACAGTTTATATCAAAGCAAAAGTCTCTCCAGAGCAAATCCACTGACACCTAGATGAATTGGATATAACACCTGGGCACACTATTCAAGACAACTCTGCTTCAAAGTTCAGAGAACAACAGGAACTCTGGAGTCCTGTCATCAACACAGGACCAAACATCAGACTTTGTCTCTACTCAAAAAAGACTTATCATATAGATATATATTCCTTCCGTTCCACCTGTGAAAAAATTTTAATACTTTACAGGCACAGACAAACAGGGAGAAGGTGGAAAACAATCCCAATTATTTCTTTCAGATTTTCGACCAGCACAAAAGCTACTGCCAACAGAAATATCACTTTCTCCTAAGACCCAGCCACAGTGGAAACCTGACACAATATAATACACATTTTCTGAGCTGCACCAAGACAAGCACTGAAAGGATGCCATGTTTTTTCCTCAAAAAACCAATACAGACCTCAATCAGCTGCACAACTGGGATAGGCTGCAAACACCTCATTGTTTTAAAAGCATTAAAGAACCATTAATAGTCTTCTCTCAGAATAGAAAAGGTTCTTTAACTCCTGACTCTGTTCTCATCATTTCATTGCAATATCACAGCTGCAAAGAATTACAACTTCACATTCTTTAGAAACAAGTAACGTTACAACACACTGCCAAACACAGTACTGCCAGCTGCACTTGGTAATCAGGTCAGATAGTGAGGGGTTTGGTTGTGGAAATTCAAACAGTATCTTCCTAACTGAAAAAGATATGGGGACACGTCCATCAGGTTAAGATCTGCAAGAACTGCTTACACAGAATGCCAGTATTTTCTTTACCTTAATATCAAACGTAGCTTCATTTGCAAAGTCTGCATAGTTACGTGATGCCACCATCACTCGAGAGGCCTTAAAAAAAAGACAAAACCAAAACATGAGCAGTATTTAAATATAATTATCAAGTACGTGAATTTTCAAATGATTTCTAAGTACTCCCCAACTGAAATAACTCATGAATTAGACTCACAAGAAGCATATCCCTGTAAGACTAGAGAACTTTTATTCTGAATACACATGTTGAAGTCCTTGAAAACCCAGTATTTAGAATTAAGATTAGAAAAAAAGAATTTAAATGTGCAATACCCTCGATTATCTAAAATAAACCAAATACGTTTCAAAAGACTGTTAAGAGTATTAAAACGACAACAATAATTTTTTCTTCCTTCACACACCAGGTTGCCTGTATGTGGAGAGACAGCCAACACAGACTTTGATGGCTCTCTGTACTGACTGAAATTTTGCCTTGATAGAACAAAAAAACTCCAAAAACCAACCAAACAAAAAGAACCCAGCAGACTGGAAAGTATGAACTACTCTGACTCTTTTTTCAACAGGAAAAGAAGTTGGAGGGATTTGAAGCAGTAACAATGAAGAGAGAGAGTGTCATTTCAGTAACAGCATGGCCACTACTTAAAAAATTATATGGAAACACAGAAGGTACCTGAGGATACATGAAATACAGAACAGAAACGGTGGCATAGCAGGGGAGAGATAAGATGTTTAAAAATACATTACTGATCTGTCCTAAAGAATGAACACAGGCTATTGACTAATGAACACTGATGATTTAAATGACCTTAGCAAGTTTCACTGCAGCACCAGACAGGATGGACATGTGTCCATGCATGTGCTGTGGCCAAACATAAGGAACACACTACATCTTTAGTGGCAAGACTGTACTGGTAATTAAGTTACACAAAAATTTCAGCAGCTCATTCAGCCTGGGAATTCACAGATATTTAGCTGAAGCTACATACCATCAAAATTTTGAGAATGTCCAGGTCAACATCTTCAAAAAAGGTCTGACTGACAAGTGTGAAGCTTGTGAGAAATTCTCAATCCATCTTGGTTACCTATTCTGTTGCATATCTGATTTATCAGTAACAACGCCCTGTTTTCAGATTAAATATTTAGAGGTTTTAATTTAAACCAAGCTGCTGCACTATTTATCACAGTGCATCAGCGTTATTGGTGATAAAAAGCTATTTCACTTTTAGAGCTGGAAGTAAATCAACAGTTTGGGATTTGCAGTCTCATGGAATGGACAGAGTTGGGAGGGATCTCTTTAGGTCATCTGGTTAAACCCCTTGCCCTGAATACGACATGAAAGCAACACTGAGGAGTCTGTACAAAAGTTCTGATATGTGGCCAGCACAGGTATCAAAAGTAAACCTTGACAAGACTGATTGAGGCCTTACCTCACTAACGGCTCCCTAGGTTAGCAGCGTTTGGAAGGGGGAAAAAAAAGGAAGAAAAAAAGAGTAAGTAGCTGTATCAAACAATTAGGGGAGGAGAAGTCAGCAAATTATTATCTAACTAGAATAGAACACTGTAAGTGGTAGTTTTCTTACATGGAAATCCATCTGTACACTCTGGAAAATGCACAAAGCATATATGAAACACTGCTCTATAGATTAAAGTCTACTGCTATTTATGCCTGCACTACAGAGGTACAGGACCAACGGAAGACAAATATTTACATATTTGGAAAGCACTAGGATCTGTATTAAGATATCTAAACCAGATCTAATTTGGCATTCTAGGAAAATGCAGTATCTCAAGAGCAAGCCAAGTACCTTGTAGTAAGCAGCTAACTGTAGGCATCCATATTTGCAAAATTTAATCTAGATATTTTATTTGGGCATTAGGAAATACTTTTAGATATGCAGCCTCAACACACATAGGAAGATCTTCCTGTAAATGTTCTTCCTTCTGTTATTCTCGTGAGTCCAGTCATCCGCAAGCAGTGAATGCTTTGGTGAGACAGCTGCCTCAGAACAGGGGTACAGCAACACATCTGCTCTCCACGGCAAAAAGGCAGCTGATTTCCAGTTACCAAAAAGTACTTTTTAACTCTGATCTTGTCAACAGTTTTTTTCTTAGTGGGGATAATTTTTCCTCATGGCCACAATCATTACAGTGGAATACGCAGAATGAAGTGATAGAAGTATGATTTTTCACATAAAAGAGATAAAATAAAACAAATGGCACACACTAATGACAAAAACCCCCAGACTTTAAAACAAAATTCATGCAGAGACTGAAAGGGGCTATTGGCTGAGCAAAGGGAGGTCATGCAGCTCAGTCAGACGCTGAACTCCAACGGGGCAGACCAGCGTGTTTACCCCTCTGAGGGATCAGACCTGTGCTGTCAAAATACACATAACATCAAAGCACTGCGCCATTATGCGTTTATAAAGCGAGCTCCTGCATGCGGCGACCATCTTACTGTCACTCGGGATCCTCACGCAGAGTGGCGGGGGGGGAAACCAAACTTTTTTTTTTTTTTTTTCCCCCCGCTTTCGCCGCCACAACCAAGCTCCCGCCGTCACTCCCGGGCTGCTCCCGGAGCTCCGCCCGTGCCCCCCGCGCGCCTCCCACAGGCCACACGGCGGGGCGCGCGCCACCCCCCGGCCG
>WBMZ01000632.1:0-81237 GCA_013400975.1 Atrichornis clamosus | reverse complement strand
AAACACAAACCCACCACAATGGGCTACCTCATGCTTGCAACCCCTTGAACTACACAGAGACAGTTGCAGCTCAGAAGTTGTGGTGGGAATGTCTTGTTGACATATTTCATTCCTTTCAGCATTTTACAGAATAGGCCATTGATTTTCAAGCAGTGAGCAAGCGTGGTTTGTCTGCCTGAGCATCAGAAAAATGAGCGTCGGAGACGCCAGAAGGCCCCAGTGTTTATTAGTGTGGCTGGCGTCCTGATTTCTTTTGATACCTCATATGTTTTTATGGTGATGGGTGGGAAGGGAGCCTCTCCTGCCTTGTGGGAAGTTCATCCGAAGAGAGGGAGGATGAGGAGAGCTCAATCATTCAGTCCCGTGCAAGCCACAACTCTTACGAGGCGCCAAAGCTGCCGTTGCTCCGCTCGCAAGTGGCAGAAGCAGTGCTGGGTTTATCAAATTATAGCTGGGTACAGCTCTTCAAAGGCTTCCTTGTGGCACGGCACAGCAACACCATGACCAGTCATGATTTATGAGTGTCTTGCATCTTGTCTGCCAGATGTGTCTGCCCTTTGTTTTCTGCGGGAGCTGGAAGCCATCCATCCCTAAGCCGACCCACGCAGAGGGAGTGTGCAGAAGAGACAAGCTCTTGGAAAGGGAAACCAGGCATTATGGAAATGGCAGAGCCCCTGGGCACTGCTCAGATGTCTCATCCGCCTTTACTGAGCTGCATCTGCTCTTTACAAGCTGTAGGTTTCACTGGTGCGTAGACAGATGTTGTGAAAGACAGTTGTGGCTGGATTTGCAGGGGCTTGCAGGTGGTAGTAAAATTTTGGAGAGCTGACAGCAAGTGATGTTCTAGTTCAAAATCTCAGAGAAATAACTGTAATTGTCATGGGGATATAAAACACTCAAGATCTGTTGAAGCCAGTGGAAAGTTTCCCATTCATATCTTGGGGACAGAAATAAAATGGGATTAAGTGATTCCTGGTAACATTTGTTGGCTGGAAAGATCCACACATGTAATTAATTCTGCATTCGTTTGAAATGCTAGTGGAGGAATTCAGTCCACCTGCCTCAGGCATGTTGAGGAATAATCCTAAACTGGCTGAAAATGTCTCTGCAGAGTCAGTGAAGGCAGTTCCCTCCCTTGGCTGGGCAGGCCCTCACACCATAGAATTCCTAAGCACCCTCCTCTCTCTCCCCAAAGGAGATGCACAGTCACTTGCTTTAGGAAACCTGGTTCACTTGGATCCTAAAATATACAGAATCCATTTTCCCCAGATTTACCCCATTCCTCTGGTTTGGAGCTACTCAGATTCCAATGACTTCAGCTAAGTTTTATCAGCCAGTCATGGAAGTGACTCTGCTGAAGCCCACCCTAGAGCAGTGCTGCAGGTGTTAGGAATCAGAGATAGTAAAGTCACAGTGAAAAAGTCATTGCAAGCAATCTGATGCTGAAAGGGGATTTACAGACATGACTTTCTAGCCTTCTGGATCTTTTGTTTCTTTGGTTTGCTGAAAAGGTGACACAAACAGAAGAGAAATGTAAATGGGAGAGTACTCTGGAAAAGGCATAGCCTGGGGAGGATGTAGAGCAGGAGGGGACATGCTTCTTTGAGGGGTGTTTAATACTCTTCAGTGGAAATCAGCAGAGAGGGGAGGAGAACCTTCCCTTCACGTTCCCAGGCTGTGAACTGATGAGAGACTGTCATCACAGATCACTCCATTATTAAGGCAAATGACATCTACAGGCACAAAGCCCACGAGATCCGTGGTCTCCAGCCTCTGTGGGAGAGGCAATGAAGGTCTGGCAGCACATGCTTTTGAGGTGTTTAAGAGGGCTCAGTCCAGAGGCACGACTTAACTGGGTTTAGACAACAGTGAACTCTACCACACAGCTTGATGGGCTAATTGGAAATAAATGGGTTTGGAGGCAGACCAATCCCTATCAATGGTTGGCTGTTGATCCCTTCCTAATAAAATTTCTTGGACAGACAGGCCACGGGAGAGTCTCACCTGGCACTTCCCACCTTTGTGTATCTGGCTTTTCCTTCCTATGGGGGCAAGAAATCTGGTGAGCAAGTGATAGCTGGAGATGTAAACTTCCACGAATAGCAGGTTCTATCCATTTCACACTCAAATCACTTTACATCCAGATGGTGACTAAATGACCTTACTCTAGAAATATATCATCAGCAAATAGAAAGGTGACAAAATCCACAAGCCCGTCAAGATTTATCATTGCTGAGGTAGGAAGAATTTGCAGAATCTGTGAGGAGGATACTGCTGGCTTAGGTCCCTTCTATTGGCCAAACAGAACTCCCCTAGCAAGGATACGCATTATTTATTATCTTTAAAATGTTTTAAATACAGTCTGATTGGCAGGTTAAAGAGCTTTTGCCAAGTTTAACTTTACCATCTGTCCTTATGACTATCCAATGCTGGATTTTTATTCTGGGGACTTGTAATACTGCTTAAATGCTGGTAAAATCAATACCAATTACCTCCTTTGAGTATTTGAGGGCCATATTCTGAGGTGTACTGAGTGCATGTGGAAGTCATGGGAAATTTTGGGTACCAAACTGGTGCTTTGCAGTTCCCAGGCCTTGGCTTCATGGAAATGAATGTGGTAGCCCCCAAATAACATACCCTGTCCAACCTCTGGCTGCCCTGTGGAGTGGGATGGCCCTCTGGCAGCATTTTATATTGTGCCCTCCCATCACAACAGCATCGTGATTTGTGGAAAAGTTAGTTAGGGACTGTGGGAACAAGGATTGGGGGACTCAGATTATACTTCTGGGGTAAAGTGCAGAGAATTCAGAAATGAGAAATGTTTGTGGAAAATCTGAGCTGTGAAATCCCTAGCTCTGTGTTTCTCACTCCCAGGTGTGAGGCACACAGAGGCCAGTTCCAGCCCTCCTTTCTTCCTGGGTGCAAGTCTTAGAAACAGGGTGATGGAGGTCAAAAGACTTAAAAAGTATGCTTTTAATACGGTTCCCTTTCTTGCTATTGCTGAATACCCAGAGGCCAGACTGATGTCACACCTTGGGATTGATCTGTCCCTGTGAACCCAAACACCTGAGATCCTGACAGAGATAACGTGGATCTGGAGAGATACAAGGCCAAAGGAATTTCACCCTCTGGTCCTGGAGCAGTGTGAAAGAGTAGCTTAGGTATGGGCTGATGGTGGTGGCCCTGGCCAAACCAGGGTATAAGCAGCAGCATGCACAGTGTAGAAGATGGTGAATCATGGTGAAAGTCTGCTTTCGGAGAGAAGTTTATTCTTCGATCTCATCTGAGAATGCAAGATCCTTCCCTCAGTATCTGTGTGTCTATAAGCAATTTTTGGGCCCAGGTGAGAACAAGCACAGCTCATACTAGAATATAAATGCACGCACACTCACAGAGGGAAATCTGCTGATCTGAGCACTGACTGTTGGTGTGAGTGACTGCTTCAGTGTCTCAATTGCCACCAGCAACCTCAGGGGCTTGAAAAGGAGCCAGGAACCTTTCTCTCCAAGAAGTGACGTGCCTTTCTGGCCATGGCGTGGCAGTGGCAGAGGTCCTTGCCAGCGCCAGCAGCTGCCACCAGCCCCTGGCTATCATGCCCCCACTTTTTCCACAGTGCGGGAAAATGCCATGCAGCCCCAGCAGAGTTAATGCCAAACCACTCTTTTTCCTGGTCCAGGAGCTGCCAGGAGGGACTTGGGGGCTGATGGGCTGTGTGAAAGGTGCTCCTGTCCACTCCACACAAAGCCACTTATCAGAGCCAGGAGGTGGGAAGGGGGAGAGTAACTGTACAAACAGGCATTCAAGAATAATTGCTTTTCATCTCTGGAGCAGGAGCTGGCCTTTCAGCCCCCGGATACAATAAGGGCCTGTTCTGATTGTATCTGTTCAGGGGCCGTGTACAGTCAGGGTTGTTTGGCAGGGGCAGGCTGAAGTTTTTTGGGAGAAATGAATGGAGCTACCAAATGCTTTGTCCTCCTGGAGCTGGAAACTGTTACGATACTAATGGAAGAGATTACCACGTGTTTACAACCACAAACAGGGTGTTTGCATCATATAATTTCTCTTCTCCCGGAATTTGTGTTGTGAGCCCATTTTTCACACCAAACTCCTTCTTGTCATGGTTTGTCACTGCTTGCTGTGCCCTGATCTTGCTGATAAATCCCATGTATTTGATAGGGTGATTCATGTGTCTGAAGTCAGCCAGCTCTGGTGCATTTCTTATGAATCATGAGACATTCAATGTTTCCCTTAAAACTTGAGCAATCACAGGTAAACAATTACATAAAAATCTCAACCTTCATTGAAAAAAAAGAGGCCTAAATTGTCAGAGAAAAAAATCTTGAAAAAAATAACTAAAAGTAGTCCAAAGGCATAAACCAAAACCACTGATATTAAAAAAAAAATTTAAAAAATCACCGAATCGTAGAATCCTAGAATGGTTTTTGTTGAAAGGGACCTTAAAGATCATCTAATTCCAACTCCCTTGCCATGGACAGGGAAACCTTTCACTAGATCAGGTGGCTCAGAGTCCCATCCAATCTGACCTTGAACACTTCCACGGGGCATCCACAGCTTCTCTGGGGAACCTGCTCCAGAGCCTTACCACCCTCACAGAAAAGAATTTATTCCAAATATCCAATCTAAATCTACTCTTACTTGATTCACTACCATGGAACACCTCATGGTAACCACCCTGTGAGCTCCCTGTGATCCAGCTTGTACCACAGGATCCGTGAGCCATAAATCATGGATTGCACTGTAGTGATGATGACTCTGGGCCACAGGAGGACTAGGAGGTCTGCGTGGGCCTGTGCAGGCAGCTGTATCACAGCCCTTGGAGCCACCACACATCCACTTCACACCAGTGCTCCTCCCACCAGTCAGAAAATGTAAGACTTTTTGTTCAAATCCCAGCTGCCCCACTCAGTGCAAACTGCTCTCCTCCTCCTAGGATGGGCTGTCTTCTCCTGGTGTTGATTCCAAAGTGCCAACCACAATGCAATCAGTCCCTACCTGCACCTCTGCCCCACCTCTCTGCAGAGGAGAGGGGCACCTTTGAACCTGACAGTGTCCTTACCCTGCCATTATGTGCCATGCTGGTAACTGATGCCGAGAAACAGGGAATATCTTCCCTTGCTGGGCTGAATTATGATTACACCCTCCTAAAATAGTATCTCTGTTTGCAAAAATATCAGCAGGTAGTGAAGGAATTTGAGGTTGTTTCTGACATGAAGTATTTTAATTTGTTTTTGAAGTGGTTCCAGACTCTAACTCCATTGTTCTGATTTAATCACACCTTCCCCCGAATTTGCATTGCAGGAAATAAAAAAACCACTTTAGTAACTTAATTCAAGGCATGTTACAGTGAGTTGCCCGCATAAACCAGTACTGACTTGTGGCTGAGTTCAGTGCTCATCCATATTGACCAAGGGGGTAAATACAGACCAAGTTAAAAAACAAGGTAGATGGTATCCTTATGGGACAATACATCTTTATATTGGCTAGAAGTCACAGGTCGGTTCTTCTTATGCACTCATAAGGGAAAAATTGGAAAGCAATAAAGAGAAGAAAGAGCATTTTTGAAGATGGGAAAGATACACTTTTTAAGGCAACACAGTAATTTTTCTGATTTCAAAACCACTTGCCTCATTGATTTTTGATCCAAACCACATAAACTCCACATAAAAAATACAGCCTGTCCCTACAGGGCATTTAAAAATATACACTCCTTAGCTCTTGCCATGTGTCAGTCTGGAAGAAAAAAATCAGAAATAATAAAAATTATAAGGGGGGATTATCTGCATTAGTCCAGGAGGTGCTGTGGAATCCCACAGCTGAGGAGGAATCGCAGTCTCAGGCAGATGATGGGGAAGTCAATAGGATCTTTGTCCCTGGTTTCAGTGAGGCTTTCATTTGCTCTGCTTCTGCCAAGGATCATCATATGAAGGTGTTGCTAAAATTATGCTAATATAAAAATGTTTTCTAGCTTGTAGTCCACAGAATGTTGGTGAGACCAGAACCACTGAAGTTCAGGATGGGAAAGATGCGGCACACTGTAACCAACACTTTTTTGCCATACTGTTCTCAGTCTTGTGCAGCAGGACTTCCCCTGTTAATCTAAGATCCGGACACTGTAAAGCTTCACCCAAACCCAGCTGAAAGCAGCAGCAGAATTCCCCATTCACAGCTCTGGGTTTTAAATTTGGTCCATCAAAAATTTAGGGTCTTCTCATTTCAATTGCTGTCGTGGTGTCACTGAGAATTCCTATATGATTCTACAATTACAATAACATTTCAGTGTCTTTATGTACTAGTCATCTCATCTGCTTACCTCACTTGCTCCTTCCACCCTGACCTGGGGTCATTGCTGGAGTTCCCTCCTGTCTCCCGAAGGCAGAACTGTTTGCACTCCTGATGCAGATGGGCTAGATGAGCAATTGGAGTGTGGCAGCCTCCTCCCCTCACAAAGATTCATTTCTGCACAGGCAGCAGGAATCCTTTCGGGCCTGGAGTGTTGTATTCCCTTAAAACAAGCTTACTGAGGAAAAATGAGCCCTTTGTGACTGAACACTTGCAAAGTGTTTCAAGGGTTTCTTCTCTGCAGTGAGACAGCGCAAGGGAGTCAGGCCCTGTCCTGGAGAAGGCAGATGGACCAGATGACCCCTCTGGGTCCCTTGGAGTCCTGTTTTGTATGGATGCTAGAGTCCATCAACCTAGGGGTCATCTTTGATCTCCAGCATGCTTTTGTTTTCAATTTTCTTTACATCGTAAAACTTCGCAGCACCCAACAGGCTGCGACCTTGCTGTTTTGGGAGCACACCGAGCCGTTTGTTTAGGCTGTACAGTTGTACCAGATGGCTATATTTGAAATTCATTTATCACAATTAGTTTGGGTGGACTGAAATTGCAAGTACATGACAGCTTCTTGGGAATCATGATGATTTTCAATATTCCCATCCTTGATACTCCTGTGTTGAAATTTCTCTGAGTTAACTTCCAGAGAATTAAGTAATTGCCATTGATAAATCTGTGCTGTAAGCGTGTTCTTATGCATATTATGGGAGAATGGCTTTGCTTTCTCTTACATCCTGTTGATTCCATGTAGACGTGCACAGGATATGCAGGTATTTTTCCTGCTCTGGCTACCTTAATTGATGTGCCCAGCTTCATTCCACCTTTGAAAGTCTGCCTTTGAATTGCTAGGAGCTCAAAACATGCCACATCGTGTAACCTTCCTGCATGTTCCTAAAGTACAAATACAAAAAGGGTTTTGGATTTAATGTTTTCCCTTGGGCACTCTTAAATCATGCTAAAAAATGAAGCTGGGGAGGAGAGCATTTTATAATTGACATTATTTATTTTCTTTTCCTTGCGATAAAACCTTGATCCAAAACTCATTAGAGACAATAAGAAAACACTCCTACTCATTCGGTGGGTGAGAGTCCAACAAATCATGTCCAGAGGCCCTGTGTGGAATCGTACCTTTCTGCTGACTCACTTGGGCTTCTTCCTGATACTTTGGTGGAATGCCTGGAGATCCTTATCAGCTCCACCAAACCCCGCTGGGGCTGCAGCAGGGCTGTCAATCCAGCCGGGTGCATCCAGAGGAAGTGTTTATGAGGGAGCACACCTGGCGCTGAGTAGGTGTGTTTGTTCAAGCAGTGCTGGGAAGCCTCCTCTCCTGACTGGAAGCCAAACGCCTCCCAGCCCAACGTGCCACAGCACCGAGACGCTGGCTCTGGGCTCAGCGCCCGCCGCGAGCCAGCCCCGCCGTGCCAAGGGATGCAGTTGGCCTTCAGACGCTGCCGGCACGAAGAGGTGTGCTTGTTACTGCTCCTTCCTCTGAGGCTGAGCTTCCTTGGCATCTGCAAACATAGTGCTGCCTCCTCCAGAACAGAGAGGAGGAGAAATGTGGGGATTAGGGAGGAAGGGGTGACAGAAAAGTGCTGGCTGGAATTTTCGCGCTGGCATCAACGGGTTCCCCCATTTTCTCTGCTCCTCTACCATGGTCTTGATGAAGTGAGGCAATATCTTTGGACAAAAATAAGAGATGAAGGTGGTGGAAAGATCACAGCTCTCCCAATGCTCTTTTCAGAGCACTGTTTTACCTTTGGGAAAAATGTTTTTTAATGACTAAGCCAACATGATGATCTGATTCAGGACACTGTGTCTTCAGGTGCTTGGTCCTGCTCTTCTCCACCCAAAACTTCCCTCTGCAAAGAATGGAGTAAAGGAGTAGTTCTTCCATGGGGTACAGCCCCAAAGAGTCATCAGTGGGGCAGCAGTAGTACAAGTGGAGTACCTTATCTGTTGTTAAAGGACATTTAACTGGAATTTTAGAGGCCTGAGTTGAGGTGCAATATAACCAGGCACATGGAAGTGCAAATTTCCCTAGAGAGTAAGGATGGATCCACAGCCCTCCAGGTGGGGCAAGATTTCAAAACCTCTCTAGACTCACTTTGTGACCATTTTGTGGTGCCTTATTTAGGCTGTGGGACTCCTGGTAACCCAGAAGATCTGGTGACCCGAACCACTCAGGCCATCTGAGTTTATTGTTGAGCTTACAGATGACAGCTTCTTAAAGAAGCGGCCTGACAACACATTGCTCAACCACAGAAGAAGCTGGCTTTAGGGACACACATCCCATTTTCAGGCTGACATTGTATATGAACAATAGGAAATTATTGCCCAATGAGCTCTGGGTTCATCTGCTTCTAAGACATTAGGTCACTGCAAAGACCACGTTCAAGATTGCTTAAATTTTCATGGAACTGTTTACTTTGAAAGGGGAACCAACAAGGAAATGATGGACAGAATTCAAAGGAGGGAAATACTTGGAGCTGTAAGCTGTTCCCAGTCTGTCTGTGCAGGTTATAGGCACAGCTGGGAACAGAATGTGTTAAATCTTCCTAAGGTATGGGTCAAAAAACAAAACTAGAAGCAGTCATTATTATTAAACACTCCGTACAGAATTAGGGTTGAAGATCCAGGAAAAGGTTTTTAATCTGTTGTAAAATGACTTATCAAATTGTGTGAAACTGATGAAATTGGCCCGATTTGCAGAATTAAATGTTGGTAGGGAACAAAACCTTGGAAAAACTCTATTGTAACTACCTCCAGAAAATTAATAAGGAGCTTGAATGAAAGATACAACATTATTATTCCCAACTGGAGAAGTCTAAGTGTCAAATCCCAGGACTCACACTGCAAATGGCTTAGAAAACAGCAGTCACTCAGGTCAAGGAGAACAAATAACCACGTCTGGAAATTGTCTCAGTGCCACTCATCTTGGTAGGAAATGACACAAAAGTGATGATGAAACAGAGCAGATTGCAACTTCTCCCTGGGAGGTGGGGAGCCCATGGGAACAGGCTTAGACAACTTCACTAAAAACAACCAGATAACTTGTTTTTATTATATAGAATAATATATTACCTTGAAATTAACGTGCGTATTCACACTAGCCAGGTGGCTTACTGTAGGACTGAGATGGCATGGAATTACAACAGGAAAAGAAATCCATCCATAAAGAAAGGCATTCATCTCGGATAATTGATAGATTGTATCACAAAACATCCCGCAGCTTTCTTGACAGCTTGTAGGTTTTCCTCAGCAGACACCATTGTGGTTTCATAATTGACTGTCTGATCACTCTTCAGTGTTATCACATTGAGTCCTCTCCAAGTTGCATGGCCTTTCCTGTTTACAAAAACAGGAAATCACTGGAGTAGAAAGGGCAGGTTGCAACAACTCACTTATTGCTGTTGATTTTTTCTCCTCCCTTCACTAACTACCTTGAAATGAAAATAAATGTTGGTGAGAGTGCCCTCCATATCCATGCACCACAGAAAGGGATTTGCTTCACTGCATTTTGTGCTGGCATTAGGCTGTGCTGTCATTTATCCACATAGAGGCATGTTTTGCCTTACTCACTGCCTTTACTTCTTGTAAAGGCAAATATATCTCCTGAATTATTTCTAATCAGTGTGGAACTTAATGCAATCCATGTATTGCTTACATCTCTATCTGAATGGTGCCTGCAGGTTTCCCAAAGTTATAACAGATTCATTAATGTGACTATCTGAATTTGTAAAAGGGCACGACATTCCCCCATCCCTGGAAGTGTTCAAGGCCAGGATGGATGAAGCTTTGAGCATCTTGTCTAGTGGAAGGTGTCCCTGCCCATGGCAGGGGGTTGGAACTGGGTGGTCTTTAAGGTCCCTTCCAACCCAAACCACTCTGTGATTCTATGATAGGTGTACACTCTTCACAAAACAACTCAGAGACCTGAGTACATTTTCTTGCCACCTGAGTCTTTTGAAGTGCCACCCTGGTTGGGCAGCTTGAAGCTGTTTGGCCTCTAATGTGCAAGGCCATGGATGGTTTAAATTCAAGTGCAGAGTCTGTAGGTGGAGGTGGGATGGTTTAAGGAGCTCATCCTGAGCCTGTGTGTCCTGCAATATTTGATCTCACAGGTCTGGGAGAGCCTTGTCCCAGCAGTTGTTGTAATCTGGGACTTGAAGCAGGGAGATATCACAGCAGTTTCAGTTGCCATTATCAAACTTGTAACTTAGATGTTGGTTGAGCCTAAGAAATAAAAAGTTTGGTTTAACATTAAGAAGAAAGCAGCAGAAGAAACAAACCTTGAACACCAGATCGTATTCCAGCTGGGGAGTGTGCGTTGACCTTCTCCTCATTCGACTGCTCTGTTAACCAGGCTGTCAAGCATTGGGCTTCCATGGATACCAGTATAAACCACCTGTTGTAATGAGGCAGGGAAAGTGTTAAACACAGGGAACATTTTCTGTGGGTCCTATCCTAGCAAGTCCTGCTGTTAAGTTTGAGGGTGACAAGGGCACGTCCTCTCCATCTGGGGCAGGAGGAAGACTGAACTCTTGTGTGGGTGCTGAGACATCATCCACACCCACCCACTCCCTGCTCGGGGCTGGTCCTTGTCCCTGGATCTGCCAGTGGCAGTGTGGCCCCCTCCAGCAGCCTGCTGGCACCCATGGGCTGAGCTCCCGGCGCTCCCAGGCTGTCTGGAGAAACTGTTTTGAGAACAGGACTTTTTTCCTGGCGCCTTAAGGATTTTCAACAAAAGAACTTGAAAGGGAAAACCGACAAGGGCTGCTTCCAAAGGAGGCTTGGCAGCACCGCCTTCCCAGCCTTGCAGCCCAATGCCACCCCAGTGGCTTGAGATGTGGCCTCAGGCAAGGTCGACACAGCTCTGAGGCTGTGGTGAGCTGTGAATATTCTCTGTGAGATTAATAAAGAAAAGAACAGAAAAAGGCCCTAATTCCAGAGAGCCTTATCTTCTCTGTGAGGATTTCATGCAGCCTCTGAGCCTGGGAGCAGCTGAGAAGCAGTGCTGGAGCATGCAGGGCTGGGAAGCCATGTGCTGCAAGCACTGATGGTTTGTCCCCTGGGATTTTCTCCTAGGGGCTTTGGATCTTGTGGACCTGGAACTGCTGGGTCTTGGGTGCTTTGTTCATAATCAAAAAGTCCTTTGTGACTGAGTCATCTCCATCCCAGGGTGCCACAGCCTCTGTCCACACACTGGGGCTCCCATTATTTCAAGGACTTTTTGTCCACAGTCCAGGGCTCCCATTATTTCCACAACTTCCTGGTGAATGCAATGGAGCTCAAACTGGTACATGAAGAACACAAGGACAGGAGAGATCCCCCTCACCCCTTCCTTCCCAAGACTCTCTGGGATGTTGCATTGCCTGAGTTTTTCTGGGAAGAGCAGTTTTCCTTGAGCATCAGCCTGTGCTGCTGCTGGCAGAAGCATCTCTGTGTGGCTGTGCTGACACACCAAATCAGCCCCCTCCTCTCTGCCTTCCCCGGGGCAGCGCTGGCTGTTCTCCCCTCTCTGGCACGGCCCCCTGCTCTCCCTGCCAGCCTGTTAGCATTACAATGGGGGAAAACAGGGAAACTGGAAGGAAAACCCCGGCAGGGAGCTGGAGGAAATGAGGCCGTAGTACACAAAGGCAATGGGAACTGGGGCATTTCGGTGGATTTGGCCTTAAGACAGCACACGAGGTCACAGTGGCAAAGCAGGGCTTGGAGCTCCAGACCTTACAGAGAACTGGGCTCTCTTCCTCCACCCCAGGACTGAGAGGACGTGTACAGCAAAGGCAGTCACTACTCTTTGGATTTAGGAGCTCCATATGGGAATATGGATCCTCCCCCACATCCCTCAACTGGGACTTCTCTTGACATAGAGACAGCAAGGCTGGGCAAACAGAAGCAGTTCTGCCTCTGAGCCTACAGGAACAACAAAACACCTGACAAGAAAACTGCATGCTTTAACATGAGCAGGAGGGCCTGGTTTTGTGCTGCTGGAACCATCTCTCCTGGCAGAGCCCATGGGCTATCTCCAGCTGACAGATGCTGGCAATCAGCAGTGTTTGTGGAAGGGCAACTTACCCCAGGTCTCTGTCTAACCCTTCTACAGCGAGAGCCAGTGCTTCCTCTCGCACAGCAGGCTAGAGAAGCACAAGAAGAAAATATGTGCATTATCCAAGAGATCCCATGGGAGCACACCTGTCGTTTGGAGGGACCAGCACTGCTATGGTAGATTGCCATGAAGTCCTCTGCCCTGGCTGTGGCTGCAAGTGCTGCAGACCTGCAGGTCTCCCTCAGTGAGGGTAAGCATGGGCCTGTCCCAGCGTTGGCTGCCCCAAGTTAGGTGTGTGATCTGATTTATTCTTTCAGGGTCCCACCAGTGAGGCCTGACCCATGAAACACCCCTGTCACGGGAGGGATACTGAGGCTGATGGGACTGGATCCACTTTGTTGGACGATTTTTGGAGGAGCTGCAGGTAGAAAAGTGATGGAGGGAGGAAAAACCACCTAGTCACATGCCATTCCTAACCTGGGGAGAAAAAACAGTATTTGTGGACCTAGGTAAATTTAAGTGCCCAAATAATTTTTTTCCTTTAACTTAAAACCAGAAGTGGCATTGTTTTTAAACAGAAGTAGTATTTTCTAATCTTTTTTTTTTTGATCCTTGGTTGGATTCCAAAAATAGAGTGAAGAACAGGACACATTTCTCCAACATCACCACCAAAATGTGACTGATAGTCATGGAGAAAAGAATGACATTTCCTTGAGAGACTTCTGGTATTTTTTCAGAATAGTTTGTAAGGAAAAATGTGATTTCATATGGATTGAAAACCATATGAAATGCTTTGTTTGGATTTGTACTGGATCTAAGATAAATGTTTCCATTTTTGTGAAATGAGGAGGAAAGGAGTAAAACTCTGAGAAATAAAGAAATCAGAACCAAAATGGAAAATTTCTGTATCAGCAGAAACTTTATTTTTAACAAAATGAAAATGTTTCACAACTCCATTTTCTGAAAAAAGTAAGCAGATTTTGATCAAATTGCAGTCAGGTTAAAATAAAACTTAAATAAGAGTGTTTCAACAATTTTTTACATGAGATCTCCAGCATCCTGTGCTGATGTGTCAAGAGATGATCTATGAAAGAACAGCATCAGGAGGCTCTGAAATACAGAACCTCTTAACAATGAGTTCCTGCTCCCCCTAATCATTACAAGCAATGAAGTGAAATACCTGGAATTAAATGAACTTAACTAAGAGAAGATGGATGTATCTAGGGCTTAGCTGGAGCTGTTCTCAATGGTTTCATTTTACTGACAAAATTCTAAGCAGGTTTGTGGTAATTTGAAAGAGCAGGGAATCCACTTCTCCTTTAAATTTGGAAGGTGCCTAGCAAATTGTTTTTCTCCATTCTTCTCTTTCTCAGCCTTTATCTTCACTGTTCCAAGAACTTGCACTATCAGAAAAACTAATGATGTGAAGACTTCCCTGCTAATAGCTGTGGCTCTTGAGGAGCTTTCAATAGACTGGTTTGTGTCTATGGAAAAAAAAAATAAATTAAGGGATGTTCCTGTAGCTGATGGAAGTAAGGCCAGTGAATGTTGTTTGAGGGAAATGTTCTATATGTTCTATAGGTCCAGTAACAAGTTAGCAATTATTTGTGCATTTCTATCATGGGATATATAGCCTCTCGTATCATAAAGCAATAATCAAAATTACATGTGCTTAGCACATCCCAAGACAATCTCTTTACTCAGCAAATCTACACAAAAGGGCCTTTTTCCAGCTGGGCACTGTATCTAGATTCCCTAATGAAACTGGTTACAAGCTTTTAGCTCCAACTTTGGCTCAGTTTGTATCCCACAGAAAGCCTGGCTTTGCTGTTGGAGCCCTGGAGAGGCTGAGAGAGGCATTTCACACGAATTTGCAAGTGTGCACCTTGTGACAGATGCTGTGCCTGCACTGCCGGCACATCACTGGTGTGTGGGAAGGAGAGGCTGCTGCCAGCCAAAATACAGGTGCACAGCGCTGCTGCTGCAGCCTACGTATGACAGGCATCCAAGAAACGAAGGAAATACACCGTGGGCTGTAATTAGGCCCAGAGGGCTGATACTTCTTCCCTTTTTCTAAAGGTTCTTGTGTTTTATCGAGTCATATTATCTCTTTTAAGAGCAATCTTGCTCAGGGTCACTGGGTAGCAGGGCCAGGCCAAGCACAATAAAATAAGCTGGGCTGCTAATTCGAAGCAGATTGCTTCAGCTCCGTGGGTGCACATGGCAGGACATCGCACTTCCAAACCTGACACAGGCTCCCTGGCCCAGCCAGAATAAACTGGGTTGCAGTCATACCTCAGAATAAACTTCAGTAAGTTTAATAAATATTATATTTAAATGTGTGCGGCTCTGTGTGTAAACCGCTGTGACCAAGCCGAAGCAAACTGGAGCTTGTGTTACAAACACTGTGGAAATATCAGCATTTGGCTTTTTTAATAGCCCTCTGTTTGTACTACCAAGCAACAAGCACTCCAAATAAGAAGCCATAGCAGACCTCACCTCCTTCTGACGCCTACTGTCTAATGCAGACCAGATGCAAAAGGATATCTTGCCTGCAGTGAGTCAGAAAGTTGGGATGCATCCAAACGTGGTGGTACAGGGACCTGGTAATGCAAGGGACCACCACTTGCCTCTTTTGTCTGGGTTAATTTAGTCAGTCTGTCTTCTTTGACTTGCCTGATGAGATATATATTCTGATTTTGGGGTTTTTTTTCACATTTCTCTCTTCTTGAGTGGAAGTTCCCCAGTAATTCCCATTGTATTTCATGGTGACTTTAATGATCATGCTCAGGTGTTGACATTCTGTTGAAAATGAACAATAGCAGCTGCCTACTTTCAATGGCTGTCCAGGTTAAAGAAGTTCTTGCCCTTAATCAGAAGGCAAGGGGGAGTTTGGGTGAGGGAGAGCAGCGTGTCTGGCATGTGCCAGAATACACCATTCTCATTGGAAAAGTGAAGGAGGATAGTCTAAATGAAAACATTTGTCACTGGGTAAACATAGATTGGAAATATTTACTCAGAAAACAAGTAATAAAAATGGCTTGCCTTCAGATTGGAGGATGCACTAAGTGGCCTCCTGAGGCAACAGAATAGAAATGGATATTTTAAATGCTGCTAGAACACCAAGACTAGATAGGCTCAGAAGAAAATTTTAATATTTTCTATGGAAAATTGGAATTTAAAATTATTTTAAAAATTAGAGACAGAGACTCTAAAAAAAGTAAGTGAGCTGGAAAAGTAAGGGAGCAAATCAGGAAGGACAAGACACTCCACTCTGGCATAGGCCATTTTCCCAACAAATACAAGGACAACTGATTAGAGAGCGAAATATCTAGGGGTTGCAGTGACCTGATCAGAGTAAGAAATGTCACACTGTTCTCAAGGAATGGAGGCCATGGAGGTGTATGCAAACACGAAACAGCCATGAAGGAATTTTCCCATTCTGTTTAACATTGGCAAAACCTCTGACAGTGTTCAGTCCTGAGCCATCTTCAATGTGTAAAATGTTGCTAGAAAGGGGAAGGCTGTTGACTGCTTTTTATTCCTGATGTCCCTCATGCATAGAACAAGATGTTATCTGTTCAGGACATTTTTTCTTTTTTTTCTTTTCTGTGCTCTGTGTTAGCAGTGCATTTGTTTTTTATTCTTATGCACATTTGGTTAGAAACACGGATTTTTTGGATAGGTGTGATTACTGATGTGTGTAAGCTTTACACAGAAAGATGTGCAAAGGCAGCTGTGTGAGAATGTGAAAGCAAGCACTGTAGGGATTTGGACACATGGACAATTATCATGGGGGTGCAGAGTAGACAGTTGCACATTTCTAGCAGCAAGTATGAAATTGAACCCACTCTGGTCTCTGGATGTGATGAAACTTTAGCAATGACCCAAAAGTACAGGCTTTCAGCTCTGCAATGCACACCACCCAGGAGGCCAAAGAAACTTGGTACTCATGTGCTGTAAGCTGCTGTGTTGATCCACCTCCCCTTTCACGCACACACTCCCCCAGTGCAGCCCTGGATCCTCCCCTTGCCTCTGTGTGCACCAGCCACGGGCATCAAGGTGGGAGGAGAAGGCATGCGGCAGGAAAAGAAAATCGGACACATCCTCTGGGGGTTTCCTAAACACTGAAATGTTGTTAGTGTGTAAATCCTATTGATTTCCAAGATATTTTAGAAAAATGCCACTTCAGAGCCATGGACAGAAATAGGGTGTTCTTGGGAATTATTCACAAAGGATCACTGAATGCTTTCTTGCACCTACCAGAGCACCCCCCTGACCACTGGCATTATCTTGCTAGGCTGAGTGGTGGGAAAAGCAAAACATTTCGAAGGAGATAAATGGGCTCTATCTGAGCACTGTATGCCTGATAAATTATCTGTGCATCCAGGCTGCCTTTCATCTCGGTAGGAAGGAAGGGCATTTCAGAGCGCTGTGATCTCCCAGCCAGGCAGACAGCTATCCCTGCCATGCCAGAGGCAGCCCGTGCATCAGCCCCTGGGGCTCTCAGAGCATTTAAGCACAGCCATCTCACAATTAGCAGTCTGCTGTTTCCCCAACATTGACTGTAAGCTGTGGATGTCAAAGGGTTGCTCAGAAGTTGGTTCATGCCCTTCGCGTTGCTGCTCACGACACTCAGCTGCCGGCTCCAATCACTGGCATGGTGGGACCAGTTGTGTCAACATTAATTAAGCAGCGCATTCTTTTTTAATGGGAGAGATCCTCTCAACCAAGGTAAAACCGATCTACAAAACGGAATCCCTCATGTCCTGTGTGAGATTTTAAGGGGTTCCCAAAGCAGACTTCGTTAGTTACCACCCAGGGTGCTGAAGCTGGGATTGATGTAGTGAAAACCTCACATGTGTAGGACCAAGAGGCCAGGACATTAATGGCACAAGCTGGTTTTATGAGAATACCATCGTTTTGGGCACCTCAGGAGTCAAATGATTTTTTGTGCTACTTTTTCTGCCTTTAGGTCAGAACCAGAAGGCAAGTTTCTGGCTAGTTTGCAAAAATCCTGCATTGAGGTATTTTAAGCTGAAGTCTCTGAAAGCTAAGCAGGGAATCACCCTGATTTAATTCTTCTACAGCCAAGCCATGTGCTCAGGCTCTCCAGTCCAGCTGTGACACGCACTGGGCTTCAGAACTCAGGCTGAGGAGCTTTTACATTCAGTGGCATCAGAAAGCCAAGTTTGCTTGGAAACAGAAATCCAAGATCCAAAGGCAAATATTGCTGTCACAGGAGAAGAATGTCCTGATTCAATAGGCAAATCAAGGCAAGGCAAGACAAGGTCAGATAAGAAAAAAAGACTTTTTTTTCATGCAGAAAATCTCTGGAAATGTTTACTGGGGGAGAATCAAAGTGGATTCTTCTCTAGAAGGTCAGGGTCTTGACTTAACATTTAATTTTTCCTCATAGAGAAGACTCAAACTAAAGAAAGCTGTTTTAAGTAGATGAATTACAGGTCCTTACCTCAATTTCACTGTCGGACAATGGAATTTCAAATGCTATGTATAAATATCTTTCCTTGGAAAATGTTGTGATTTTTTGTTGTAAGGTATATTCCTGTTAGAAAATAATTTGTGATCCAGCTCCAGGGAAATCTAGCCCTAATTGCTTCTCGTTTAAGGGTGTAATGACAACCAGGTTATAGGAGAAGAAAACCAAGCCCCTGTGGAATCTTTGTAGTTTCATGCAAAATATTACGTGTATATTATTATTGTTATTATTTTTTAAATAGCATTTAAACCTTCCAGGTAAGAAGAGAAATGTGCTATTAGTATTTTTCACTAACCTCTGGGATACCCTTCACTGATTTTTTTCTTGTTTTTCTGATTCTAGCTACCAGCAACTCAAAGAATGAAAGCACAATCTTGATTCATGGCCTGTACTTTCCCAGTTTTCCTTTGAGTGCCTTGGCACCATCTCACAATTAGTGCTGCTTGGTTAATTGATGTATCACCACTTTAGACGCTGAAGAACTTGAATTAAGCTCCATGAATTTGACTACCAAGGACAAGGGCTCTTAAAAGGAGCAGGAGCAGCAGAGGGACAGCACTGATCAACAGCTCAAACAACTGTGATACCCGAAATGCTGTGCGTGGGAATGTCTCAGTGTTTCCTAACACCAGGGAAAACAAGAGTTTCCAATCTTCGTGAGAGGGTGGTCTTTGCTTGAGACAAGCACCAAAAGGATGAACGCTTACAGGTTAAAACTGTCAAAATATTTATTTCTTCTTTTTGACCCCAGTAAGCCTGTAATTAGAAATGTATTTTTGCTTGTGAACACCCATTTGATGTGCCAGGTACAGCTGGGAGGTGACTGGAAGAGGACTCTTTTCTGCTGCCTGTTCCTGCCTGACCCTAAGCAGAGATTGAAAATAGCCCTGCACTGGGTACTACTTCAGAGAATACCCAAGTGAACAGAATTTGCTTTTCCTAAAGAAGAAAAATCTCCCATTTAAACCAAGGTTTATTTCAAGTATCATTTTTTCAAATCTGAAAAAATAGGACCAAATATCCAGGCTACTTGTCAGATCTTCTGCATACATTACTAATGATGGGCAAATTTGCTTAGGACAGAACAGAAGTGTCCCTCTGCTCCTCTCATCAGTGTCCATAATCCAGGGTCACAGGGTAACCACTTCAGCAAAGAATTAATGTTATTGTTAATATTAAGCACTTCTCCAGTTTGTTTCTATTCATGAAGAAAAAAAAAAAAGCGAGATTTTCCTCTTGGAAAATTTCCTATTGGCCCAATAACCAAGCTGAAGGACTTTGAGTCTTTAGTTTTTTCATTGTTACCACATGATCCTCCTGTCTCTGCTTCTGTACTCTGTGCGGGTCGGACCCGAGCCCCTGAATCACCTCTGGGAAGTGGCTGCTCTGAGCAGTCCAGTGAGAAGTGTGAAGCTCTTTGGTGGTTGCTGTGGTTTCTTCTCTCTGTTTTGCAGTGCTCAGCTCTTTCTTGGTGCTCAGTAAATGACAAACATGTCCATTTAGTGTGGTTTTGTAGGGAAGTGTGAATTGTGTCTGCTGATACCTGCTTGTTGGTTTAGCCTTTCCAGTAACTCTTAAATTTATTTCCACCACATTTGATGGAGGGATGGGAGTATAAAAGATAGTTGTGCTTCTACAGACTTCATGAAAATCATCATGTGGGAGGGAAAGAGAACCCCAAATTTGTGTCTCCTAGGGACTTGGTTTAGTGATGGACATGGCAGTGCTGGCTGAGCAGTGGGACTTGATGATCTTAGAGGTCTTTTCCAACCTAAACAATTCTGTAAGATCCAGCCTTTGTGGCTCTTTGACAGCACCCAGATGACGAAGTGGCTGATGTCCACCACTGGCCAAGCTGCACGTGGGTAATTCCAGTGCTGCTGTAGCATGGCCTGCCTTGTCCTTGGGCATATCCCAGGGGATGTGGGACAGAGCTGTGGTGAGTGAGTGTGATCCGGAGGGACACAGAACAAACAAATCCTTTGAAACGTATTTTTGCCAGAAATCACATTGGCATCAGCAGTTCAGTGTGAAAAGAAAAATGAAATTAAATATTGGTTCTGTTGAAGCCAACAGCCAGATTACTAATCTTGAATTTTAGCCACTTTCTATAATAATGTGGCAAAACCAGAAGTTTTCAAGAATAAAAAATTGTGGATGCAACCCCTGCCATAGATAACACCATAATCATGTGGTAGGTGATTCAATACAGTCTCTCTTTGGGAACTACAGTTTGTAAGTGCAAAGTTTGGATGTTTGTCTGTCTTCCTTGAGACTCCATTGCCAACACAAACCTAAGTGTTTGTCCTCCTAAACTCCTTGTTTTGCCTCAGATGAGTTAAGAAGCTAATTCTTAGTTTGGACCAGGAAGTGGGATGGGTGTTGGATGAGGCACAGGACCCTGTGCTGTCAAAGGACCTCAACAGGGAAAACACCCACCCGCCTTGGATACTCATCTTAGGGCTCCTGAATCTCTCTCTGGATGTTCTCATCCCTCCCTGGGACTGTGAGGGAAACCCTGATGTTGGCTGGGTCCCTCACTTTTAAACGGCTGTGAGGGGGTTACGTGTTCACCCTGGGAAATGCTGGAAAGATTCAGTCATGTATAAAAAGCTTGAGGACTCTCCATGGGAAGAGTTTTATGATGGAAAGTAGAGAGTAGCAATCTTCATCTGGTTCTTTTTGAGGTTCACCATCAGTATTTACAAAGCAGTAAAGGTCAGCACCGTTCTGTGTTATGCACAGGCAAGAGAGCAAACTCACTTGGTTTTGGAAATGTGAGACATACTGAGATGTTTAAAAAGAAGTTTTCAAATGAGCTTACCCTTTTCTAGCATTTAGGAACAACCAGCAGCTATTAGCTGTCCCTCCAACTTTTAATGTGTATCATCAAATACTTGAAGGCATTTCTGGAGTGCTCAGAACTATTTCAGTGAAAGTGGTAATTACAGAAATGATGCTGCTTCCAGCCAGCTACTCCCCACAAGATGAGAGCACCAGACAGCCCCTGGCCACAAGTACCAGAAATCTGAAAGAAAATAAAGGGTTCATTTAAAAAAGAGAAAGATCATAACTTTATAATAACGTTATTATTCAAAGAAAAATACTTCCTTATGAATTTGCAAAACCACTTTAGGCTTCAGGAATTTTTTTTTCCATCCTCCAAATGCAATTAATTCTAAACCATGAAATGGAGCATACAATAACATCAACTGGTTGGGAGTGTTGTTGGTTCCCCAAAGGCTGTCACTTTGCCCATGTCTACTAACTGGATTTCAGGATTACACCCTACAGACTTTGAAGGTATTGGAGAGAAAACAGGTTAAATGCTGCCTCCTGGCTTTTCTTTCTGCTGAAAAAGAAACCTTATTGGTTGACACATCACTACTTGTTGTTCATTATTTCAATGAGAAGAACTTTTGGTCCATTTCTTTTCTTTTGGTTCCTCTCAAATAATGCATACATTTGTTTCAAATTTAAAAATTGCTGAATAGTTGACTGGTTTTGTGAGAACTATTTTTGACTATTCTGCTTATTATATCTGTGCAAAATGCTCTTGGTTTTGTGTGTGCAGTGAAAAGCCACCCTTATGCTGAAAGCTGTCCCAGAGTCTTTCTCAGCAGAACTTGTCCCTTTTGTACGGAAGAGTGAAATGACAACTTTGTTCCAAACAAATTGAGTTTAAAGGTGCAAAAACTGTCTCACAGCTGGCATTTTAGTTTTCTACTCCAGATAAGTTGCCTGTTTTTGAGAAAGGCTGAGAAATGAGTGATTGCCATATGGATTAATGAGTGATACACTCAGCATTCCTGGGTGGTATGACCTAGATGGAAGAAACTAAGACTCAGTTGGTATTTAGCCCTAAAGGAAATAACATGGAGGTTAGTTTTCTTCTTGCATTTTGTTAAGAAAGTACAAAATAACTGTCATTTTCCCTACTGTATTTGCCACCTTCCAAATGGTGCTATTTCTGCTGCAAGGGTTTATTTATACAGGGAGCTAATGCACTGCTGAGGAGGAGGCAGGGAAGAGGGAATCAGTTCCCATGTTTGCTGTAGTGACCCACCATGGATTGGTTCCATCATTAGAGGGTGGAAAGGCCCCACAGGCATCCTTGCAAAAACCATTGTGCAAAAGTTATGTAAGAAAAGAATCAGCTTTCCTGACTTTATCTGACATTCCAGAAAAAACTGAGACCTCCACAGAGGATGAGAAAAGAAGGTTCAATATGCTGCCTTTTATATTTGAGTGGCAGTTCAACCAATCTTCAGGGCAGTCTTGATTTTCCAGGAGTTTCATATATATTTAAACTTGCATGTGCTCTACCTCTGGACCGAGACTTTGGCTTGTAATTGTACAGGATTTTGTCAGTAAAGCATCAGAGCTGGTACATCCCTTGCTAGGCTGATGGGTTTGAGACAGCTCATGCGTCTCAAAGTTTATGTCTGTGAAAAATAAATTGTCTGTGAAAACTGAGGTTACCTGCTTGGTTTTTTTTTTTAAGGCAGAACAGATCATGCAGCTCTGCCCAGTCAAACTTGTTGAGCTTGGGCTAATGTTTTTAGCTAAATTATTTTTGGTACAACAATCGGTAGAGAGACAAATCACACCATGTGGTTCTCTGAGTTTCTATTCTCAGACATCAGAATGGTAAAGGAGTAAATGAAGACATGCTGAAGGGCAGCTTTTCAGAGGTGATCAGAGACCTTTCTTACATACAGAAACATCTTTAGCTGTGGAAATCTCTGCTGGTCTGTGGAAACAAGACTGAAATTGTGCTTGCAAATACCCACAGATTAAGTGATGTGCATTTTAAGGCACACAGTTGATTATGGGAGAAAATTTCTAAAACTTTTAACTGCCAGTTTCTCTTGCTAGTGTATGAAGTGTTTCTCCAGCATGGACTTGGTTCTAGCTGCTCCCAAAATAACCTGAGTGTAGGGGAGAGGTGGCTTTACGTCAACCTTTTGTCTCCGTGATTCCTGGTTGGATAAACTCACTTTCCAGCATGAGGCTGAGAACTGTCTCGAAGCTGTAAAGTGTTTTCCTCTACACACAGCACACAAGGAAGCTTCTTCATGTCCAGCACTGAGACTGGAAAGATGCCCCAAGCAACATGCTTCCTGTAGAAAAGTAGTATTAATAGAACCCCTCAAACAGCTCTGGAGCTTAGTTTGCCACATTTACCCTAATATTAGGTAATTTCTTTAAAATTAAAGAGAGCTGTCTTTTAAAAAAAGTTATTATTATTATTTGCAAACTTTTGACTAGAACAGGTTTTTCCACTGGCTTCCTTGGAAAATTTGCCATATGATCTGGTAGATGAAAAATTGCCAGAATACTGAGGTGAGACACATGCATCAATCTCAGTCCTGTCTCAGAATGACAGTGCTGCCTCTCAGGGACATTTTATCCGGCCCTGAAACCTCCCAGCCTCCCAGCCTATGGCATTAAGATCCTTGACAGAGAGGATATAACGGTCAGGGCACCTCCAAGTGAAGTCACTCAGCAATGCATGTTCAGCAGGGCCAGTGTTCCAGCTTTTTCTATCCATGTCCTGCTTTCTCTGGTAAGAACCAGAAGAAATTATGTGTGTTGTTTTTTTATTTTTTCCCCTTGCATGATACAAGAAGAAATAACCTAGATTTAATTTGCACTTCTTCGTTACTAATTAGAAGCTTATTTTTAAGGATGGGTTAGAGGGAGGAAATGTTGAACAAGTTTACAATAGGAAGCACAAGTGGGTTCTTTTTTGATAAAAGAATGTTTTGTACAGTGACAGAGCTGTCTGTATCAAAAGGCTCCTTGACCTTTGCAGGGAAGAATGGCAAAGTTAATTTGTGGTACAGTAATGGCCCCTAAAACATAGACCAATAATGGATTGGACAATTGCTTTTGCTCCCAAAGTGTAAATCCAGGTGCAGGGAGACATTGGCACTATACTATGCCTAATACATTTCTCCAGAGTGAAGGAATCTCAGCCCTTGCTATAACCCATGCTCCTCAGTTACCTACAGGAAATAATACTGGCAGGATTTATTCTTTTATAGGGTTTATGCACCTGAGTCCAGGATCCCAGGAAGTTTCTGTCTGTCCTCTGGGAGTTATAGCCTCAAATCCTCCCCAAAGGGTTTTCTATGTCCTCTCTTTCAAGAACTAAGGAGAGACTCGTCTTTTCTCCCAGGACATCACTGTGGCAGGGTGACATTCACTTCATCAGTGCCTAAGCCTTAGGGTCCTCCTCATGGTGTTCAAGTCCTCTCCATGTAAATTTTTCAGGAGAGAGAAGAGATAAACCTTTCACACTTAGTGAATTATTGGAAGAAAGAAAAGATTTGTGAGGCCGGAGAGAACATAGATGAGCCTGACTCTGACTGGTGGGGTGGGTGTTCCAAGACCTGCTTGATGTTGTGTTCAAGTATTTTACATTGCATTCCTCAAAACACAGAAATGGTCTTTTGAGCAATGTCAACATCAAGGTCTTGCTCTCCCACATAGAACCCTTAGGTTATAATGCCATGTTTACTCATTCCCACATGTTCACAGAAGTCTTTCACTTTTATACATAATGGTAGAACTCCTACTGGATAAAAGGATGCTGCTCCCCATTCAAGTTAGCTTGAAGCTAGCAATTAGGGCACTGTTCAGAGGAGGAGGGAATTTGGATGTAATGTCTCTGAGGCAAGGACAAGAACAGAACCTTGTTTTCCACATTCTGAGTGTCCTCACATCATCCAAGTGTTGGAAGGGTAGGCTGGGTTTGGTTAGGGATTTTATGGTTGCATATATTCACATGTATGGGACAGAGATACAATTAATAAGATATATCTCTGTGCCATATCTGCCAGGCTTGTTCAGATGCCTTGAATGCCCTAGGATATCTTACATAGGTTGCTTAACATTTAGACTTTCACTCCCAGAGTGGGCACAGCCTAATTTTCAGTCCAGACTGTGTCAAATGCCCTTGCCAGGGAGCAGTTGGGTGGAAAAGCCATTTCTGTATCCCCTGAGCCATCATGCTCTCAGCCTTGCTGTACCCAGACAAGTGGAGGGACTTTAGAACAAAACCAGAGCCAGCAGATTTCACTCCAGACAGCAAGACCTGGATGCAGTTCTGGTTTCTGTGCTCAGCAGAGGAACATAAAAGCCATGATAAGAGTTTTAGGGCTTTTTTGTTGCTGATTGTGGTTTAATTAGGCATAATGTCCAATTTTCTGTGAGTGTGCCAAATATCTGGGCACACACACTTTGCTGTAATAGTTCCCTGTAAGGCAGATGTCAGTGGCTCACAGTTTCTGGCTTGGCATCTTCATTACTGTACAGATATATTGATTTTGTCTCTCTCCTCAGCAGCTCTACATGAATGAGGCTTAACATGCCAGTGAGGAGAATGATAACAGGGGACTGACACCGTATCCAATTACCCTTTACAAAGCTGTAACATATGTCCAATACCTGAGTCCATGCAAGCCCTAAAACATGATACTCTGCTAAGACCTGTCCAAGATACAAAGGAGAACTCCTGTGTTTGAATACAGCACCGGTCTGAAGGTTTCTTTTCCTTTATCTCTCACTGCTGCTACCACAGACAAAGAAATCAGACTGACATATCTGCTACTAATGTGTTTAAACAAAGTAATTTGCTTAACAAATAAATTATTTCTGAGTGCAAACAGAAAATTATTCCAAATTATTTGCTTATCTGGGGCTGTTGAAATTTGTGGACTTAATATTGTCTGACTATGAAATGGTTTATGTCTGAATTAATGTCCAGAAATATTTTTCATAGTCAATAGACATCTCTTAGAAGGTGATTCATATTATCCTGAAACATTCAATAGAGGCTGGATGAACCACACCCTAAAAATACCTCTCTGTCCTCTGACTACACAGACATCTTGTACAGGGTCTAGCTTAGTCATTGACATCTTCCACAAGGCACCTGAGGCTGATGAGATGGGGGATGCATCCCACTTTGGCAGTCTCAGTGGCTGCATATGAAGTGTCTGCTGCCATGCCTTTGGAAACAGCCAACCAAGATAACTTTCCTTTTTTTCCAGTACTCCAGTGGAGTACTCTTGAGTCAGGGCAGAGCTTACACTACAGACTCAATCTCCTCAGCCCTTATTTCCATCTCAAAAAACTGCACAAACCCCAAAAGAGAAGAAGGTGGAGCTCTGGTGCTTGGCTGAGGCTCCTGAGTGCTGCAGCAACAGCAATTTCCAGAGAGCACCACAGTAGAAGGGCAGAGAGTGTCCCCATCTCTAAGGTTTTCACAGTGTTATGCCGTAGTGGTGCTCATAAAAAGAGGGCAATATGTTATGTTAAGGTAATTTGTCTGCTATTGGTCGAGATGACTTCTTGTAAATGCCAAGGAAAGGTGGAGAGCTGGGATTATTCAAGATACAGATTGAGGAAAATCCATGTCAGTGAGAGCAGAAACCCAGTATCAATATTTGTAGGGGATGGGACCCATCAGACGTGGCATGGGAAGTGTGAGGAGACAGTGATGCTGGAAAATAACCCAACCTCCACAGGGCACTAGGGAGTGCTACATTTCCATCCCAGCCTGGGAGAGAAACTCATCCAGCTCTGGTGTGTCCTCTTTCAAAATCTTCCCGGAGCAATGCAGCAGGTGCTGAGAAAAAAAACCAAAACAATACAAACCAACCAACCAAGAAACAAAAACCCCAAACCCAGATGATTTGATGATTGCAGGAAATGCTGTGCAGTGAGCCCTTTGGTGAACTCAAATTCCTTATTTCAATTTATCAGAAAAGTTGAAAGAGGACTTCACCATAGTGTGTAATTAATTGTTTTTTTCAGGAAGAATGTGCTGCCTATCCAGGACAGGAAGCTACAACAAGGCAATTCCAAACTGGAAATAAGGCACATTTTAACTGTGAGGTTGATTAACCATTCCAATGAACCATGGAAAGATTGATAGATCCATTCATTTCTCAATGTCTTCAATTAAACTTGGATGACTTTCTGAAAGAGTTGTTCTAGCCAAACAAAACTTGTTGGAAAATTTAAAGACTGCATAGAAAGGAATTGCTGAGGACTTTTCCAGAGGGAGGGAAGATTTATATGCTCACTGTGTAGTTTATTATTTCTGTTTATGTTTTGTAGAAGAGCTCAAATACAAGAGAGATGCTTGAGATAAGTGCAGAAACAAACAAGCCAAGACTAGGCTACTCCTGAAGATAAATGTAAGCTGAAGTAGATGTGACTAATCCAGATATGGAGTTTATCTCAATGAATCTACAATGTGAAACTGTTCTGGAGACTTTTTTTATTTAGACACCCTTATAGACTTTGTTTGACTACTTAAACCACCCCCCCAAAAAATAACTTCAAAAGTTCAGAGTTGCCATCACCAATAACTAACGAATTTGTCTCCTTTCTCCCTGATTTAAAAGTTCCCTTAATCATAAACAGTCCTCCAGTTTTGCTAGCTGACCCAAATCAAAAGGACAAAGTCAAAGATCATTGTTGCACATTTTAAAATGCAAGACTGTCTCCTTCTCAATAAAACATGATGGATTCATGGTTCAGCATAGAATTCACAATCATAAAGGTGGGTGATAGAGGTTAACCACCACATTGCAAATACCACGACTTTGATTCATAAATTGAAGAATAAAACATACTTAAAGAAAAAACAGCATATGCAATTTTGTAAACTATTGACCTCCTTCAAAGCTGGACCTGCCTTTTTGCTGCTTGTGAAGTACCTTCTTCCAAAATGAAACAAAGACTACATAGGCTGTATTGTGTATAAGGGGGCCAGAGTCAAGAAGTCAAACCCAGTTGCCTTCTTTTTTTTTCTTTGTGTAGACCTCGCTGTGCACATCATAGCAGACAGGTCTCGATCTGTTTAGCAACAGATTTACTTCAGACAGTGCTTTAGGGATCTCAAAGACTCACATTTGTGGCCAAAAAAACCCCCAAACAAACAAACAAACCATTCAGGAATGCAAGAGAAATGATTTCTCTGTGCTTAATTTCTATAGAAATTTTTATTTTTACTTTATAATTGTCATGATGAGGTGGAAAATTCCCCTCTTCCCATTTTTGAAAAGCTGGACAATCTAAAGCCAAATGATGTGCTGGTAAGTGCAGTTATCATGCCATTAGTATTTCTGCTGTAGGAATTTCCTCTGGGTTGCAATATTTGTTTTCATTTTTGCACCTCTCTTTCTGTGGGATAATCCAGTGTGGAGCCAAGGTAGCCTGGAAGCAAATGGCAGAAGATCCACTGGTTGCAGAAAGCAACCTGCAAAGAACGTGTACCAAATATTTCTGCCTTTGTTCTCTTACTCTCCTTCTGCAGCACAGAATTACACAATTTACCATAATTATATTTTTATCCTTCCTTCTTTTCAAGAGATCTGTTCTGTATGCTCCCCTAGTACTTTCTCAGAGAAACGGATTATGACTAGTCTCTGCCATCTGCAGAGTCCTGAGGGGCAGACTGGGACCATTAACTTAATTTTGGGTGAGTGTGTGTACAAGGTATCTAAAAAAGCAGCATATGAGGCAAGGATCACGTACATGCACACACTGCAATTTCCCGTAGCTTAAATGAAGATTCTTTTTATTAAAATAAGAAGTTAATTAATACACATGGGTATAGGAGGATTCTACATACCATTCATATGGACTTGATTTAAAGATCCTGGAATTAATAAAAGTACTGGTAAAGCAGTTTGTTTCTGGTGGGAACAATACACTGATAACTTTCTTAGTTAAGGTATGCAGAAAGTTATGACTGACCTCTCATAGATCAAAAATAAAAATAAAAAGAGATGGCTAATGGCTGGTGGAGAGTTTGATCCCATCTAGCCTGACTCCCTGGTGTTGGGCTTGTCAGTCCATTGCAGTGCTGAACCCACCCCTGAAGGAAGGAAGGGATGCTCTAGGCCCACTTCGCGTGTAAGGAGGATGACGAGATTTCCACTGGCTGAAAACAGCTCAGTTTTGTCACTTTTCCATCCCAGGATGGACCCATCTCATCTTGTTTGTGCCAAGGAGCAAAGCAGCTTTGGAGCAGTATAATACTTGGATAGGTGACCACATGGAAAACTCGGCCACTGTGGGAGTAAGTCAAGGACTCAAGGGCAAACCCTTGGTAAACACTAGACCACAAGCACTGGATGTTTTTGTCTTCAATATTGTTTGAGGGCTTCCTGGTAGTTCACTTCAAGGCCAGATTTGCTGTCCTTAGGGACACTACACCAAGGCCACAAGCTGTGCAGAGAGGTGGGTGGATGTTGGGGTCTTTCAGAGGAGATGACTGAAGAAGCTTAAGCCTTTTTCTGTTGTTATCCAGCTTGGGTGCCTCTGAAAACCTTTGAATGCAGAAGGGAGGTGAGTCAAGGGCATTCCCTACGGGCTGTGTTGAACTGTGACGGTTTTGTCCTGCTAAACTAAAGCTCAACTCTCAGGGTGAAGAAAGGAGGAAGGTTTTATATGGTCCAGCTCCTGCAGCAGGGATAAGGCACTGTGGGTGAGGGGACATCTCATGGTGAGGATCACTCTGTATGTATTCACGACTCAGATTCTTTCATTGCAACTCCATCTCAGGTGGCTAAGTCAACCCAAGGTCCCCAAAATTGATCCAGTCTGTTCCCAACAAAATGCAGCTTTGGATGAGAATATTTAATAACACAGCTGAGAAGGCAGCTGGCACTTTTGTGGGGCAGATTCCATTCAGCCCTTTACTTCAGCCTTCTGGGTTACAAAAGAAATGTGTTCATGAGCCAGCTACTGCAGCTTGTGTTTCCTGGTGACTTGGAGACAAGAAATGGGGTCAGGCACCCCAAGAATTCTGGTGGGACATCTGGGTTAACAAAACAAATATCCAATGGAAAATGGATGAAATAGATCTTCTAAATAAGGTCCCAGTTCAGCTTTCAACAAGTCATGATGTTCTTTACAGACATAATTAACAAATAAAATATCCAATATGAAGACTATACAGCCCACAAATTAATTCTGCTTTAAGTAGGGCTTTGGAGTTGTGTAGACCTTTCCTCCATTGGATATTTTCATGTGTTTTGCCGTAAGCAAAATAAAAAGAAGTACTGACTCTCCTAAAAAAAATAGTTTGGATGCAAATTCACTGACCTGTGTTCGTCAGATGAAAGCAAAGTAAATGTGTGAGTCTGTGGGGAAGCTCGTTGCTGTTGTGCTTGGCTTCCAACTAAAGAAAATCTTTTTTTTCAAGTGTTGAATGAGTTTTGGTGCTGCCCACGAGGCTGGCACTTTGTACCAGTGTTTGCAGTCCTCTCCTGTTTCAAATTTGCCATATTTTGGGTATGGTAAACAGATTTGGGGGTTTTTTTTCTCTCAAATATTATGCTTCCTCTTGGCCTAGAAAAAAATAATTAACAAAGGAATTCTCTCTGTCACTCACACTTTGCAAAGGCATGATATGTTTTCAACTCTCTCATAACTGAGTGTGCTAATTTTTTGGAAAGGTTTCCCTTATTCTTCTTGTAAGTGGAATGTATTGGTAGCCAAAACAAACACAGGAAGAAGCCAAGGAAAGAATAAGATATATCTACTTGTATGAATGGTCCAACAAGGGAAACCTCCAAAAACTACTGTAAGTGCTATAAGATTTCAGACGGCAAACTCATCCAAGATTAATGGTTAACAAAACATTCAGTTCTCAAACACCAAAAGGATAAAAAGGACAGCTTCCAATAGTAAGAAATTAATCCTTTTAGTGTGGAAGGACTGTCTTGCGGTTAATGCATCGGCCTTGGAGACTGAGGTTTAGCACTTCTCTCTCCTGTGGCCCTATGTAAGTCAACTGACCTTGTTGCATCTTTGTTCTTTATCAGAGAATGGTCCTGGTGCTTCTTATCTGTTTACATCTCTTAGATTACCACCTTCTTGGATCATGAGTTTTCTGCTATCATGTCTGTATGGTGTCTTGAACAAAAGGCCTTGTTCTTGTTTTGAGCTTTCAAACAGAGTGGACAATCTTTTTCCAATTAGATAAAGTTTTTGCTTTTTTGAGTAGAAAATAATCTTTGCTGAAAGTTTTTGTGTAGGACCCCAAAATTACATATTTTGTAAAGAATCAGAATGCTGGGAAACAGCTTCCATTTTGTAAAAGCATCTCAAAGTGTCAGGATCTAGCTAAAGTCCTGTTTCCTCACACATGCAGTCTTTCACAGGAGAGGAGTGGGATTGTCATAACCATCCATATCTATTTGGCCAATTGTGATGTGTTAAATGGTAGCCTTGGAAAGGTGATGAGGGTAAATATTCAGGATTAGGTATCACAGGGAATGCATTCTCCCTATGCAGACGAAATCTGCAAAAGGACATTCATTTTGCTCTTCTCAGTGTCACTATTTGCAGAGAAAAAAACAAACAGTAAAACCAACACGACGTGTTAGCGCTATTTTTGCCTGCAAAGGACAAACAAAGACCTAAGAATATCCTCTTGCACGTGAACCATTTGGTTAGAATAAACAATCTCTTGACCAATCTAGTGACCACACACACGAAACAGGGACTCTGCATTGTTGCATGACAGTGTTTCTGAAACCAAGAGAAGTCTGGATAAACTCTGGCCATCCATAAAAGACTGAAAACGAGGCAGCATTTCAACAGGAAGACGTGAGCAGGGTTTTCTGACACAGCCCGAGCTGAGCGGTGCGTTGGTGGGGGAATGGTGTGTGCTGACATTTCCCTTTAACGGTTCACCAGCTGGCTGAAACCAGACACAGAAAATGTCCAGAGAGCCACTCCAAGAAAGTTAACTGGGATGGATCTGCCCTTTCACAACAAATACAGACACCAACCCTGCTGCCCTGTCTCTATTTCCCCTGAGCTGTCAGTCTGATGCTTAGGAAAATCTGCTGGGCAGTGCAGATTTTATAAACTACTTTGTAAAACAGCTATAGTGCTGTTTTGCCCTTGATATCTTTCTTATTATTTAAATATATTATACTTCCATTCACAAGCCTTGGCTGCTGTTCTTGTAGGTCCTGAACAAATGGTTGTTAAGAGGAAAATCTGAAATGTAAATGAGCTTTTTACAAGGACATGGAGTAATGGTTTTAAACTGAAGGAGGTTTGATCTAGATTAGATAAAAGAAATAATTTTTTTTACAATAAAGGTGGCAAAACACTGGAAGACTATGACAAGAGAAGCTGTGGATGCCTCATCCCTGAAAATGTTCAAGGTCAGATTGTATGGGGCTTTGAGCACCATGGTTTTCTGGGAGGTGTCCCTGCCTATGGTGGGGTGCTGGAGAGCTTGGATTAGATGAACTTTAAAAGGTCCTTTCCAACACAAACTATCCTATGTTTCTGTGATTCCTAGATGGAATGGATGGGAGAGTGGAGGAGTTACCTTTCAGTCAGGAGTCTGGATGTGGAGCAGTCGGGATCCCAAAAGGCATTTGCTGCAAGGGCAGTGGTCACAGTCCCCTCCAGGTAAATCACATCTGGAAGAGCCTTTGCCATGGCGAGATCCTGCAGCTGCCCCACATATTTTTCTTGACTTTAGTCTCTGTTTTATGCACCTTCATGCAGACATGTAGCTGCTGGCAGAGAGTCGGGAGATGTCCTGTCTCAGCAGGAGCCAGAGTAGTTCATCCAGCCGAAGGCAGGCTCAGGAGGGGTCTCCCAGGGCTGCCAGGCCAGGCAGTGGGAGGACACCAGGAAACCTGTCTGCCCTTTGCTAACCTGATCACCTTTCTACACCTTGGCTGGCCTGGCTGACCTCCCTGAAGTTACCACAAACTTGGATTTGCCTCCCTCTCTGTGTTCAATTCATTTTCTTTAAAATGCAGCATTTTTCTTTTTTAAACAGGGACTGATGAAAGCTGTTGCTGTTCTTATTTCTCCTTTCTATGAACTGAAGTGATGACAACAGAGTTTCTAGTAAATTATAACATAGGCAGTCAGTTCCAGATTAGTTTTGAAGTTGGACTTTTTTTTTTTTTGGAAGGGTACAAAATACAGCCAGACAAGATTTAATTAAATACTTGTATTTCATAACTGTAATTTATCAAGCTCAGTATGTCCTTTCCCATGGGTTTGTTTGGGTACAGGGAATTTTTAGCTTTCAGACTGCCAGGCGTGGAAAGCTCTGTGTCCCCACAGGACAGGTAAAAAACAGGCAGCAGCAATGCTGGCACGCCTACTCTTCATGGTCTTCATCCCAAGTAGCCACTGCTGTGGATGAGATTTTAGCTTCCAGACCACTCAGCATCTGGTCTCTTGCTGAGCCGGCCAAAACTGTTATGTTTACCAACTAAAACAAGCCAACATATTTTCATTCTATCTCTTACTACTGTGACTCAGAAATAATCCCATATGGCTGCAGTCTTGCTGCAGCTCTTTATGGCCCAGATCTGGAGCTTGTTGGTGTCAGTGGAGAAAGTCCCAGTGACTTCAGTGAGTGTTGGAGCGGGCCTGTGTACATGTGTGAGGCCTGGAAAAAGATGTATGTGATGTGTTACCTCTGACCCATTAGCAAAGCTGTCACTGTTCACTACGCTTACAACCCAGCTCTTCGTTCCACCCTGTGGTGGTGGTGGTGGTGAGATCTCCTAAGAACACACACCCACCTGGCATGACTGATGTTCAGTCCCTGTAGTGTGCATTTCTGCACCTGTGTTTGCTGCTTCCCAGAACCTGAGCCAAGTGCTGGATCCAGCACTTCTCATGGAGATGTCACCTTCGTACCCATTGCCTGTGCCAATCCCTTTACTGCAGAGACGCTGAAATGAGAATCTTCTCTCTTTCAAAGTACTTTTCCACACTTTTGTAACAATATATTATTAACTTTCATAACAATTTAACACTCACAGATTGCTCTGTAATGACTGCTTGAACTACTCTTGCATTTCTCCAGATCAGCTGAAGAACACGTCTCCTGCCAACCCTCCAAGAAATTAATAAGAAAAGGTTTATACGTGCATACATACTCTAATGTTTAAATACTTTGTGTATGAAACTCATTCTAAGAATACGTTTGTCTGACAGCCTGGAAAATGCCAATTGTTCTGTTCTGTAATGAGGATAAATAAGAGATTGCTCTTGTGATTTCTGTCAATTGGTCAGAATGGAAGGAGTTTGCTAATGCTTGTTGGGTGCCTCAAGGACCAGCACATTTAAATCTTTATTTCACAGAGGGAGGAGCTCGCAGCTTGCCCTGAGGCTGCAGGGTGGGGAGTCACACAACTCTTCTGCAGGGGTGATTCCTCTGGGAAGAGGTTGGAGCCCATGGGTGCAGTGTTGGGCGGAAGTCTTGCTCTGTTGCAGGGAGTAAGTAAAGGATTTTGGTGTTTCATGACCTTTCCTGACCTTCATTACCTTTTACCTGTTTCATTACCTTTTACCTCTTCAACTCCAGAAAGATTAATTGCCTGGAAAAGATATGAAACAGGATGGAGCTCCTCAAAGGGACTCTCCTCTCAGCCACTGTGGGACCTGCTGTCCTCTCTCCAGCCTGGCTTCAAATACCTCCTTTCCTCCTCGGTAGATTGTGATTGTGTTTTTATGAAATTTCTTAGCCTCGTACTTGCAACTGAAGGATGTCTCATGAATAGAAACAGAGAGAATGATGTTCCCTACAAAAGATGATAGTGAATGTCACCAGGCAAAGGGGAAAAAAAAGCTAGGAAGCTTCAGTAGTGGTAATCAAAATATGGCTGCAATTTGCAAGGGGAAATTGATAAACAGAGCTCTGGCTCTGCTGAGATGTTCTCCTTTTGTTTTGTCCAGGAAAATTTTTAGTATCAGGAGTTGTAGATATGACACATAGTTGGGATGGGACATCTGTTCCAGATGTTGGACCCTGGTCTTGCATGTTGCTTAGTCCTTTCAGGAAAGCACCAAATTCCTTCAAATTCTGTTGATAATAGTGAAAACCAGGGGAACTCAGCACCTTGCAGGGCTGTGTGTTTAATGACTGGTTCAGTGTCTCAAAGTTACACATCCCAATACTTAACTCTTCTGTGCTTTACTTCAAGAAAATTTTACTTGAATAGTTCAGGACAAAAGGCTGAAATAATTTGTGAGTCATAATTAGAAGCTACATCACTTCCCAGGCTGCTGAACTTCCCAGGCTGCTGAACTTCCCAGGCTGCCTCTTTGGCAGATTTTTCTATTGATGCCTATGTACCACATTCCTGGCCATATTCAATCAGAGTGCTGGATACCCCATTCATTAGCCTGCAGCGCACACACAAGCACCTCCCAGTGAAAGACACTAGTAATAAAATATTAATTTTATTATTGGAATCTACTGGAAGCCAAGGTTGCTGGTTTACAGCTGTGGAGGAGAAGACATCCCAGTACAGTGGATGCAGGATGCCACATTATCTGTGGCAAGCAATCAGGAAGGTCACAGGCAGAGAGAGCCTGTTAGGACAGGAAAGTAGGGAAAGGTGAGAAGAGAAAAGAAAAACAGAAGAGAGTGACTTATATCTGTATTCACTTAATTTTTAAAGCTCCTCTTTTCCTTTGAGTCTGGGGTTGATCAAAGAGTGGGAGAGCCAAGGGACAAGGAACGTCATGGCTGAATTTGTAAAATAATTGGCTATTATACAAGTCTGTTGCATTGTTGGACGTGCTTTCCAGAGAAGCTGTGAACTCCTGACTCCTGATGGAGGTGAACAGCTGCTGTCTAAATCCAAGGTCCTTAAATTTTGAAAAAAACCCCTGACTACTTTTTCCAGTTTCTTCAGAGAAATATCTAGTCCCTGAAATAATCAAGGCTTCATTCCAGTTTGGTAACAGGATTAACAAAAACTTCCTTCATCAATATTGCACACAGTAGCCCCACTTTCTGCATTGTGTGATCTAGAAACTGTGCAACAAGGCTGCAAGTTTTGAAGGTATATTACATCTTACTTGGTTCTTCTTTCTAAGGATTTACTGCTGTTTTAGTGAAAGGAAAGCAAAAAAACCTTGCTTGGAACCTGCCTCAGAGCAATTTATAGCAGCTTATAACAGTAATTCATGGAAGTTTATTATATGACCTGCTTTATGGAAAGTTCACTATTAGTTCAACATTTAGTGCTCACAGCCTTGGCAGAGTTTCATGCAAGCTGGACGTTGAACATCCGGTGAACTTTGTTTATGAACACAGTACATTGTGGGTAGGAGGTCCTGGAGCCACAGGCCACCACGCAGTTGTGTGCAGGCTTAGAGCCCACATGCCAGGGGGAATGGAGGGACCCTGTGCAAGGATTTAGATAGAATAGTAATAATAATAATAGTAATAACAACAACAACAATAATAATAATAATTTATTTTCACTGAATCAATTCTGTGCTTGAAACAGATAAAAAAGAAGAAAGTGGAGAAGCAGCTGAGGACAGAGGTGAGGACGATGTTCTCACACACCGAACCTCTGTCATCACCCACCTACATAAATTCCTCAGAGGTGCTTCTGAGGGTTTGTGGGTGGAAGAGAAAATCATGGCTGGCTGATCACAAGGCAAAGAAACTACTACAAACCTAAGCAGAATTTGAAAGAAAACTCTTCTGCTGTTGAATCTTCCGCTTTAGTTTTTCTGTGGTTTACAGAGTAATGATTGACTACAGGCTTTTTCTAGGCTGTTTATTTTGGAATGGTGCTGTCACTGTCATGTCCCAATTACTGTGTATATCTTGTTTTCATCTTAAAGAAGCCCAAAACAAACTGAACACTTCACAGACCTATAGTTCATGTATTCAGCTGTTGATGCACGGAGAGAGCCCCAAACCACTAAGTTTACACGTAAAATGGACCATTTGCACAAACATTTCTGCTGGGCAAATTGTGTCTGTTCTGTATAAATAAGTGGTAGGAAGCAGAGTCTGCTCTGCCCCTGCTCTGTAGTGCAGTGTAAGGGTTCAGAGGCCCTGTACCAGGTCTGTGTAATAACCCAGATCCTTCACACTCGGTGGGAAGAGGTATGATGGCAGTCTGTGTGTCTGAAAGCTGTCAGCAAGCTGAACATCTTCTGCATGTAACTTCCAACCACTGGAAAGTACGGCTTAACCCCAAATTAAGAGGCTTATCTATATCCTGATGGGAAGAACTCCTGCACAAGTGAACTTAGGAGAAGTTGGCTGCTGAACCATTAGGGATGGGCATCATGTGCAAGGCATCAAGGTTAACGAGGTTCTCTACTGAACCAGCAGTTGAAAGCATTTATGCTATCTGTGGTGCTTTACTTCTAAACAGAAACTTTGTTCCCTACTCTCACCTGGTGAAGCAGAGGAGCCAAGGGTGTCCAGCTGAAGCTTGTTTAAAATTGCTAAAGAGAAAGAGGCATATTTCATCCAGCCCATTTCACAGGGGCAGTTCATCCAGCGCCATTTGGGACAGTAACATGGATCTAACAAATATGGGAGAGGACGTATGAGAGCCTGATGAAATGGCATCTTGAATGCAGGTGGGACAGCCTGGGGTGATGTGCTCAATCCCTTGCCAGTTGGAATAAATGAATGAACTCCAACTTTTGCCTCGACTGTGCAGCCAAACCTGCATTTGCATTAAGGTTAAAGATCCAAATACACTCTCTGCAAAGTGTTTGGTCCTCCCAAGAGAGTCAGCATTCCACTGAGCAGTGCTGTTGTGAGAAACCACCACGTGAAGGTCACTTCTCACAATATCTTAGAGAATTAGTATTGTACTTGTGACACTGTACTACCAAACCTGCTGGGATTGTTATGACTTCTACTGTTACTAGGACTTCTAGAAAACTAATTTAATATACTATTAAATCCCTATGATTAAATTCCTTCTTCTAATGTCCCAATGCAAGTTAAAATAATAAGGAAGGCACAAACACATTGTCACATAATTAATGCTGGTAATTTTTATAAGGTCAAAACACTTTTGTTGCAAAGCCACCAAAGAGAGACTGTCTCAGTGAAATTTGAAAATAAATGATGAAGCCCATCTTTCCTTAGGGTGCTGATAGTATTGTTCTCTGTGGGGTATGAAGGCTACCTCCTTAAGGCACAAAAGGCATAGTCAGCTGAAAAATGGATTCTTTTACAAGCGGGAATTCAAGAGCCCTCAGTTAAGCTTTACCTTGAATTATCTTCCTGCTGTTTCCCTTAAATATAAAGAGGACTTGCTTCTGAAAGTGGACACTTAATTAGGCAAGTACAGTTCGAATGAAGGAATAATCCTACCTTCTTCTCTTGTCCCTTGTCCTCAGTCTTGAGAAGAAAATATTTCTAATGGATTCTTAAGGAATGATGATATTAATTTAAAGATAATGCTAATTTACAGGATTGGTTGGGACGCTGTTACTCAAACTTTCACCAGAGAACATGAACATTTAGCCATGACCAGGGCTTCTGTAAAGCATCACCACTGGCCACACACCATCAGGTGATGGACCCAGATGAACTTGACTTTAGAGTACTTGACAGCTGAGAGGACACTTATTTTTCTTCATGGATTATTTCCTTTGCCTTCTTAGCCTGTTGATGAGAAGGAAAAGAGCCATCTCCTGGTAAACAAGATACCGAGACAGAGCTGTAAAGCACCGCAAAACCATTGTGTTGTTTGAACAGATCAAAACAGTCCCTCAAACATTTATGAGCTTATTTTAGACTCTTGTGGCCTCAAATTATGAAAGGGAGGTGGTTTTTAATCTATTTTCCTACTTTTTGTTTTGATTGGTTTTTCTGAGTTGTTGGCAGTGATAATGGCCTTGTTTGTATCAAAACTGGAGAGGGGATAGAGGAGTGAGGTCAGCTTGCCTGGACACATTGAGATGGTTTCAGTTACTTCAGCAGAGAAGAAAACATTAGTGATTGTTAAGAGTTATATGTGCCCAGATGTTACACACACACAGACACAAAAGCTATTAATAAAAATATTTCTTAAAGTTACCAACTTGTTCACATGGTGAAAACTTGGTTGGCTTCCAGTTTTCCATAACTAGAGTAGTCTGAGCTAACTGGGATGAAATGAAAACCATCCCTAAGCTTCTGTCAAAAATGTTGAGATTTAGAAAAAAAGACCTGTTCAATATTTCTCCCTCCTTACTTTTTATCGTCTCTTGCCTCTGCTCCCCTGGTTACTAGGCAGGACTTCTATATTAACATCTAGACTATCCACTTATAATTAATGATAAAAAGCATTTTATGGGGACTATTAAATGTAAAGCTTCAGAACTTACTGTATCCTTTCTAAATTAGCAATCAGGCCTCTGTAGGTTATTCTCCCTTCTGTCTTCACCACAACTTTAGGACTTTCAGGCACCACAGCTGAGTCGGAGGTAGAATGCTAAACTGTGTGGATGCTGGCCCAGTAGGCTCTTGTTTCTAAGCAAAAATTATGAATCAGTGAAAAGCAGCAACATCCATCCAATTCAGGTCCTGATGCATCAGCAGCCTGGAAGGGTAGATCTGCTGCAAATTGCTGCGTCTGCTGCGTGTGTGTTGTGGAACTGCATTGCTTGAGTTGATCTCAGGCATCTGTGACAGTGTATATATTGATAAGCACGTGGAGAGTAACCATTTATCTCCCAACAACTGCTATCTGAGGTCTTTGGCTTTCTAGAAGATCTACAGACAACTTGTATTCCACTTAAATCCTGTTCAGGCACGAGCCTCAGCTGAGCTGTAGGAACTGTCAGGGTGTGTATTCTCAGTCCATGGCTAATATGAAAGAATGTAATTTATGTTAGAATCCTTCCACTGCGGGCTAAGCTGGCTGGCAGTAATTCACGTTTGCTGGGTGAGGATGGCCTACCTCAGCTGCCATAACTAAGTCGATTTGCTGCTGAATCAGAGGAACGTGCTTCTGTGCCTGTGCCTGCAGTAACAGAACATCCTTTGGTCCTAATATTCTGCTTCAAATGGAAACATTTAGTCCTGTTGAACCTTGAGGAGAATCACAATCTCTTCACTGCCTGCCATAATCAGAGCTCTCATAATCTTCGAAGAGCTCATGATTTCTCTCTGGTGCTTTGAGACGAGGCAGGTCTGCATGTGCACATAGCTACAAAGACCAGAAATGGCTTTTACTGTAAATGATTTAATCTCTTTCCTTCCCCAGCAGGTCAGTGCTCCATGACTCATACCAGCCCAAAGGAACACATCTATCTGGCTGAACGTCTGCAGATTACCCTGAATCCTATCCAGACATTTTGGGCAAATATACAACACACTAACAAGTTGTATCTGCACCAATGCTTCTTTACAACACAACTTCCTGTGCTCAACCGAGATAAACAATGGAAGAGGATCCTGTTGTGCCACCGGGACAAGAGGCTTCAGTTCTTGTATGAGTTTTAAAATATTTAGATTTAGTAAATCTCTAAAGAAAATAGGAAATGCACGACTTACCCAAGCAGCCTTCGCAATCCCGCGCTCGCCGGCAGCTTGGGGCTCAGGCACTACGTGTCCCTGTGGGCTGTGCAGAGAGGCCACCAACCTGGGGGCCCCTGGTGAGCAAAGACAAAGCTGGGGCTTGGGCAGGAGAGCAAGCCTTGGCTCAGCGTGTATGAGTCTGCCTGCCAGGCACAGTTGTTTGTGCTTAACAAGCCATTGAGGAAGGCCTGCGTGTCTTCGACTGCCTTGGTCCGTGCTGTGTAATCCCACAGGCCCTATGATTCATCAGGTTATTGAGCATGGGTTTATGCTTATGAAGCACTGGAAGAGCAGTGAGAAACTCATATTCTTACGCTATCCTTAAGAAGCTGGCTAACAAATATCACAGGAAGAAAACCAGGCACTTGTAAAGCCTAAATCATGGTTCTTGGGGAGGTTTGGATCTCAATTAAGGTCACAACCCAGTGCAGCCAGGAGTCCCCTCTGCTGATGGTTCCATACTTGGCCACATCTTCTCACACCACCCAGCTAAGCAATGAGAAGACAATAGCATGAGAAATCCCACAGCAAAACTTGGGTGCTAAGGTCTCCAAGTCAGTCATTATATTCTAGTTTGGTGGCTGAGAACGTTACATCAGATGAAAACCAAGATGTCAGTTCTTATTACACATCTGGAGACATCCATACAGAAGAATGAAGGATGTAAAGCATGAATTCATGCATGTCTGTGTTTCTGAGTGGGGAGAAAAACAATAGTTGACTTCCTCTGGGAAGAAGAAGAAAGAAAAGACTTTCAGAAAAGTGTAGTGTAGAAAAATATGGGTGAAAGGCTCCATTTAACCACAGTAGGAACATGCAGGGGTGGGCATAGCTGTGATCCACTATTCCATGTTGCTGGTGCCACACTGTGTGTGTGTCTGCACACATGTTGAAATTATGCCCCTCAGCCCCTGTCATCAAATGCTTGCATCTCTAGATAGACATACAGTTGGACACTTGGATGCCTGTGTCTATCCCTGTGGTAATCAGGCATATTGCAACAAAAATGTTTCAAAAGCCTTTGATAGGGCACCACTTCTTTAGTAAAGGAAGAAAAGATAGACAATAGGACAAGACACAAGCACAGAAACTAGAGATTATCCAGACTGGTAGCAAAGGAATCATCCCAGTTCCATCAGAGCAGTGTGTGGTCTTTGAACAATGAAAAAAAAAAAAAATTCAACTCCCAAGATTACCATGGAATAATCAATGTTGTATTAATTATACTTGACACTTTAGAGCCAAATGAAATTACTATCTAATTAAAAGCACAGCATCACCTTAATGAAACAGCCCTCACTTGTCACATCACAGGAGGGTTTATAGCTTCCCTCCCTGCTCTCTATTCTTTGAATCCAAGTTCAAATTCAAGGGAAAGTTTCCTTATGGATTGGGTCCAGATGTGTCTGATGCTTTAACATTTATTTTCAGCAGTTCCCTCTGCACAATACATTTGGGCTGTTCCTGAGCATGCTCTTGTTTCCTCTGACATGACAGTGGGATATGATGTTGAAGCCTGAGATTGGAAAGTGGTGGTGGTGTCACTTCCAAGTCCTGCTGATCTGGAGCATATAAAAATATTTTGTACAGACAAATATTAATTCTCTGTGCAATTAAAATCTGAACTCTTTGTGTCTGAAACTGAAGTTGACAAGATGCTGCTTTGACTAAGGAAAATTAGCTTAGCTCCTTGGGTCTGCTCTGGATTTAACAGCAGTTCCTGACTCCATGTTGGTTCATGAACATGCATGTGGATGGACATCACCCTCCTAGGTGCCACTGACAAATATCTTTTAAGATGTCTCTTGAATTACGCCTCTAGAACCCTTCTAGAGTCCCCTCAGAAGGTCATGCAGCACACATCCCGGCAGTGCTGAGGTCTCCCAGGCTCTCTCTCTGTCACTTTCTGTCATATTTCATGAGAAACTTGTATAGTGGCACATTCAAAAAACCACCCTTTTCTTGACACACTCCTGTCATCCACTAGAACCTCAAAAACCAGCAAAGATAATTTTCCTAAATTATTATTTTTGCTATGTTTCTACTCGTTTCCATCATTTTACAGCATAATCCACTTCTGGGCTTATGTTTGCCATGCTAGTTGTGAATTGTCCGGGGAGAGGATTGTCTTTGCACCCCATGTTTCTACTGCACTAACCACTGCAGATATTCTGGTGCTGGGCACTGCACTGGCAATGACACCAGAGTAATGATTCAACCACAATTTGATAAGCAATGCAACTATTCATTAAAAATAAGCATGTTGATATGTGTTTCCAGTTATCTCTTCAAACACTCTGTGACATTACTGTTCTTTTTCATTACTACAACAGTAGCACTATCACCCTGTGTTTGATCTCATACTGCCGTGGTAGCCTGTGATGAAATTTTCCTCACTACTGCAGTGCTCTTGTAACTTTGTTCTTGAATATAATGTCAAAGCACCAAAGCTTTTTATCTCCTGATACCCTGGAACAAGCAAAGGTAGAAGCTTTTATTTTATATGGGGCTTTGGTTGAAATGGATCTGTCTGAAACTAAGAGCAGAAAACTGGGGAGAGGTTTCTGAAGGGTAGGAGTTCCTTTACACAGGTCCTCAGCTCCTTATTCCAGGGAACAAGGAGCTCCTTTTTCCAGGGATATTTGCTATCACTGTTTTTCATTGAATATTTATGACAACACAGTGGCAGTGGGAAACCTGAGCCCTGTCTGAGGTTGGGAGTGGGGAAGAACCTTCACAGCATGTAGTTGTAAACTGCAAACTGATATGCATAGATTAGGAATCTAGTTTCCTTGTTTTCCTTCATAGTCAGTGGCAGGATAAATGCTCTGCCAAAGGAGAGTTCAAAGAGATGGTGCAGCAGGAAGAGAGGAGTTGTGTTGTGCACACTTATCAGAGCCTGGAGCTTACATGACTTTGGGTAACATCAGTGGGAAGAAGTGGGATGCATCCTCTAGTAAATTTGGTCCATGGGAACACAGCTCATAGGACTGGAAGTGCTCCAGCAGAGTTCAGCTCCAGTTGACAAAGACAGCAGCCTTATATAATGTTGATCCTAAATTTATCAAATCCCTGTAAATGCTCTGTTGTTTTTGTTTTTCTCTGCTTGCTCCTTGTAGGACCTGTGTTTAGGGAGTGTATTTTAACTTGTAGACTCTCTCTCAGTTCATACACAAACTGCCATTCACCACTTCCTGCTCTGCTGCCATGTTTTATTAAATAGTTAAAGTGTCAGCTCTTCCTCTACTATCTCGAGGCTCTCTGCTTTGAGTTACAGCTCAAACATACCTGCAAATGAAGGAAAGGTTTAGGATCTATGGCTTGCTAGATAGTGTATGAGTTTTTCTTCTTGTATTGAAAACATTTTTGAAAACATCAGCTATATTCATTGATTGCAGGTTGTGACCTGCTGCAGCCTTGCTTTTAATATGGACACTGTTTTTTACATTCTATAGAATTTTCCTGGCCTACCAAGATTTGCAGAACTCAGTATTGGCGAGTTCTGTAAGGGCATCTCTTTCATCAAACATATGTAAAAACAGGATTCTGTTGGGTTCATTGCTTTCCCCAGGAGCCTGGAAATGTCTGCTTTTCCTCTAGTGGTGTGGCTGAGCTCTTGTCTGGCAACCCTGGTGTTTTAACTTCTTTAAATTTTTGACCTAAGAGTCATGTCACTGGTAGCACAATTGCAATTACAATTCCTCATTTTGATGGAAGGAAGTGACTCATTAACAGGCAGCTCTCAAAAGTTTTCTAGAGTTTGACCCAAGTCAGCAGTAGACACTGTCCTTGCCTCAGTGGACTGTATATCAAGAGATCCTAATATAATTAGTAAACATCCTGGAGTTTTGCACTTAGGTCATATTATCTCAATATTTATTGTTTTGTTTTGCTTTGTTTTGTTTTTACTGGCCCTTTAGAAGAAAACAAAGGCATTGGTAACCACATGATGTAGTCCAGAGACCTCATCAAGAGGGAATTAGATATCTGAAAAGGCCTACAGAAATCTGAATTTGGGGGGAATGTGAGAAAAATTACAGTACACAGTGGAGTACCCTGACGTTCCTATAGAATTGCGGGGGTCAAGCCCAGACCAAATTAACTTCAGGCAGGATTCTGCCTTAGGCCCCCCTAACTCCCTCTTGAGATGGTGCTGACCCAGCTACAGCTGCCTAATTTCACACCTGGTCACCAGAGGACACTTTGCATCCTCCAGCACTATGAGAACCACAATCCTTGCATTGCTGAGAGGTCCAAGACAGTGATTTTAAGGTATGAGGGCTCATCATATAGGTCAAAGACAAATTTGACAACCTGCAACTATGGGAATCAAAACTCTTTGTTTTAAATTAATGTCCTATAACACTTGCTGTATACTGGCATCTAAACAAACCAAATTCTGTGAATATGGATTCAGATGTCTTTTTAACATATTGGAAGGTGAGCTTATCTGGATCCAGGTCACTGGAAAGGTCCATTTTTAGCTTGGAATGGTGAAACCTTGGTATAGAGCTAGTTGATTAAATTTTCTCTGTATAAAAGTAAGACCTTCTGTGCTACAGAGCTCATTATAAAATTTTTGGATTAAAACATTATATGGTGAAGCTGAAGATCAATTTGTTGTTCAATTTGTGACAGACTTGGCTCTGCATCCATGACTGGAGGTTGAGTTGTTGAGTATATGACAGTTAACTACATAGAGTTGTGATCCCTTTAATTTTATCAAAACCTGTCTCAAAGGAAGTATCATTACACCTTTAATGCTCAATTTGGAAGCAGAAAAGCTCAATGAAAAAATACATTCATAATCACAGCTGGTAGCCAACTTGTTTTCTGAAGCATGACAGCTTTTATTTTTGTGGTGTTAAAGGCAATTTTCCCATTAGGTCTTTGGGATAGGCTGAAAGGTGCAAAACTGACTGAAAAAAGATCTCTTATAAGCCTCTAAAGTATAAACAAATAGACTTCATCTTTTACTTGGAATTAGAAGGGAAGAACACCAGAAATGTCAATACTTTGAGAGTTTTCTGCACCTAGCATAGAGCTCAGTGATCGTCTCTGTTTATTTTTGCTATTTCATGCAGTCATAAAAATTACAGCTCCACCTGAAGCACTAAATGCACAGGTATCTTCATGTGCCCAGATAACGTGCTCATTAATACCACAGTAGTGCTGACCAGTGCAAAAACTGCCAAGAACCATATTTGACAGCAATAATTATTTAAAAATGGCTGTACACTGTGGTTTTATTTTACACAGTTGACTTTTCCCTCATAATGATCACACAGCTAGAAATTCCTTTGTTTTTTAAATGATCCAGTTTCTTATCTAATAAATTAAATATTCTTCTAATTATTATTTAAAATAAAAACCAGTGTCCGACTGCAGTGCAATTTCCTTTGTGTTCACCAGAAGGCTGTAAATGGGCACTCAGTGTGAGCATTGATGTGACCAAGGGAGCAGTAAAGTCATTAAGTTGCCCTCAAAAGTTTCTCTTGCAAGGAAAGACACTATGACTGAAAACTGTTCAGTGCTTTGTTGTGGATGTGCTAAAAACACTGAGTTCTACAATTTAAAAAACCGCAATTTATGTCAAGGGATAAACCCAGGGGACTGCTAGGTCAGAATCAGGCAGCCATGAAACCTGGATCTCTGCCTAAACAAAAAACTTAAATTCTATGGCTGTTTTGTCGCTCTAGCTGTGGTAGGACAGCAATCTAATCCCATCCTAGAAAGAAGGTCTTCCCTTGGAGCAATTTCCCAGGCAGCCTGAGCTGAGCTCCTGCTGTCATTGCCCCGTCCCACAAAGCCACTTCTCCTTGAGCTCAGCATGGCCTAAAGCTTCCCTGTCATTAAGGGTATTTTCAATGGAATGAAATTGTTAGCGTTAATCCTGAAGGCTCCCCACAGCTCCAACCTACAGTATTTATCATACTTGGCTCATATCCTCAGATATGGGGATCTTCATAACAGTCTTTTTGAGGGCAGGTTGGGAAGTAATTTCTGCAGGACAGAGCCCTGTGGCAAAGGCCTCCTCAGCGTAGCATCTGCACAGCTACATTTGTGATTTACTAGCATGTTGGTCTGCCTCATAATCCACAGATACTTTCTGTGGCTGGTGGAGACTTTGTAGGATGGGGAAACCCCCTCCCCACACAGCAAATAATTCCGCAGGTAAAGACTCCTGGTGGTGATGAGCTTCGTATCTACGAGTGCTGGTGGAACATTTTTTTAACACAGGTCAGAGGGGAGACAGCTGGTCAGATACCCAGGTAATCTAAACTGCGGGGAAGTCAGTGGCTTCAAAGCACAGGGCTGAGGACCTGTCCAGCAGTGGAGGGTGACCAGAGGGGACAGGAGCTCACCCTAGACAGACCTTTATGCCAAAAAGCAAATGGTGACAGCTCGCTTCAAGGAAGACACTGTCTAGGGAATGCACAGGTGCCTTTAAGCATTTTGAAGAAAGTGGTACGTCTGCATGATGAATTTTGGTAAAAAAAGACACAAAGGCAAACCAAGAAAAGCATGGAAACAATTTCTTAGATAAGAGGCAAAGTTCTTTACATGGGAAACACACGAAAGACTGCAGAATATCATCACAGTAAAATATCTGTGGGGCTGGATTCCCAAGGCCTCCTTCACTGCTCTCGCAGTAAAGTCAATCTCCTGATTCCTCAAATGCTTTATTGCTTAAATTCAGAAAATATGTATGTACCAGCATATCTTTCTAATTAGCCTAAATTACATAATTACATATTACCAACTACCGAGGCATTCAGAAAAAACTCCCCACACTTTTATTTTCTGGAATTTAGGGCCTGTTTCCCTTTTGTAGTGTGGATGCTTTCCTATCGCCTGGCAGTGTGAGAGCATTGACAAGGAGTGGACACGTAATTCTCAATATCAGGCTACAAAATACCATCTGGGAGGAGGGAAAAAGCCTTCTCCTGCATGGTTTTTTTTATTATCTGTACTGCCCCAGTTTCTACAGGCCCAGGCCCTTCATGGGGTAGTGGCTGTGATCAGTGCTGTGTGAACAAAGCATATCGGAAATTCAGCTCCCAGAAATCTTTTCCTTTCTCTCTCCTGGTCTCTCTTACACCAGTGCATGGAGTACAGCACCCTTGGCTTCTGGCAGCCACTCTGAATTTTTTCATTTCCTTCACCACTTATCTAAAGTGGCTCACGGAGATAATTTTCCGTGTCAGCAGCTAATCTGATCTGAGATCATGTTACTAAACTTTCTACACAAATCTGGTCTTCTTTCCACAGCCTTTTTTAATGACCTCAAACCCACTGGCTGTTACCAATGCCTACACCTGCAAGATGCAATTCATTGTTGCCCAACATTTTATACCAGGAGTCACAGACCTGCTTCTCTGAGCCTTGTTTTCTGTCCAGGGACATAATGAAGCTGTGGGCCCTCTTTACCTCCTGGTTACATAAAGGATTAAATCATTATATTTAGCAGACAGAGGCTCCTCTCTGGTGCTGAGCACCCCAGGTCTAATCTCGTTTACCATTTGCGTGTTGAAAGAACTTGAATAATTTCAGAACAACTGGTCTTGAGTTAAATTGGTCAAGCTGAAAACAGTGTCAGGCCCCTGTTGATTTATTTATTTGCTATGTCAGTAGTCATCTCAGTTCTTGACTCAGCCAAACGAAATACTGCCTGACCTGCACAGCCAAAAAATAGTTGCAGAGTGAAAGGATTTTTGCATTCAGATATGTTACCTGATTTAATTTGTGGTCCCATTTTGTCTTTCTACTTGTTAGACACAAATATATTGCTGTTCCCTCAAACCTAGACCTTGCAGATAAATTATCTTTAATCTCATCCAATTACTTTCTGTGCTGCATTGCAGACATCCCTTCAGACAGCAAATCCTTCCTGATCTACCAAGGCTTCTCCCCTGAGTTCAGTATTCCACATTCCTCTTTATCCACAGGGAATTTGAACTTTCACTTAAATTAATGTTATTATGAAGAGCCCTTGCTTTCTCTAAAATGTTTTCATTAAAACTTCTTTTGAAAACATTTAGCACAATATTTCACGTTTGTCTGAAAATTAATACTAATTAATAATTCAATTTAAATAAATACTTAAAATGTAAAAGTAATATTGAAAATTAATAGTTGTGGTTTGGGTTTTTTTTAAGCTGATATCTGTCAGGAAAACATTTATTTTGCTCAATGTTTTCTCAGGAGTATCTCCTGCTTCACAATTCACATGCAATGTCAAAATGAAGCAAAACCTTTGTTTTGAAAACTCCTGAACTCTGAAGTTTCAGCCAAAGTCCAGGTCACAGTTTTATAATTTGACCTCAACTCTGCAAATATAACTCTCATTAGTGGGATTTTAACTGTTTGTTGTAGTTTGTAGGTGTCTAGAGATGGTTTTGCCCCTACCATGCCAATGGATTTGTTCCCCAAAACAAAAGCATAATTTAGCTGTACTCTTATTTTCATGGGAAAATTATTATACCGTGTCCTCGTTCCACCATATCTGCCACTGGATTATATTCTTCTATACCAGAGCAATGTCAGGATTCACAGCCTCAAAGATCACCATTCCAAAATGGTGTAATACTCCAACAAATCTGCCAGTTTAAGCTCCGTGACTGTTTTTTCCACTCTGATTTTTCATTTTTGACACAAGGTAGCTGGAATCTTGAGTTGCTAATGGTGGCCACCTCTCCTTAACAGGATAAGCATCCATCACCTCTTTACAGAGCTGTTCTGCGGTGTCAGGGAAGCTCAGAGCTTCTGCTCACAGATAAGTACATTTTTTCATCTCTGCAGTGCTTTATGGCTTCCAGTGTGTTAGTAATGGGTGATATATCTGTAGCACACAGGCTGGATCAGCAGCTATTTCTCCACATTCCACACCAGGTCTTACTCTGTCCTGATTTTGTTTGGCCCTTTGGCTGGTTCTGGGATCTTTCAGCAAACCTGCCTTTCCCTCATGGTCCTGCCATTAAACCTCTGCATAGATTTGTGCATGGCATTGCCAGATAGTTTATGGCTTAGGGTTGTCGTGCAGAGATATTTTGCCAGTGTAACATGGTAATTTCAGAGCAAAAGCCAGTGAAAATGACATCCTAACTGCTTAGGGTTACTGTGCCCTCATAACTAAGGGCCTGTTTTTTGAAGTTTGAAAACTTTTTGTGGGATGTTCTGGTTTTGGGGAAGATGATAAAAGGTTAAAAAAACCCCCAAAATGTTTCATTCACTCAGATTAGTAAAAGTAAAGAAAAATCCTCACCACAAAAAAACCCCAAACACCTGTCTTTACTCCTTTCTCTCCATCATGCCCTACTTATTTGATAACTCCCCTTGGGTGTTTAACACAGAGTCTGGTCTGCTCTGAGCCTACCCCACTCCTGGGCACTAAGCTGTGCCTTGCCCCCTTGAGATAAGAGCCAAGTTATCTCACTGGGGAGTTGTTCCTGGTTTCTCTAGCTGAAGCCACTTCTCCACCTTTTAACAGCGGACTATGCAAAGGAAGGCAGACCCAGTTGATTCCCCAAGGACTTTCAGGTGGATCAAGTCACTACTAGACTAGCTGTCAGCCTTTCTCCAGCTGAATGAATATTTTATTTATTCATTTCACCATGGTGAAGGATCCCCAAAGCCAGGAGCCCCATACACCTGGGTTGGGAAGTGTGCATATCATGCTTAAATAAGCCGTGAGCTGGAGCAAGGCTGAAGTACCCTCTAACCCCAGCACCCATCTGTAAAGGAGTTTCTCCCCTAAGACTCTGAGTCCTGCTTAGCTCCTGAAAGGGTTGGAATGTAGTGACTTTGCTGGCTTGGTCAACAAATGTTTCTTGGCTTCCCACTGACAGGCTTGAGCAGGTAAGTCCCCTCCAGATGCTGGGAAGAATGCCATCTCAGGAAGTAATATATGAGAGAGGCCTGAGGGAGTTATTTCTGCCTGGCCAGAAAGCAAAACTGCTGCTGGTGCATCACACTGAGGGTTGTAGGATGGAAAATGCCTTTCTTTCTTCTCCAGTGAGAAACACCTTGGGGTCCAAGTCAGTGCTCTTTCCAGACAGTCCTGCAGTGACTTAAGAGTCATTTTCATAATTATTTTATAACAAGGAAACCACAGTATAAAAGTATATGAGTATCTGTATCCACATCCGTGTCCATATCTATTTACATCTACATCTACACCTTGCACTGGGACAGACCCATGTCACCCGAGGACTGGGGACTTCACTGGCTCTGTCCACAGTTTGTGTCCTCCCCAAGCGCTCTGTGTGTGGCTTTTGGCACTTTCCTTCAGGTTCAGGGAACAGTCCACCCTTGCACGCCTTAGATGTGGGGCAGGAGTGAGAGGGGTGATGACACAGCCGGGCCTGCAGCACACACCCTGTTCCACCCTTGCAGGGACGTGCCCCAGGTTTAGCAAATATAAAAAGCCTGTGCCCTCAGGAGCAAGTGACACACATAGAATTTGTGCTCCCCTTATGAACTTACTGGAAGAGCTGCATTAAGCCAAAACAGCTCAGCAGTTGGTGATTTAGACGAGTCCACGGTGTGTGGTGGTGCTGCGTGTGTGTAATGTAAAGTCATTTGTTCTGTGGGGTGTGCTGCAGAGACCAAAGGTTATTGTCTGTTTTGGAAGGCAATTTTTTTTTTTAACTGCAGGCAGCAAAACAGACTGCTTGTTGGAGTTTACAAAAGACTGTCATTGCTCTGCTATGTAATTTTTAAATAAACATATTTTAGTCATTAAGTACACACTCTTCAAGCCTCAGTAAGAAGAACATCAGAATTATTAGTCAAGCTTTAATTCATCAGTATGAGTTACAGCTGAGCTAAAACATTTTACAAATAAGATGAGGTATTTTCCAAGGACAATTTATCTGTGATAACCTCTAACACAGCAGGAGACCAAACTCTAAACGGTACCCACTCTCTTTACACATTTTGGTTTTGCTGCTCTTGTTGCTATTATTTATTATATAGCTCAAGCAAGGACCAGGGCATATAATTGATCTCTCGAAGCTCCTTTGAGGCCTCCATTTCCATAATTAAATGAGCCACTGAATTGTTACAGACGTCATCACACAAACAAATGTTTTATTAAGCACCAGTATATGGCTACAATAGCAAACCAAAGATGTGTTTGTACAATATTTTGCACATCACAGACAGCAAGAAGTATCTTTTATATGTGGGCATATTCATTCCCCCACTAACCCCATATCCCTGTGGTTTCATTTGGTTTGCAGGATATGTGAATGGGTCCTGCTTGTCTGAAAAAATAGCTTTTCCAAACAGGGCAGTTAATTTAGAAGTGGTTGGCTGGTAAGCTCCTCTGCTGTGCCCAGCTCTGAACCCACCAATGTAGTCCACAAAGAATTGAGGGGGAGTCATGAAGGAGGAGAAGTATTGTGTAGGTAGTGCATGTGGTGGAATATATTTCATCCCGCTGAAAGTAATGACATTAATTTAATTAAAAATCCAAGCTGGTCGCTACAATTTATAAGCCAACATGACCAATATTGTTATGCTTATGTAAGCAGAGAAATTAATTAAAACTTTGAAGTTTACACATTGGCATAATGAAAGCTTACTTTACACTGGTGAGAGATTAAGGAAGTTTCTTGGTGGGCTTTTTTACAGAAAGGGAAAGAAACCCTCCCTGCCCCACTTTCACAACCTGGGAGTGTTTAATTAAAACCAGGAGAGAAAGTGGGAAAATAAAAGAAGCAAGAAATACTTTTGTTAATATGCTAGTTCTGTAGAAAGAGCCTGGGAATAGCCAGGAGGAGTCTGACACTGGCTCTTTTGGTGTGAGAGAAGTGGGAGCATCATTTGTTGTGGGAGGTGGAGTGATGGGATGCTGAGTGAGGGACTGAGGCAGGGGGCACTGGTGGCACAGGTGATCTCCCCGTGGCAGCCTTACAAGATCCTGTAGACATTGAATTGCACAGGATGACTCCCCTTCTGCTTTCAGGAAAGGGATGCTAAAGTCGTGTCCCTCTGCTCGGGGCTCTAAGCCTTTACTCTTTTCCTTTAAATCCCATGTCTGCTGTTATCCTTCTGAATAGCATGGAGGTATCACTGGGAGCTGCATACCTGTTGAAGATTTTTTAATAGTCAATGTGAAAATGTTTCTAATAGGAAAAAAATCTATCTAGTACTGCCAAAAGTACCTGCCCATATAGCTGTAATTATAGTTATATATTTATATATATTTATATATACACACATATATATATTTTGCTCTCTAAATCTTCCTGAGGAGGGCAAGTGGAGGTGCTGAGCTCTTCTCCCTGGGATCCAGTGACAGGATGCATGGGAATGGTTCAAAGCCGCACCAGAGAAGGTTCAGTCTGGACATTAGGAGTCATTTCTTTCCTGGGGTGCTGGTCAACACTGGAACAGGCTTTCCAGAGAGGTGGTCAATGCCCCAGGCCTGTCAGTGTTTGGGGCACTTAGAACATGCTCTTAATAAACTTGTTTAGCTTCTGATCAGCCCTGAATTGATCAGGCAGTGGGACTAGATGGTCGTTGTAGGTCCTTTCCTGCTGAAACTGTTCTGTTCTGTTCCACATGCACATACATGTAGGGTGTAGCTGTAGGTGAGAATTCCTCTTCAGTCTGAATCCAGATTGCCTCACCAAAGCACCTGGAGTCACTGCAGAGTTACTTGATGTAACATGAAAATATGTACCCTGTGAATGCCCTGACTCATGACAAGGACAGGTCCAGGCCTTCCCAGCTGCTTGGGCCAAGACAGGAGTAAATGGTAAGGGCTTAACTGTGCCAAGCTGAGTACATCTGGAACCTGAGCTCCCATGTGGGGTGGGGGATTGCATGAGAAGGTTGATGTTATTTGTATGTAAGTCACGGAAGTAAATGCCAGCAGTAGAACAGCTGAAATGGCAAACTTTTCCAGCTCTGGTTATTGCTCAGGACTTTCTTCTGCTATAATTTTCCCTTTCGACATAATGATACATAAAACTCAGTAAAAAAGAAAAGAAAAGAATTCCCTTCACTCCTAACTAGATCAGCAAGGTCAACATAAGTGCATTGTATATTAAGAGAGCAAAAATGGAGCTGTTTGTGCCTCAGGTTGTTATCTGTACCTTCCCAGCCTGAATGCCTTGCTGGACACGCAGCAGCTAATTGTGCTTGTGCATGGGTGTCCCACACCCCTCTCGAGGGAGGCAGGTCCATGCTGACTGGTTCAGCCAAGGTTGTTGAGAAAATCTCCAGTACTACTAAGTGATTTTAGGGTCTGCAAGTCCATAGGGTAAATGAAAAAAGAAAATATTTTTCAGCATTTATTAAAGAATCAGGTTCTCTTTATCAAGCAATGCTGTGCCCTGATTGCTTCCCCCTCCGCTGGCCAGCCGTGCTGCATGCCAGATGTGCTCTCCCCAACATCTGGCTAATAGAAGCTACTGCTTTTTCTAAGAACTAGATATACTTCACATTCAGGTGCCTTTTCTGGTCTGTTCTTTGCCCTCAATCTGCCCTGACAGTGATGACAGGTGAGATGAGCCTCTTAATGACTTTTTAGCACGGTATAATTTCACTGTAGCTCTTACCATCAGGTCCAAGATCTCACATGCATGTCTTCCTTCAAAATATGAGAACAGTCATTCTAGCTGCCTAAAGAAATAGAAAACATTAATTGGTGGGTAATATTTAGGCCATGGATGAGAGTTTGTTTGTATGCCCAGGAAGAGCTGCTTTTCCCTTGCCTGGGCCTTCTGCTGATTTACCTTCAGAAGCAGCTACTCCAAACCAACTTTCTTTATCTTCATCTCTTTGCACTTCTGTGATAGATTGATGATCCTTCTGGGTCTCTTCCAACTCACACTGTTCTGTAATTCTCTGTAACAACCAGGGGAATGACTCTTCTGAAGACTGGATTGTCTTCTAATAAAAATCAGAACTTCCTCAGAGTAGAGAAGGCTGTTTCAGAGGAGAGTCAATGTGTCAGTCAGTGAGAAGGAGGTGCATCCTCTTCAGCACAGACATGAGGGCAGCAGCGCTAAAGAAAAGAAGAATTGAACATCTCAGTGAGTTCTGGAGGGTTGTAAGGAAAGACTATATTCTCCACCTAAACAAATAGTCTAAAGCTCAATTAGAAGTTCCCTGTTGTACCAAAAAATGTTACTAATTATAAATTATTGAATGCACACATAAAATAAACCAGTCAAAATGTTTGTCTGCACAGAAGGTCCCCACAAATCATCATTCTCTTTTATTATTTTTTTCACCTGTTTCAGGGCCTCTCCATTGTTGTTATCTGTATTGCAGTAAAGACCAGAGCTGCTGCCTTCCTCTCCGCATCCCCAGGTATAGGAGAGTGATGAGAGCCACAGTCCATATTTGACACACCTTGTGATTGACAAGTGCTCTACTAATCATTTCCTTTAACTGGTTGAATTAAGTGTTGGCCCTCTACTCCTGAGAAATTAAGACAATTAAACACTGCAACCATTAGGCAAGAAATTTGCAGTGACAACCGAATGACCGCGGCTTTCCTGTCCACCCAGAGAACAAAGTCTCCAGGCTCAGCAGGTGATCAGCAAACACTAATGAAGCAGCCAATACACAGAGGAGTCCTTCCCTTGCACACTCCATCAAGCTGGCTGAAACACCTTCCATCAAAATATTCCCGCTGGACCACACGGCAGTGCCAGGCTGGTATGTTGTGGAGGAAACACTAGGGAGTGTTGTGAGCATAAATATTTTTCTTCAGGGAACTCTGTTCCAAGCATTTCCAGGTTTTCTGGATTGTGGCATTTTAAACAAAAATGTGTTTTGGGCTTACCATTGCCACAAAATGCTGTTTTTACTTTCAGAAATTTGAAAACTATTTTTGTTGTATTTAGGACTTTTATTTGTGTGTGTGTGTGTTNTATTATTACTATTATTATTATTATTATTATTATTATTATTATTATTATTATTATTACTTTAGTATTTTGATTATGATTTCCATTCCATACAGAATGTAATTTAGATTTGTTGATATCTCTAGCAGAATGAGAATATGTTTTCCCAAACAGCTATGAGTGCTTTTATTACAGATGGGTCTCAACCAGCTCTTGAGCTGTGACCTTGAAAACTGTTCCAGTGTAAACCTGAACTCTCTGCCTGGGTCCCAACTTTTGTGATGTACAACACTTAAAACTTGGCTCTTTCCCCGTTGAAATACTGTGAGTATGTTTTGTTGAAGAATGGAATAATTTTTTACTGAATCATGGACATGGAGTGAAAAGAGAATCACTACAAGAAGTTTTATGGTCTGAATGCATTTTAAAGACACAGATAAATGGTGTGTAGAGATGAAAAAGCTTTGGTTCAAAGTGGTTTATAACAAAATAAGCTTGCCAGAAAGCTGAGCATTGACAGGGGGTTTTGTAGCACCTGTGACAAAAGCAAGTTTTACAGAGATTTTAGATCTTGGTACATGCTTCATTAGGCAGAGCTTTCTCAATTTCAGCCACTGTTTAAGCCAGATCTTCAGGAAAGCAGAAGTACATCCTCAGAAACATTGTAAGCTAATGTAAAATTTAATTTAATTCTCTGTTTAATGCCAAGAGGGGCAAAAAATACAGGGTGTTCTGCTTCTTGCTTTCTTGCTATTTGTGAAAAAGCAGCTGCTGAGAAGAATGAGGCCAAGCAGCTCCTGCCTGTTTGTGCTGCTCAGAGCTGTTCTGGAGGGAGGAGAGGTGCAGCCAATAATCAGCTCTGCCATTCAGCTCATACGAATTCCATGTGCCAGGGCTGCCCGCAGGACACTCTGTGCAGCTGGGAAAGCACAGCCTGGCATCTTTGTCAGCACCACACACTCTCCAAGCAAAGGTGGGTGCAAAGAAACCTCCCCAACATCCTACTTTAGCCCCCAACATTTGTTGTGGTGTCAGTGAGGACTTTGAGGTTGGCTGCCTGTTTATTTGTTTTCAGTCCTCGGATGCTCTGTGATCTGTTTTGAGCCCGGAGATGGAAAATGCAGCTCTGCCTTCAACAGTTTGTGCGAGTGGCAGTGACTGATGGCTTTTGGAAGAGCACCCCAGGGGCCACGAGACGAGCGCAGCCGAATGTTTGTCCGGGTATTGGTTAGCAGCATTTGTACCAAGCTGGTTTCCATTATTCCACATGTCAGGAGGAACATTTGCACTTCCAGGCCACTAGATGATGATGGTACTGTAATTACAGCTGCATCTGAATTAACATTCCCACATGAATAAAACATTAGCTTGATTATTCTTAGCTTTTTAACCAGTGGTCTGTGGTCTCATCTCATTATAGCTACTTTCTTAACCAAACCAAACCACACACTTTAACAAATGAAGAAGAGAAATAAACACAGAGCATCGCTTCACCTTTTTCCCATTTAAGACTTGGAGTTGGTTAAATAATAATGAGGTATCTCTGCAAACCAACATGTTGGCAGAACTGTGTCCATAATAGGAGATCTGTGAGTTTTAAGCCTTCACTTCATGTCCATGAAGGTTTGATACACTTGCAACTGAAGACTGGAAATTTCAAATTTTGGATGTGTAATTATGTCTTTTTCCACATAGGAAAAAGAATTTGCACATTCAAATCTTAGTATTTCGCATTTACACAAAACCTTTGGGCCACAGGTAGAATATCTTCATAGGAACTTGGAGTCCCAAAGGGTACAAAGCCAAGTCAAGGCCCACTTTGTGCTGTGTTTGAGGTGCAGGGATTGCCTTTCATTGCTGCCCTGAATTCCTCATGCCATGGGCTGGACCAGCAACTGCCCACAGAGCCTCAGGCTCCAAAAGCCTTTTCAGGTGTGCCTACAGTGAAGCCAAAGCTGTGACAGCAGCTCAGAGAATGCATCCCTGAGGCAGCTTTCCATGGCGTGCTCTTGCTGTAATCTTGCCTTTCTCAGCAGCATCTGTAGAGGGAAGAAGGGCATTTTTTGGTTTGTAGGTTAGAGACTCTCACACCAGTTGAAATGTCCATTGCTGTGATTTCAGACTTGGTAAAAATACAGATAGAAAACAAAGATGACCATTCCTGGCTCCCTGGGAAACCCTGCAGTGTCACTACGATCCCCTTCTCTGATGACTTTTTTAGTATTTATCTTGTCTCTTTTTACTGTCTCTTTTAAAATTTTTTTCATAAATAATAACTTTTGGATGCTTTTGCTGTTTCAGCCAAAGCTGACTGGGTTGTAAAGGTCTTGAAGATACCATATTCTTCAAAGTTTCCTTAAAAATTGTGTTTCTGTAGAGAAGAAAGTTGGAGAGAAACCTCATCATCTTCTCATCAGAAAAGTTGGTGGTATGAACACAACTCTATGGCACACATGGGAATCCTCACATGAGAGAGAAGGAAAGGCTGGAATTGCTCCAGAGAGATATTTGTCAGAGCTCTCATTTTCTTAACTGCACCGTTCACATGATGACTAAACCCAAAGAACCATATTCTGCTGCTCATGAAACTCCTGTCAGTTTGGGAAATTGAGGTAGGCCTCACACTTCAGCCCAGTGCCTTTATGCAGCACGTGGCAGACAAGGGGATTTGCCACTGTCAGGATCTTCCATCGTGTTTCTGCAAGGACTGAGTACTGAACACAGTGCAGGCTGTGAAATCTGTTCCTAATGATAGGTTACAAGTTAGTACCGTAAAGGCTGTGAGCAGCCTGAACCCAAGCTTGACTCATAATAAGAATAATAGTAGGTAGCTACCCATCTCATTCCAGCTATTGCAGGGATAGTCTTCCAGGGGATGTGTGGTCGCAGCCACACTTTGCTGACTGGTTTTACTTCTCCTTGAATGAAACTCGCTGAGATGATTTGTCAATTATTTGAGTAAAGTAAAAGTATAGCTTCTTTTTATAGCAGTCTCAGACTAGACCCACATACTAGGCTAAGTGACAGGAACAGCAAGCCTCAGCACCTTCTCAGATTCTACAAAGAGGGAAGAGATTTCACCAGTGATTCTGTCTGCAAGGAGTCAGCTGTTTCCATCATTAGCCATTTGAGACTGGTTTAACAAAGACTTCTTCCCATTGTGTGCAATGCAAATTAGGCATCTAACACACCTTTGGGCATCTGAGCTTTAGCCTTAAACTTCTACTTTGAGCAAGAATTTCCAGTAGCTTTTTGGGGCAAAGGGTAACACAAAAGTAAATGGAAATATGGTCTGCAAACACAAGATAAGGTGATTTGAATTTTAGTACAGTTTCACAGCTCACACTTAGGCTCCCATTTAAATGTGGATTGTCAGAGGTCTTATCTTCACTGTTCCTGTAACTCTAGTTAGCAAAATGTTACTTAAGACTGCACCTTCTCTGCCATGAAGATGCAGCCTAACTTGACATGGACGAATGGAAACAGAAGAAAAAGGACACCAAGTAATTTCTGATTTGTGCTTGAAGGCAGGAAATGTCTCAGTCATCTGTGGCAATGCTGGCCCAAGAGTCACCCAGAAAAGAAAATGCAGTACTGGTTTTAGTAATTCATTCATCTTCCTTTCTATTTTAACATTCTCACAAATCGAAGTGTTAATTCCGTATGACCAACAAGAGGACATTCCTCTTGTGACTTACATGGGACTGAGACATCTGTACTCTAGGAAACCTGAACAAGCTTTGCTTTACCAAAGCAAGATATTTATCTTGCTAGTCCCTGCCTCCTTGTCTACCCTTCTACCCAAGGCACCAAGATTTACAAAAGTAGAATTGCTCGTTATTGCAAATGCCTCCTTGGGTTCACAAACTTTATGTACGAAATAGACAGAAAAAGCTTTGCAAGCTAAAAGTTGATATTTTAAGTATATTCCCCTTTCCACAGCTCAGTGCAGAACGCAGAGGAAACATCTCACATGGTGCACAGCCCCACACTTTTGCAACAGGAATGGTGCTCACCTCCCTCTCAAACATCAGCAACAAGCCACAAGGAACAAAGAATTGAGTTGTGGAGCAACTGCCAGAGAAAGTTGCAAATGTAAGACATGTTAAGTGAAGTGAAAAGCAAGTTGGTACATTAATGGATGCTAAACTCATAAAGACCACTAAACACATTGCTGTGGATGCAGCCTCTGGGACTGGAAGCACCTACCTGCAAGCTGAAATTCCCTGGGAAAGGACTGAGGGAGTAAAATGGTGCTGTACTGCTCTGTCTTTGAAGTGTTCCCTAAGCAGGTATCCCTAGATCCTAACAGCAAGGGAATGGCCTGGGATTGCAGGACTGTTCTGCCTCTTCACTCAGCCAGCAGAGATGGTATCTGAAATGAACAAGTGAATCCAGGATTGATTTTTATAAGTGACATCTAAATACTTCATAGTTTAGGTCACCATTCTATAATTTTCTCTTCTGCTCTGTAATTTGGCAATTTCCACCTCTGCAGTCTGGTGATGGAGACTTTCATTCTTCACCAAGTTCACTGTTTATTTCAGGTGGTTTTCTGACTCCCCTAGATGTTCTGTCCAGCATCAGATTAAGGTCAGTGTTGCTAAAATCTCATTGGGAAACTGGACCAAGAGTAAAATAATACCTGGATCCCCCTGCCACCCTGGAACCAGGATGTAGACCCGGGTCTCATGAGTTGCCTTTATCTTTGTCAGGAGTTTAAATCTCAAGATCAGCTGTGCTGCTGTCTCTCATGAACCTTTGAAATGTGATTCTGAACATTTCAACTTAGGTAACTTTTTAGCTAAGCCACAGAAAAGGCAAATGAGTGTAAATAAAACTGTCTTGATGCACCTTTTGTCCCTTTTCTGATACTGTGGCTTTAGGGCTTTCTATACTTGGGTATGTGCCCAGCCAGCAAGTATAGGAAGAGACAGGTTTGAGAGCAGATGGGCCAAGCTGAGCCCAGAGGTCATCAGTCCATGTCCAACTCTACAATTTGGTCTGAGAAATATTCTCTATTACAATTAAACCTGATTCTTCCTGGCTTCCCATTCCATTAAGGGAAGAGTCTAACCCTTGCAGGGTCTGAAAATGCAAGCTATAGAGGTTCTGTTGGGAGGATGATAGCCTTGGTCACAAAAGAGCTTTCTTCCATGGTAGCTGTTTCTGGTTTGGATGGGTTCTTTTTTAACCAGCAACATTGGCTACAGCAGCAGAAAAAACCCTCATGTTAAAAAAACCCTGGATTAACCTCATGAGAAACTGGCAGAAGAAGCTGCCTTTGCCCTCCCTTAAATTATATGTTGTGCTCCCCTGCTGGTACAATAAAATAAAATGAAAAAGAATCTTCTCAATTTTTCTTTCACCAGTGTGTTAAGATATTGTCAGGTCAGCCCTGGTGGTGGAGTAGCAGATGACTAATAGCTGTGGGTTTTAATTAAATGTTATCAGAAGAGGATGATAGATTAGCACCGCTACCCCCTGCATTTCCCAGAACATTTCAAAATTACTTTTTGAAAAATGGACTTTAAAAGAAGAAAGAAGGAAGGGGGGGGAAGCATGAAACAATGATGGGAATTCCTTGTACTTGCTGGACTAGAACAAAAGGTTTCTGTCTGTCAGAGAAGGAAAAGCTTATTTATTTGTTACAGTTCAACCCAGTGCAGGCTGGCTTGTACCTGGTTGGGATTTCCACAGCAGAGTTGGATCTCACCTTCCTAGGTCTCTGTTACTGCAGGCATTTCTGAACAGGAAATGTAGGCATTTGGGATATTTAGAGCTGTGACACCTGAAAATGATAAAACATGGAATACTGAGTGAGCCCCGCATTTCTACTGCCTAGAGATTTACTGAGAGTGGCTGGGGGAACGTCTGAGAAAATGGAAAGGGAAAAAATATCTTTTTTAATCCAGAAGTAGCTCATAATTGAAGGCTACCATTCTGTCCCTACATGAAATAAGAGTTCAGAGTCTGAAATTGTTCTTTAGGCAGGAACCAAAATCAAATATCTCAGTGCAGTTGGCAGGATCCCTGTTTTCTGTGGAGAAAACTCTGGTCCTTTCTCCTCTGCTCACCTTTTTGTTATGGCTATTGTTTAGAGCACTCAGGCAGTGGAGACAGAAGAACACAATTTCTGGACCCTCTTTTCCCTTGAATAAACAGCTTAAGAATATTTTCATCAGAACATAAAGGACATTAAAGTAACTAAAGCCTTTCAGAGGATTGGTTTTGGATTGCTCTTCTCAAAATAGGAGCTTAAACTCTTCCTTAGCTTCATTTTAGGTCCCTGAGCGCAATTCTGGATGCTGCCCAAAATGAACAAGTGGTGGGGAATAGGGATGCAATCTACAAATAAAATGAGCACATCATTAACTTTTTATCATCATTGTTATTTTTATTAGTCAAGGTTTTGGCCCCCAGAAGCTGGGGTATTTGTAATGAAAAAGACACAAATAGCTTGTAAGTCAGGCTATAAGTATGAGGGACTGGAAAACTGGGCTAGTGCCCAGATAGATTATTATTTTTTAGAAGAAATTTATTTATATTTCTCCCTTTCAACCAAAAAGGTGTGTCAGTGCTTAGAAGCAGAAAAACTTTCTTTATCCTTATCTTTTTTTCTGCTGCACATATATTTTTTGTTGAGTTTCCTCCATCTTTGGATATGGCATGTACATCCCATATAACACAGATACAATTTCAAAGCGGTGGTAATGGCTATTAACGTTAAAATGCTGATTTCCCAGATGCCTTGTTGAAACAAAGTCCGAGCTGCAGCACACATGCCAATAAAATCCCACTTACTTATAGTGGTAGGTGAAATTATGATAGAGGTTCCTTTCTCTGCCAGCTGTATAATTTCTGTCCAAGGAAACTCAAGTGAGGTGCAGTTCTCCTGCAGATGCTGATTAATTCCTAGGTCCATTTAGAGCGTGCTATATGAAAACAGAAGAACCTGTGGGAGTTGGTATTTCCTTGAATTTTTTTTCTCCTGGACCTGCACTGAACACATATTGAGAGAATCAAAATGCCACTTCAGGACTGAATAAAAGGAAAAAGCTGCTGCACTGCTGGAAAAGAGCCTGCGTCAGAGTTTACCTACTCTGCATTAAGGATGGTGACACAGAGGGGCCTTGTACTCCTGTCAGGGTGCCCTATGGCCAGTGACAGAAACATGGGCAGTTCTAAACTAAAAGAACATTTCTGTATTAATTTATCACTCTGGCACACACAGGGCTAAGTATTTTCCAGAAGCTGCTACTGAGCCTCAGAGAGCTGACGGAGCTTAAACCGTTATGAAAGAAATACAGTTGCTTTCCTGATGTGATGTATTTGGCCTCATGAAAGGGCATTTTGTTTAGGTAGTGCACAGAAATCTTAGAAAGTGCCTACGGACACAGATAAAATCCCTGGGGGAAAGCAGCAAACCTGAGCGGAGAAAGCATCATAAATCATGGGGCTTAATGTGCAGCTCATAAATCCGGTGTTTGTAGGGAGCTCTGATAAGGCAGGATGATGTCTGAGCACTTTTGCTTCAAATAACAGAGTATGTGGCATTTGCATCCACACAGCAGTGAAATGAGCTGAGATTTGCATCTCATTTTTCACTCCTCCATGCTATGGGTGGGGCAGATTCTGATCGTGGGTACGGGGGGTGTAAATAAGAGAAGAGCCCTTGGTTTCACAAGAGTGACTCCAAATGCAAACTCTCATATTTGGGATGGGGAATAGACTCTGCATTATGTTCATTTACATGAGATAATCATATCAACCTGTGAATCTGTAACTCAAACATCTGTGCTTGTTACTCACAGTAATTTGTGAGTATACCTATGAATGCTTATTTGGTATTTGCATATCAGCTATTTGCATGTTTTGAAGGCAAAATGTGAGGTGCACCGTAAAGCTTTCATGTGCCTTGGTCTGTCTGAGCTGTTACTAAACGATGGCTGGATGCTGCTTAGATAGCAAGTCTGATAGCCAGGCAAACCCAGGTTTTCCCAAGCAGTCTATGCATAACCCCTTGGGATTTAGGTGCTCTTCCAAATGTCAGTATTTGCAATACTTTTGGGGTTTGGCTCTTTCAGTTGAAGTGAACATCCTACCCTAATTTTTGAAACAAATCTTCCTAGAGATCTTCTCTCCCTCAAAGGTTTAACCCAGAGAGGAAGGAATTGAAGGGAGAGGCCCTTATCTTATTTTCTGCAATTTGAGGAAAATTTTAAGGAAAAATCTATCTGTTCAAGGTAAGATGCATCCATGAGGTTCACTGAAATGAGAAATTGCGATGTGCTGTCCCTAAGTGGTAAAACCCCCGGGTTTGTCTTGACTCCCAGCATTCCTGATGGTGATTCAGACTGCTCTGTGATTTCTATCACCCCTGTAGATGCCACAGAATCAGAGTGGTTTGAGTTGGAAGGGACCTTAAAGACCATCTAGTTCAGTCCCACTGCCATGGGTAGGGATGCCACCCCTAGATTAGGTTGCTCAGAGCCACATTCAACCTTGAACACTTCCAGGGATGGGACATCCACAAACTGGGGGAAAATCCGTGTGCTCTCAGAGGTACTCTGTACTTACATCAGTGTAAGTCAATAGATTTTGACCCCAGGGACTGGACCTGGGAAAAAATATTCCAGCCGGCATGGTGCAGGCTAGACAAATAATCAAATATCCTATCTTCTTTCTTACTTCTTCCTGCTCAGGCACTGGCAAAATTATTAAATAATCCCTCTAAATTAAATTTCTCTTTCATTTTGTGAATATAATATGGATATCTATGCTTTCAGAACATAACTGGAAGGGTGACTATGAAGCTGATTCATTTTTCTTATTCATTTTAACTTGATAAACATGAAAAGCAGTAGATGCTTTCTATTTTTCCGTTAAAAACCAGTAGCATATGTTTGCTGCACAATAATTTATTCTAACAGAGGAAGATGACATTTCCCTAAGGATGCATGTTTCTGAGAAAAAAAGGAAGTGTCTCTCCCTTAACAAGCATAGACTTGTGAATGAGAAATCATTGCTTTCTTTTATCTGTCTCAGATGGATCCAACAAAGTTACTATAAAGGGTCTAACTTTCTGTGTTCTCAATGAGCGTAGCAATGACCTCTTCTCATTTTAGCATCCAGCGTTTCACTTGTATTTTTTTATTATCTCCTGAAGCAAGCTGTTGTGTAAAGTTTTGCGATTTGGGTCTTAATCTACAGAGTCAGCTGCCTTTAAAGAGAACTCGCTCCAAAGCTTGGCTCCAGCAGCAACACAGAACTCTACAGAGAAATGGGAACAACATTACAAATCTGGAAATGTGTGTTGTTCATCATTGCTTCTTTCCTGTGTCTGGAAGCTTTTTTCCTAATTTTGAAAGTGGTTTGTGGGTTTTTTTTTAAGAAGAAAAAAAATAATTTGAATCCCTGGGGCTCTCACATAGCCCTGGTTGCTGAAGGGTCCTGCTGAAGTCACTGGAGGACCAATACACCCTGGAAATACACAGGAAAAACCCTGTTACCTCATACTCCTAATTTTAAAAGGAAGGATGCTTGTTAGCATGTTGTTTGAATGTTAAAGTTCTGATCAAATTCCTGGAGCACTCTGTACTAGTAGAAAGCCACTACTTCATAAGCTCTCAGTGCCAGTTTGCAGGGAGCAGCAGCATGTCAGATGTCAGCTGTCCTTTGGTGAGCTGGGCTTCAGCCTGGGATGTCTTCATGAAATCAAAGACATAACAAATGAAAAAAACCCCTGAAAACAGCCAAAACCTGAGGCCGTTCTGCACCCCTCACCTAGGGAGAAGCCTCCTTGAGGGGAAAAGCTATTTGCATCTCTGTGTCAAGATTTTCATCCTGAGAGCGAGAGGCACTAGGAGGACATGGACACCACGGTGGGGCTGCAGTTGCAGAGAGCCAATCTCTGCCTCATGTCATTGTTTTTTACTGTGTTGGACCCTCAGCTGAGGGTACTGCACCTGCTGCCTGCTGGCCCCCAGCACTGCTGCTGTCTCAGCACAGTAGGAATCACCCACCGACACCGCTCTCCTCCATCCATACAGGGGACTATGAGCAGGTCGTCCCACTCCACGGCATGTAGAAGGTATCCATAACTTCCCACTTCCTTTTTCTTCTCTTGTTGTTCCCAAGGCTGGGAGCAATGCCTTAACTTAGGCACAGTTTTTGGCCCAGGTTCTTTACACTGTTGCAGTCATAAACTTTTAATCTCTCTGTACTATACTGGCTTTTTTTTTCGGAGTAATGCTTCTCCAACACAATAAAGCAATATCTATAAAATAGATTTCAGTCTTCTCCAGGGTCTCTTTCCTTTCTTTCCACTTTTCTCCATTATGGTGTTCTTCCTTTTGGACTCCCTTTCTTCTGGGAATTATTTAGAGATACGGAAGCATCTTATTTCTCTTCCACAAGCTCTTAAAATTTTAAATCATCATTTGTTGCTTGGAAACACGACTGGTTTTCTTTATCCAATGAGGGGCCAGAATCAACTAGTGCTTAGGTTGCTGCAGTCTCAGAGTGCTACAAATCACTGTGAAGGCCTTTGTGGCAATGCCAGGCAGAGAATGCAGCAGCCCCACCACACGGTGGGGACAAGGCTGGTTTCTTCAAGGTCCTGTGCTCAAGGTGGTGGGCCAGGCAACGCATCACACAGGCCAGGGTTGTCCCTAGTTTAAAATAAATCTGGGAAATACCAGGAAATGTAATGGGAAGGAGAATGACCCACTGGAGAGCTCACAGTGTTTCCCTGAAACAGCCAGGAGGGAGGATGCCGTGCGTGGAACCTGTGTGACTGTTTTTCAGGCTGGTGGCACTGACTGACTCCTGGTCCACACTGCCCTTCCCAGTGCAGTCCTCCATGATGTGGCCTGGATCCCTCCTGGAGTTCTGAGTATCTGCATTTTGAGTATCAGGCTTTATTTATTTTAGGGATTTTCTTCTCTTTCTCTCCCCTTGCTTGCAGAGGTGCTAAGTATTAAAATAACAGCGAGGAAAGGGAGAAATCACATCTTGGCATTTCTCAGTGAAAGCCTGCCAGACATTTAATAAACTGTTTTATGTTGAAAACATTTGAAGAATGACTCTGCAAACAGTGATAATACTTACTCGTTAAGCTTTCAAACAGCCTGGCCTGACAGCCTTAACCTTTGCACTGTGCAAGTGAAAACATAAGGCACAAGTAAAACCCCTTCCTGCTGTAACTCCAGTGGGCTGCGTGGTGGATTACACCAGGTATGAATTTACCCCTGGCATTTGGTTCATTTCTAGCAGCAAGTCATCATGGCTTGGTTTGAACCCCAATGCCTGGTATAAAACTCCCAATAGAGTTAATTACTCAGCTCTTTATAATAAACCATCGCCCAGTCAACCCACAAAACATTTCGTCGCAGTAGCAGCCTGAATGTTCAGTTAGGGGACCAATTAATCAAGCTGGCATTAAAAAAAGTATAAAACCACATTTTATAATAGTGTAAAACATCAATGTGTTAATTTTAGTTGTGTTTGGCATATGCAGATATGCACACACCGTATCTCTATAGCTTGATTTATTATGTTTAAAACTGAATGACTTTGGAAATCAATTTTATTAGACTTCATTACTTTCAACCATAAAATAAAATGAAAGCGTTACTTAATAATGGCTTTTAAATTCTAGATTAAAATGCCCAAAGGGAAAATATAGAAACCCTGGTGCATTGTATATTGTTCACTTTTTTTTTTGCATGGACTAGCTCAGTGATTTGGAAAAAGAGATTATATGAATTAAGGAACTGTACAAGGAGGTGAAGTTGTAGGTGTTGCCAGTTGTCCAGTGTGTGTGGGAATGAATGGAAGTGATTCCATTTTTCCCAGCATGCTTTGGATCAGAAAATGTAAATAGGTGGCATCTGTCTCATTTACTGACAGCATTAACAACCAAAAGAGAACTGAATGAGAAGTTGTCTTTTAAGAGACAAGAGCTAATTCCTTCTTTATTTGTACCTGTTTCCCTATCCAGAGTTATATTGGGCAGGGGAGAGCAGAGGTGGGAATGGGATGGACTAGAAATTAATGGAGGAGAGATAAAGGTGTTGTGTTACTAAGAAACCCAGCCACAAGCTTTTCCCAGAGGCAGGTAATGGGATCCCTCACCACCTGTGCAACGGGGAGGCCAAAAGCAGAGATTTGTTGGAGGTTTGTAGCAGTGAGGGGGGCTGCATTTCCCTTCCAAGGTGTTGCTCTTCAGGAGCTGCAACCAGTGGAGGTCACCATGTCTGGAGCAGTGTGTGACACCCGTGGGCAAGGTCTTGCCCAGACCGTGAGCTTGGCTTGGGGATTGAGGTGCAAGGTGGTGTTGGCCACAGACTGCAGCTCCTGCCTTTGTCCTCTGCCTGCGTCAGCTTCCTCTGCTGGGAGGAACCTGCTGTGGCTGGGAACTGCTCATCAGTAGAGGCGTCAGTCTGGGAAAGGACTTTCCCCAGACAGGTTCACTCCCTTTTTCTGGGGCAGTGATTAGAAACAAAAAGCAGCAAAACATTGTCAATGTTAAAAAACATTGAACATGCACACAGAGACATATAAGTATATATGTATGTGCCTAGAAAAGAATATTGTATGTGCTTCCACAGGAAAGTTTTAGCCACTCACAGGTGTAAGGTACATTTAATTTTGGGATCTGCAGGAGATAAGTTGCAACCAACACTGAGGGGATTTGGCTCAGCAGCAAAGTCAGAGGGAATGTAAGACAGTTTGGCATGGTTTGTTGCTGACAGAGACATTGCAGCCAGTGGCAGGTATACAGACATGGAAAGGTGGAAAATCCAATGGTGATTACAGATTTGCTGGTGAAATTCACATTATCAACATCAATCTCTCCTGGCAAGAAATCTCTGCATATGAAGGATCTTGAAAGGCAGAAATGGGGAGTACTCTGGAAGACCTACTGGCTTTTTTTTTAAAAACATCATTTGAAGAGGTTCACCTGCTTTTGCCTCAGTTGGCTCCAAGTGCTGAGGTCTGCAGGAGTCTGGACTTTTAGTCAAGAACAATGCCTTCTTTATCCTGTCTATTGAATCCTGCTGGTGTTACTAATGATTGCAACAGGGAACATGGCAGGGCTGTGGGTTCTGGCTAATCAGGACCTCAGTGAAACCCAAACTCTCCCTTCTCCTAGTGTGTACCTGAGGCTGCTTCCCTGTGTGCACCAATACTGTGTGATTTAACCCTGAGAAAGGTCTCTGTCTGCTGCCTTCACTTCCACTAAGCCTCCTTCCTTTTGCCTCAGGTTCAACTTCTCAAAATGTGGACTCTTTTTTTTTCAGGGTTTCCTGCCTCTCATACAAGATTCCTTCTTTGATTTTTTGCTTGGTGGCTTGTTGGTTATTTTTTGTTTGTTCGTTTGGCTGTTTTTTGATTTCTTTTCTTTTTTGAGAAGGCATAAACACAGGATCTCATCTGAATTCTCTTGTGCTAAGACATTAATCTGCATTGCATAATGTTTCAGAGCAAACAGTGCTGGAGTGAAAGTAAGCTCTCCCCATCTGTATTTTACTCACTTAGCTCCTCTCAGCAAACAGAGATGACATTTTTGTGCACAATAGGCAAACACAAGTAGTAGAGGGATTCATTCTGGGAAGGTTTTTGTGTTTGCAAAGTTCTCCTGCTATTTTATAAAATGAAGACAAGTCCAACTGGGCTCCAATTACCAAGCAACATGCCAAATGGCTTGTTAGCTAAGGGGCACTATCAGTCCCTCTCGGATGGGGTCAGAGGACGGACACAAAGTGATTTAGGGGAAATTGGAGCAAATAATTCTTCCAGCTAGAATTTATTAAAATCATTCCTCCTTTCCTTTAATCCTAGTGTTTAATTTTCATCCTAGCTCTCTTCCCAGTATTTGTAGCTGCTACCTAGTACACTGACTAGTGCTGCTTAAGCTCCAGTGACAGCTGGCCAAAGTCATCTGACAGTATAGCTGGTCTGATACTCCTGGCCTCATCGTCCTGGGAACTGCCCTGCCAGGCCACTCCAGGCGTGGCTCTGGGTGGGGATCACCTTACCCTAAGGAAGCACTCTTTCCCAGCTAAAGTGACTCCTCTCCAAGAAAAAGGCTCGTGGTGCTCCACAGCTGAGAACGGGCCTCTTGGCACCAGGAGCAGTGCAGGGCCTTGAGGAGACACACAGCTGGCTGCAAGAGAAGGGAAAGGGCAAGTCTGACATCTGTGGGACAGTCACTCCTCCCAGATAGCATCCCTCCCGGGAGAGCAGGAGCTGCAGGCTCAGCTCTTCAAGTCTTCTATTCCATTTTTATCCTTTTCTCTTTCCCACCTTCTTCTGAGAGGGTCACAAGAAAGGGACTTGGTATCTATCACTTGACAACTTTCAGCTTTGCATACAGAGCTGAGAAGTCTTCAGGATGTCCTGCTGAGCACAGGATATTTGAGCTTGGGAGTGGCTCTGGTGTTTCGGCCTCTCACTTGTTTAGCCTTGAGTTGTCTTCAGCACCTGCTTTGCAAGCACAGTCATCCATTGTTCCTGCCCTCAAAGCTTCCATGAGTAATTCCCTACACAAATATGGAAAGAAGTGGAAAACATTTAAAAAAACCTCAATGTCTTGTGATGCAATGAATGTGCCACCAGGATCTAAACCCAAGCAAAAGTTCCTTCCCAGATTATTTAAAAACCATTCCTCTTTTGAAAGGCAGAATGATGGTAGAAGGAGAATCCAACTGTACTAAGGGTGCCACAGAACATGTCAAAGACATACCCTCCAGAGCACACGTGTGCCAAACATACCCAGCTCAGGTCTGTTTGAAACACTCCTATGGCCAGACATCATGCAGAAGGTACCACGGTCACAGCTGCTTTAAACGCCATATTTTCAGAGTGAGGATATGCTTATATTGCCCCACCACCAAAGAAAAAAAAAAAATTGTGGATAACAGTCCCTATTCCTGAAGCCAAGGCAAGTTTCCATCCTTACTGCTTAACTCTAGCTATATTTTATAGCTCTTTGCCTTATCTCTCCTCTGAACTCCACATAGTCCCATGTGCCATTTAGCACTGTACACATAGCCCTCGATGAATTTGAGTTCATGTAGGTGGAGCAAGGACAGAAGCCCACCTCTCTGGAGCTCTAAGAGAGGACACAATTCCCCTCATCTAGTTTTATATGTTCAATCCTTGGCTTTTCTGTAACATGGAGATGCATTTCTGTAGTCCTGGGATGGAAATAGTAACTGTCCCACTGTTGGGAGGAGGAGCTGAAAACGTAGTACTGGCCCAATATCTTCTGACAATTTGGGGCTGTTTCAGCAGTGTATTCCTGGGAGAGGGAAAGTGGAGATCAGCTGCCATGGACCGTGTTTGGCCACTGCCTAGGTTGTCTCCTGCCAAGGCTGGCCTTTGATAAAGCTGTTGGCAGCACAACCCATGGAAATCTTGTCTAAGTACAGGTGATGTTCACATGTGGTTGGATGCAAGCAAAAGAGGGTATTCATGGGATTGCAGGTGGCTCTGCAGGTGGCTATTTTGCCACCAGCTGCCTTGAAAAAAATCCTTGTCCTCTCTGGGAGCTCCCCTCTGCCTGCATAACCCCAAAGAGCTGCAATTCATTCCTCCTGAATCATGCAAAAGCCCAAGCCCATGCAATGAGCTGAAATTAGACTCTGGCTGCTAAACACAGCCCCAGACATGAATTCTCTTAAAGTTTGATGTATTCAACGCTGGGAATTTGCTTCCACCCATGCCAGAGGTAAAGGGATTAGCTGTGAAGCCCTGATCCCACTCCCTAACCTTCCCAGAGCTCAGGGCAGCCTGGGCTCCTGGTCTGAGCTTCAGGCCTCTGCAGCTGAAAGTGTTTAAATAGGAACGTCCATCACTCAGTGTGAATAAAAGTGAAAGTGGCCCTTTTAAAAGAGAGCGATGACTTGATCAAAATGCTGCTTTGTCATATCTGTTTCATAAAAATTTGCCCCCTCCGGGCCAATCCGGCTTGATGTCAATGGTGAACGCCAACCACAGCCTTGTCTCGGGGAGCAGTGCACAAAGCCTTAATTTCACAGCCTTCAAACAACAGTGAAAAATCACCAGGAACTTTCTCCTCGGATCTGGGATCTCCCTAGCAACCGCAGGCCAAGCATACTGTAATTCAATTTATGCCTTGAACTCCTTCAGGAGTCTCTTCTTTAAAATCTGTCACAGTCAACGTGCCTTGGGAAACTATTATAAGCGCCTGAACCTTTGACCAGCGGAGAAAGTAAAGCGTTAGTATAAATCTCGTAAGCATGTTTGGTCTGTTTTTATGTTGGGCGTATGGTACATTTAACATTCATCCCGCAGCCTCCATCTCTTTTCTGCTTGGGAAATGCACCCTGCATCTGTCATACTGTCTGCGCTGAAACCGGGCGACCATCCCTGAAAAGAGGCGCGGGGGAAATGCCTCGGCTCAGCCAGAAGAATTGCTTTATGTGGAAATGCACTGACATGGCCCTCGGCTCGTTGGGAGACGGGGGTGTCATGGGAAAGATAAGCAGGAGTGACCTGGCAGGTTTGTGAATGTCTCAATCGGGGACTGAAGTGGGTTTAACAAAAGAGTGAAAGCTTAGCAGGAAAACACAAATGATAATGAACTGCTCACTGTGTTTAAATAGCCATCCCCAAATCGTTCTGCTGCGAACATTGTCAAGTTACTTGAGTCAAAGTGAGGTTTATAGGCCTGTAATTTTGGGGGCTATTTGCTCAGGAGCCCTCTGTGAGCATCTTGAAAAAATTACTGCTTTCGCTGACAAGTGCCATTTTAAAATTAACCTTATGATACAATGTGTTATAAATAGGATCCTTCTCTGTCTGTTAGCTCTGTGTCTTGCGTGTGGTCAAAAAGAGAAGGGATGAGCTTTTAATGAGCAATACTTGACAGGAAACATGTTGGCATTGAAATCTAGGGGCAGATTTAGGCTAGCACCAGTCGGTGGGGTACACCCATGGACAAGGAGGGGATCTGCTCCCCTGGAGGTGCTGAGAGCCTCCATGCAGAGCACCTATCAGGAACTGATTGCTAAAGATAGTTTTTCAACTAATTACTAACTGGCCATTTTCCAGCTCCATGCAAATATTTTATCCCAGGAGCCTCACCCCAACACACAATGTCAGCTGGGAATAGTAAGTCTGTGCATAAGAGGGTATTTTCCAGCTAGATCAAAATTAGACATTACTTTTCTGCCCTCCTCTCTCACTTGGCTGTGGGACAGCATCCTAAATAAAGTGATGTAGCAGGATAACTCCAGGATGCACCTATGCAGTGGTTATTATGGATGGGTGGTGCAAGTTGAAATTGCTGCTTTCAGAGCATCAGGGGGCAGCTCCAAAGATAGGAACTGTGCTCAGTCCATGCAGCCCCTGCTTGCAGAGCGGCTTCAGCTCCAGCTGTGTTGGAGACGTGGAGCAGCAGCCCGCAGTGAGTGATATACCTATGTGAAATCCCATGCCCCTGAATGGGGTGGGCCTCGTGTTCCCTACAGGACTAGATTTGATCTCAGCAGTCTTTCCTCACATTGCTTAATATGACCATATTTATATTTTCAGTCCTGCTGTTCTCTTTGATCTCAGGGAAGCCTTGTAATGCAGGCTGGAGATGGTATTTGTCTGGGCTGTGTCTCCATTCTACCCTTAGAGAAGAACAGCCTGAAGCTTTTTCCAACACTTGGAGAAGTACTGAGTTAAGGACAGTTCAAAATCAGTAAGGGTCTGAATCCTTGTCTGTAGCTGAGTAGCGACTTGGCATTGTTTTATGTTGGAAGAACCTGTCTTGACTTCAGTAATGCTTACAGGGATTTGGCACTGTAAAGTGGCTACTGGAAAGCAGACAGGGCCATGGAGAAATGGCCAGGCAACATGCAGCGCCATGGAGCTGGGAACTGCACTGGTACGATGTAGTGCAGCAAAGCTGGAGCAATTCCAGCAAATCTGAGTTGAGTTTTACCTTTCCTGCTTTTCCCACGCAGTTCTGCTCACTGACCGTGTGGGTCTGAGTCACGGCCCTTGTCTGTGTTCCTGTGTGCACTGGCTGGTACAGGGAGGACTTAGGTGTAATAACACCCTGTCACTATTCATTACCAACACAAAATCGCAGCTGGAATACCCACGGGTTCCCACGAAAGCAAGGCTGTCTTTTATCTTGTTGTCTCTGATTTAAATAGTTCCTCACTGTTCAGCCAAACTGAACAAACAGGTGGGGGAAAAACACATGTATTACTAATTAACTAGAGATCATTGTTGTACACCAAACAATAATATCAAAACTCCATTTCAGTGAAGGGGGACTGTTTATAGAGGCATCGATGAGTGAAACATTAGCAACATCCCCTTAACTGTTTTATGTCCCTAGGAGAAGCCTAATTGTTATGCAAAAGACAGGGATATGTTTCATTCCCAGAATGGTGTAGATGTGGGTTACTACATCGTGGGTAAAGCTGGGCTCCCATTTATTTAAGGTAAGTCATGCATGAGCAGCTGGTCTGCCAGGATGGCCGTCTCCATCCCACAGGCTGCTCTCAGAAGCTCTGTGGTAGCACTGTGGATGCGCTGAGGATGCCTGGATGCTTCAGACCAAAAGCTGAAGTATTTGCAAGGGCAGGGAAGAAGATTATAATAACTGCTTTGCACCAGTGGCATGTTGCTGGCTCTACATCAAGAGAAAAAAAAAATTAAATATCATTTATCTTTCTCTGGAGAGTTTACCAGCCAAGTTTTGAGGGAATTATCTTTTTTGCATCTCCTGTTCGCTTGACTGTATAAATACAATACCTGTTTGAGAAAGGAACAACAGTGCTTCTTTCAGCCTTGCAGGATTTCAATTCACAGTAAGTTTATCTGACATCTCTCATGATTAGCTGTGAACTTATCTCAAGCAAGAGAGAGGGGTGGAGAGAGGGCAAGAGGGAAGCAGATAAGCACCAAACAAAAGATGTTTGTCTCTCTCTCTGGGTGCTGCCTTAAACCAGCCCGGTCAGTCAGGTACTGAAATATGAAGTAGCACATGAATTTTTCAGCAGGGAACAGGAGGAGAGCATGGAATATAAACCCATTTTAGACAACAAATATGTCTTACTGTTATTTATGTACCTTGACAAATTGTATGGCTAATTCCATGCACTCAGTGGGAAAAGTGCTGTTAGCAGGTAAGAGCTTGGTTTAAAGTACAGTGAAAGATTTCCAGTGATTACAAGTAAGCCTGGCACAGAGGAGAACTGATTCCATTTCCAGCTGAGTCCTGGAGCTTGAAGATTTGAAGATGCAAGGTGGAAGTATTCCAGTAGGGCCTGAAGGAATCTGTGATCACCTTTAGAGCATGAACCAGTTTCCAGTGAATGTAATGAGAAAGGTCTTGTCTGCCTGATTGGTTTGAGGAGAGAACTGGGCATTTTTGCCCAGTCTCCACCACCTATAAACCAGTGGACATCAACTGAAGTGATGACACAAACATGGTTCTCACCACCACAAGGTGTTATGACAAAAGTATGGACTTACTCAAAAGTGTTTAGGCAGAGCTCTGAAGGACGATTCCTTCAAGAGCTATTAAATATAAAAATGCAGAGAAGTTGTCTTCAGAAGAGCAGGAGATTCCTGAGCTATAGCCAGCAGGAGTTTCAGGCCAGTGCCACAGGAGGTGTCATGCCTGTCTGCCCCAGCCTCTGTCTCTCAGTGTCTGCTGCTGGCCACCTCTGAAGGACACGAGGCAAGCTGCCCATTTGATCTATCTCCATTCTTACAGAATCAAAAATAGAAGCAGAAAGTCTCTTGCAAAATTGCCCAAGATTTTTCAATAGAAAAGAAGAATAGCTTTATTTTTAATGAAATGCAGCACAGTGTTCACTCCTGGCTGGGTGCTTGCTAGATAGCTGTTTTCTGGGTGCTCGGTGCTGTGGTGTCTTACATTATTCAGGGGCTTCCCCCTACTGTAGACAAGAAGCTATTCCAGAATAACCCTGAAGCAGTAGTTGTTCCTGAAATAACTATCCCTGAGTAACTCCATGTGTGGACATTTTTACTGTCAATTGCCAGAATCTTCAGCTGGTGGATTAGTCTAAAATGTCTCTCTTTTTACTAAATAAGAGTCTTCATCTATGGGTTATTCAATAACTATTGCTTTCTTGAATTCACCTCACTTTAACATGACAGACCTGTCAAGTAAAAAGGGGTCCAAGGACATGAGTTTATGTGGTAACAGCTGGCACACGCTGATTATTCATCATTTCACAATATTAATAATGTTTTGCACACAAATGGCCTTTGCTGGAGTCACTGGAAGGACTTTGAGAAATCATGGTGGAGTAAGCAGTCTTACTTCCATTGCACAACCAGGAAAAACTGAGGAATAAACACAATAAGTCATGATATTCTAAAATTATTAGTAATCTGAGATGTTCCATCTTGGTCAGACCTAAGTAAAGAGCAAGAAGAGGCTGAACTTAAGGTAATGGTGAGCATCTACACTTGGAAAACCAGAACATCTCAAAGGTCCTCTATTGGTACCCAGGACTGGAGGCAACAAAACTCTCTTGTCAGTCCTGAAGGTGTTGACTTAAAAACTGGTCATGCAGATATTATTATTATTAATGTCATTATTGTTACATGCAAACATAGATTTGGGGGTTCTCGTTGATCTACACACTTTTCAAAGATATGGCAGAGTAGTCCCTGACCCCAAACACTTGCTCTTCAAACAGCAACACATTATCAGTGGGCTGAAACTGAGGCAAAGGAAAATCAGGTTTGTCCATCTCTGAGATGCTCAGGGAAGCAGGAATGTGCTACCTTCCAGCTGCTGTTAGGCTGGATTTTCTCATCTGCTTTAGACAGGAGGAGGGAGCTGGCAGGAAACAGAGGGCAGACTTTGCAGTCATTTGGTGGGAACTCTTCCTTTTTTCCCATTTGGCAGGAAAATTGCCTGAAAAGCACTTTTTTGGAAAGCATGGGGCTGGCCTCATCTCCTCCACCTGCCTAGCAACTTCAGGGAAGGTTTGGGAAACAACACTAAGCCATTTTCTTTCTCCCTCAGCCATTTCCCTTCTCCCGGGCCACAGTCAGCATTGAAGTTTGTCTCCTTCCCGCTTTCTTTCTTCTGTTGCAAAGCCAGTGGTGTCTCCTGGCACTTTCCGAAGTGAAGTCAGATTTTGGCACCATCCCTTCAGCTGTGATTAAAGATACAACAGGGAGGGTAAGTGGAATTTGATAACAAAAACTCTCTTGAGGCCTCTTCATCTTTGAGCCACTGGCAGTCCCAATAAAATCCTGTTTCTATCTCAACATCAACATTCACAATTCTGCAAAATAATAAAATAGAAGATAAAATAAATAGGAATTACTGCAGCAGATCTGTGAAAAGATTTTCCTTTTACTAGATTCCAACAAATTACTTAAAACAAATCTTAAACTGCCTTTATTTTCAGGAATGTAAACACTCTGAAGGACAGATTGTACAGGGGCTGGCATGTCAAGACAGTTATAATCCTCCTCCTCATTCTTCCTGGCTAAATATTCTTATGTGGTCAGAGTGACCGACGGTTCAGTCCTGTCAATTTCTAAGTGGTTTGAGATAAGTGTCCCTTGATCACAGTGGAAAGTTTGTGGAAATTTTCAGAGAAATAAGCATTTTGAAAAACCATCAATGGCTGGCAATGAAGAAAATATGCTCTCCTCCCCTGCCCATGCTGAAATTCTATGCTCAAATGTAAATATAATTTGAGCATAAAGCAGTAAATTTTTTAAGCAGCAATCCAAATAGTGGCTAGAGAAGAAAAAAAAATTTAACTGAACTCTATTGACCTCTGTGTATGTGTATTTGACAATATAGCATCTCTAGCCAAGGTTTAAAAATGGTGCACTCTTGCATCACAGGGTAAAGTGGACCTTATTTCTAAACTGTGCTGCAGTACTAGACACACTCATTTATCTTTTGTTTCTTCAGTTGGGTTTCACGGAAATAAAGAGGACGCCTCTGCCAAAGCACATTTTTCAGAGTGGATAGTGATGAAAAAAATGTGGTGTTCTGTTTGCCAAAGTGAAGTATTTTGCACTAATGCAGAGAGGACTCCTGTGGTGGGAATGTCCAAACTGGGAGGACCTCCTGGGTCAGGGACAGTAGGTGATGAGGCTGCTCACAGGAACTCAAAAGGTTCAGCACCAGCCTGGAGAGAGGAGGAACTGGGCTGGCAGCAGCACTCATTTTGCTCTTCAGATGAGGTCCTTTGGCTCTGCCCCACGATACACTGATAGTAGGGCACAGACCCCAGCATCACAGGCTGCAAGGACTGAGGTACAGCTGAAATTTCTGGGACAGCCTTCCTCAGAAATGTAATTAGAAATGCAACTTCACCGAGTTGGAACATAACAGTTTTTGTTTTGTTGTATTTTGTGTTTAGTCCATATGCTTCTTAGAATCATAGAATCACAGAATGGTTGGGGTTGGAAGAGACCTTAAAGATCATCTAGTTCAAATCTCCCTGCCATGGGAAGGGACACTTCCCCTAGATCAGGATGCTCAGAGCCCCATCAAACCTGGCCTTGAACACTTCCAGGGATGGGGCATCCACAACTTCTCTGGGCAATTTGTTCTAGTGCTTCACTACCCTCTGAACAAAGAATTTCTTCCTAACATCTAACATTCAGTAGTGCTGTTCTGACTACCTTGGAGACACTGGAAGTTTCTCCACATTGAGTCTTCCATGCTGCTACAGCAAGTCTCCAGCTGTATCCAGAGGGAGAAAGAAACCAATGGGTCAGATAATTCTCCAGCATGGACATTGTCATGGTGTCCTCTCGGTGATGTCCAAAGCATTTGCCATGAATTTCTAGCCAAATTTGTGAGCGGTGGTTGTGAAAAATGCTTTCTCAGCCACTTCTGGTGACATGTCACCCATTGGCCTTTTGAGTGTGAGCATCTCCAGGAAAACCAGAGCTTTGCATGACCACATCCTTGCCTCCACCATGGTGTATTTACCTCCACCCCTCTTAGAAAGAATTAAGAAGTTTTGACAAAATTTCTTCAGAATTTTTGTTCACGGTTGTTTTGCCACTGAAGGGTTAGTCATATCTCATAATTATTCCAGAGACGACTTAATTCTGTCATCTCTTAATAAAAGTATATTGTATGTGAATCCCACTTGGCCTGGAATATATACAGTTGCTCTACTGTTAAAGATTGTGTTGATTTTTTTTTTTTAATACAAGAATCTAAGAGGGAGAAGAAATTCTCCACTGAATATTGATTTGATAGTGGTAGTGATAGTGATAATGGTCTCTCCATTTGTTAGCACTCTCCAGCAAAAGGACAGATTCAGTGGCTGGGATATTTTGCCCCGCAGTTTTCTTGGGCATCAAGTTTCTTCTCAGAAGTCTCTGACATGAGTAATACACACAAAATTCAGTGACATCAGCCCAGGTTTGAGGGGGGAAAATGCTCTCAGTCCTTTCTTGTTTATAAGACAGGCGATAAGCCAGTTTTCACCCTGCTCTACATCAAATTCAAGGTTAGGTGATGCAGGTCAGGATTCAGCTGTGTAAAATCTGATAGAGGACAGAAAAGACTGTGCTGGCTTCCAAATGCCTTAATAAGGGCATCTTCTTGTAAAGAGAGGGTTAGTCTGAAGTAACTTCTCTTATGCTAACTGTTATGACTAGGCAAGTGTAAGTGCTTAAATCAAGTGGGATTTTCTATCCAAGGCACTGCTGAAGTCCACAGTTTTCAACTTCCTAATCTAGTAGCCCATGCCTGCTCAGGAGCATCATTTGTTAAGGGGAAAATGATTTAAAGTGGAGAACTGTATATAAATATCTTTAGTCATAAAAGCAAGCCCAAATAGTTCATGGCTATCTTAATGTGAAACTATAAATTACTAAAGCTAAAGCTGTCCTTCAAAAGGGGAAAAAATTTAGAAGCTTTATTTCAGCAAGGCCTGCAAAGCTTCATACTTCCTGCAAATATCTGAGGAGCTTCAGAAAGCAGACTTCATGCACACAGTGCACACACACTCATGCACGCAAGCACATGGAATATACCTCCAGTTATGGGTGTTTCAAACTGCTCCCTTGTCACCAAGCCCCACAGAGCCCTTCGCAGAAGGGGGCTTGAAATGCTTCTCCTGCATTGCTCCTGCTGATTTGCAATGCACATCCAGGCATTATAATCATAAATTCATAGAATTGCCAAGGTTGGAAAAGACTTTTAAGATCATTGAGTCCAACCATTGACCCAGCACTGTCAAGACCACCACTAAATCATGTCCCCAAGTGCCACATCTACACATTTTTTGAGCACTTCCAGGAATGGTGTTTCCACCATTTCCCTGGGCAGCCTGCTCCAATGCCTGACCACTATTTCAGTGAAGAAATTTTTCCTAATATCCAATCTAAACCTGGCACTGGCAGTGCCAGTCTGATGAGACTTGAAAGACTGGAGTTAGTCTTGGCAAGGTTTGGCCAAATTTCGTACTTTTACAAAAAATGTGCATCTGCACTGCAACTTTGTTCTGTGACTTCCAACAGAAGGCAGAATAAATGAAATAAAGGAATAAAGGAAAAGACTCCATGGAAAGATACTGGTTGGCATAGCTGGCACTTGCCCTTTGCTTTCTCCTGAGACAGATGTAGGTGTATTGGCAAATGTTATTTCAATTAACACAAAATACTCACAGCCTGCATCTGATCTGTTACACCACAGCCTGCCCACAAAAGGAGCATTGATTTAGGGGGCTGGTTTCACAGTCCTGTTGCAGGACAATATTGGTGGGTTTGAGGAGAGATTTACTCTGACACCTTTTGTCTGTAGCTTGCAGACACCATTGTCTATGGTGCATAATCTGATTTAGCTTAATCCAGTCCTAATGGGAACTCCCACCTAGGAGCTGAGGGAACAGGAGATATTGCAAGACTTCCAACAGGTCATGGTGGTCTTTTTTGTTTTCATTGTTTGCTACTTAAAAAAAGAGAAAGAAACCCAACCTGAGCTCCCCTTGGAGTGGATGGAGAGAGGAAAGCATCTCCAGAAGGTGGTGAACTGATCTATTTTAAACAGGTCTGAGAATTTAACCTGGTGACTCCTTGTGTTTTTGTGTGTGCATGTTTGTGTGCTGTTCTTTTGGACCACAGAAACGAACACTATGAAAATCTGAGCTAAAGGATGTTTGCAAAGACCATTCAACCTCCATGGAAAATCCATTTGTCAGGACACTGAGGTTTATGCCAGACTTGAAACACTGAGATTGTTCTTAAAAATCCAGCATATATTGCAGTACTTTGCTGAATTGGGACCTTCCAGAGTAGAGATGAAGCATTTCTTTGCAGTCTTAATTGTTTATCTCGATCCTATTCAGACCCTCTCCTTGTTTTGTCCTTGACAGAATAAAGCATTCCCTAAAGCTCCCTTTTATCTCCTTGCTCTGTAAATAATTTTGTCCTAAGAGATGTCTCCTTTATAAATTTTTTTTTAAATTACATTTAGTACTGTTTACTATAACATGCTGATTCTGAGAAAAATATCGATAAAGAAATTTGTGCACTCAAAACCCTGGATAACACTGGAGATCTTTATCCCCAGACTGCTAACTGTTGTAGTGCTAAATAAGGAAGTGAACACATGTTACAATAAAATTAATTTCAGAAGCAAAAGTGAATCTTTTCTCTGTGGAAAGAAACTATTTTTTCTTTGATATTTTCTTTATATGTGCCCAAATGCTAATAATTTGCTCTCTGCTTTTACTCCCCTCCTGCCCCCTGCCCCTGTTAATGTGTCAAGTTTCCTTATGAATCATGATGTCCCTGTGCCTCTCAGCAACAGTAGCACATCCCTGAGAATGGTCCCAGATGAGTCTGAGACAGAAGGTTGGTAAAGGAACTGAGTAAAATACTGCTTTTTCTTCTGAAAATGCATTCCCTGAGAGCATCTCAGAGTTGTAGCTGCCTGTTCCCAACGCTGGGGCTTTGATCTAGCAAAGTATCCACTCACCTCTGGGTACAAGATTATGTCCTGTGAACTTTGCAGGGTCTCATCACCTACTTAAAATGTGGCACATGCCGTGATCAGCTGAACTGGAAGCCACAGAATCACTGAATCACAGAA
>WBMZ01000631.1:0-24453 GCA_013400975.1 Atrichornis clamosus | reverse complement strand
TGGGGGGGGGGCAGTGGGGGGGGAGCTGACAGCCCCCATCAGTAGACAGGGCTCTTGCAGGCGCCTATATAATAAAGACTAGAAAGGGAGGCATTGAGGCTGATTGGCAACTGATAGTGCGTTAAATGGTAATGAGGAGGGCAGATGGAGGGGGGATTAGCCTCCAACTCCGCACCGCTTTTCTTTGTGGGCCCCGCAGCCCCCTTGTCAGCTTCCTAATACATTTATTGCTCATTTCACACCGCTAAAGAAAAATGCCTCTTTCTATTCAGCATCCCCCCCTCCCGGCTCCGCTTTGCTCCTGCCCAGCGCCCTTAAAAAAAAATTTAAGGGAGGGAGGGGAAAAAAAAAAGTGAAAGAAAAGGTGCAATAATTAATTCATGGCGGGGAGCACCCCGCGGCGGGGTGCGTGTGCGTGCGTGTGCGAGCAGCCGTGCCCCGGTGTGGGGGTCCCCCCCCAGACACCCCCCATGCTGGCGAGGGAGGGAGGGGGGGCACACATTTGTCACTGTGTCCCCCCTCTCCGGCAGGGGCTGGTGGGACAGAAGGTGCTGCGCCGTAAGACAATTGCGGAGCGTGAAATTCAATTAGTTAAGGGCCTGGTTGCAATTTCACAGGCCCTAAAAAAAAAGAGAGGGAGAAGAGAGAGGAAAAGGAGGGGTGACGTTTTTATGGCCTTTATTTATTTATTTATTTCGCTCCTCTCCCGAGGTGGGTCCCCCTCCCCTCGCCTCCCCCTCGCACCAGCTTGGATATGCCTTTTTAAGAAGTTATTTAGAGTTCATATCTGTCACATCTATTTAACGCCCACGGGATGATGTTCCGGGGGGATCCTGGCACCGGCTGATCCTGCCCGTCCTCCCTCCCCGCCTCCGCAGGTGTCCCAGTGAAGGTCACCAACACTGGGGATGGAGCCACTCGTTCCTCGGCCCTGGAGCTCTTTGTGTACCTGAATGACATCGCGTGAGTGCCACCCTGCCTGGCTGGCAGAGGGGACAAGGGCAGCATCGCCAGGGTACCCAGGGAGGGGTGGAAGAAGGATGCTCGCAGCAGACACGTCCTGATGAACCCAGGGACGGTGGTCAGGGGTGGGGTGGTCCCAGCTGGGTCCCAGTTGTGCCATAAATGCAAGCAAGCAGAGATGGGCACCAAGGCCAGCAGCCTGAGGCTAGAAATACTCCAGGGTTTTGCTTGTTGTGCATGAGGAGGGTTAAAAAGCCCTCTCAACCCTCTCTGTGTTGCCCATGCGTCTCAGCTGCCCTGTGCACTGCAGGGAGCTCAGCCCTGCACCCCGCTGCCTGCAGGGCACCCTTTACCACTGGTCCCAGCTCTGTCCTGGATATCCTGCTCCCACATCTCACCTTGCCCTGCCTGCCCGAGGAAGCTCAGTGTCCCTTTTGGGTGGAGAGTTGACTTTTTGAGTCATGGAGACCTGCTGGCCAGGTTCATTGTCCTGTTCTACTCCTGTCTCCCCAGCATCAGCTCCTTTGGGGTTTTCTTCCATGTGCCACCCATGGGGTTTTCCCAAAAATACAGCAGCACCCATGCGGACACTCACTCCTAAGTGCCACCCAATCCCCATCCATCCTCCTCTGTGCCTCTGCCCTTAACCCCCTGGTGGTGAATGGAAATGAACTTCTCCAAGTAGATCACTTTTTAAATGTTAATTAAGTGGTTTTCAAATTACTTTGGGAATACAGCTGTGGCATGTCCTGTCTCCTTGCCCAGTTTGTCTTCCAGTGGCCTGATAGCCCCAGAGATGAGTGAGAGTGGCAGAGTAAAGAGTGAAAAAAGAGAGAAAATCCCTCTACTTGTCACCTACCCTATCTGGGGTTGCTACTGACGGTCAGCAGTGCTGCTCAGGGGCTGGCCATGCTGTCGTTTGGGGTTTGTCCCCATTGTCCATCCCTCTGACCCACCTCTTGTGGCCACCTGTGTCCCACTGCGGGGCTGGGGCTGCCGCAATCTCCCTTCTCCTCACAGGGGCAAGCACGGGGTCGGGCGCATCGACATCGTGGAGAACCGCTTCGTGGGCATGAAGTCCAGAGGTGAGCCTGCCCTGTCCCGCGAAGAGGAAGGAAGTGGGAAAACCGTGGTGGGGTATGGTGGATGCTCAGTAATCCCGAGTGTTCTGGTTCAGGTCACACCAGCAGCCCTCAACCTTTCCCTCCCCAACAGTTTTTGATGGAGATTTCCCTGCAGCAGGGACCAGTGCCTTCAGGTCAGGCCTGTCTCCAGTGGGAAACACACCAGGCTATGGGCCTGTGTGGGGAGATGCTCATGGAAGGGCCTGGATGGTGCCAGGCTCTCTAACAACCGTGCAAAGCAAAGGAGGCTGTGCAAGTTACCGGGGTTTGGTTTTTTTCTTTGATTTATCAACACGTTTTTGAGTCTGTGACTCTCGGTATTGATCTTCCATTGGGATCAATTTCGTTGGAAACCTCTGGAGGCAGCGAGCAGCCTTTTGCAAAACTGAGTAAGGAGGTGGCTCAGCATCATTTCCCAACTCCTTGCTCCAACTCTTTTGTTTTAAATCATCATCTAATTAGATGCTCCCTTTCTTTAAACTTGCCCTCTGTGCAGGGCGACAGCAAATATTTTGGTAAGACTAAGCCTGCAGTCTTCCTCCCCATGGCAGGGCACTGGCATCTGCTGCAAAAGGCGAGAAACAAAACCCCAAATCATTTGATCTGAGTTTGAATAATCAAATTAAAACCAAAAGCAGGAAGGGAAAAAGCCCCGACCCGCACGCGCCAGCCTGCGCATTTGCATGCAGGATGCTGAGTAATTTGTCAAAATCTATTTTATTTTTTCAAGAGCCACTGACACGCTCTAGTGACCCTTCCAGCATTTAATAATTTCTCTAAACCCCATTTAACTGTCATGTCTCTCTCCTGCGTGACGCTGCCGAGCGATCGCTGCCGTGTTTGTGCGCTGGAGGACGCGAGAGGACCGGGGGTCTTGGGGACATCAGAGCGTGCACTGCGGGAATCACACCTTGGGGTGGGCTTCCCGTGCGGATGAGACCTTGGGGTGGGCTCCCCCCCTGCTTTGGGCAGGATCCTGCCCCCGGTTTTCCTCCTTGGGATTGAGAGAAACCTCCCAGAAATCTGCTCTGAGAGATGTTGTGTGGGAGAGCTGGAGAGCTGGGATGGGAGCGGGCTGGAACAGGAGGGTGCTGTGGGTACCTGCTGCCCTCCGGAGTTTTGGGGTGTAGGGCAGCTCGGGGTGATCCCACCACAGCCTGGAGCATTTTGTACCCCAAGTAGGCTTAGGTCAGTGGTGCAGGGAATGGGATCTGGGCTTGGAGTAGACAGTCCCTCAAATCCCAGTGATTTGTGGTGGTCCCGTGGATTTGGGGTTCCTGGGGGCAGCAGAGCTCTGCAGGGGAAACTGAGACACGGCAGGCAGCAGCACGGCCAGAGCCCTCCATGCTGTGGAGATGGCAAAGGAGGTGCCTCCTCTCCCTCATCTCCCAGACCTGGGGAGTCAGAGAAGAGAAAAATTCATTTGCATTGATTTTTACTAAGCTCCTAATTGAACTTCGTTAAGGCCTAATGGGTGAGGGATGCATGGCAAGCACCAGCACCAGCCTTTTAAGCCCAATTAGCTCGGTTTTGCCATATTTGTTTTAGTGGGAGGAGGGTGGCTAATTACGGGGTGCCCGGGAGCGGCGCTCCGGCCGGGCAGGGGGCACGGCTGGGCCGGGGGCTCCGGGCTGCAGCAGGAGCACAGCCCTGCCTCTCCCACCCGTTCACATCCTCATTATCAAATTATCTTTTTAACTCCAAAGGGGGGCTAATTAAGTGAAGTAAATGAAATCAGTGGGGAGGAAGAGGGAAGGAGGGGGCGGCCGCTGCCGAAAGCTGAGCGCTGCCTTTGGCTGGGGCTTTTCCTCCCCTTGGCTTTCTCCCCCTTTTTCCCTTTCCTCCCCTTGATCCACTGAGCTGATACAGGAGGAAAGTGGAAAATCCCTTCCCTGTGATGAACACATACCAGGCCAAGCTTGGCCTCGGGCCCGGACCAGGGGTAGAAATTTGGGCACCATTTTCCCGTGGGCACAGCACCACCCTGCCCTTCCCCTCGGGAAGGTACCACATCCCTTCCTGTCCCATGGATGACGTCGGGAGTGACAGCCTGCACTCAGCACAGCAAAATGGCTCGGATGGAGGTGAAGTGACAGCCGAGGTTACAAATTAGAAAATTTTAAGTAGCGGCAGCTGTCTCCTTGGCTGCCCCCCCTCCATGTCCCCCCTTCCCCAGCAGTAATTATGGGGTGATTGAAGCATCGTCGGGCTGCAGTGCTGACACCTCTGTCTTTTTCCTGTAAACACGGGGAGATGAAAATAGACACTTGGAGATGCTGCGAGTGTCACTTTGAAGGTGTCTCTTGTCTCCTCGGCAGCAGCGAGGCTGGAGAGTGGCTGTCAGTGCCCTCCCCTCTGCCCTGGCTGACACGCTCTGGCCCCTGCTCCTCCAGCACCCACAGATGGGCAGGAGGTGGGGGTCAAGGCTTGTACCCAAATCTTCAGCCCAAATTGCCTTTAACACCTTCTAAGGGGAGGGAGAGGGAATATTAATTGTGTTAGTGGTGGGCTCAGCTCCGTGGTCAGGGGCTGGAGGGGGCAGAGAGCAGCTCCCTGTGCCCCAGTGTCAGGGCTGTGCCCGTGGGGACAGCTGGTGTTTGGTGTTAACTGGGCTGTCTGCTCCCACAGCCCCGAGGGAAGGGATGCTTGGTGAACACCTGAGCTGCCCCAGGGCCTGGGGTGGCTGGAGAGAAGGGGGTGGCTCTCCTCTGGGACACGCAGGTCATGTTCTGTGCCTGTGGGATGCTGAAATCATGGACACCGGTTGGGATGAGGTTTGATGGAAGCAGCTTGGGCTGCTGTGCTGAACAGGCTCCTGCTGTGTCTGTGGGACTGGGATCACCCTGGGACAGGACATGCTGAGCCTGTGCCACTCTGCAGGGCACTGAGGAAGCAGAGCCTGGTGAGGTTTTGAACCCTGTGGACTTCTCTCAACCTCTCCTGAGGCTGGGGTGGCTGGGGACACATCCCCTTCAGTGGGGACAGTTTCCTAGAGGGTTTCTTTGTGTGCCAGCAAAACCTGGCATGTGGGTGCCCTCTGCCATCCCCATGACCGTGCCATAGCAGATCCTCAGCCTTGGGAAGGGACCGGCCCCACAGGTAGGCAAGGACTTGCTGGTGGAGCAGCCCTGGCCATGGACAGGTTACAGCCTTTCCCAACACACCTTCACTGCCAGACCAGCTCAGCATTTCCCCATGATATTTCCACCTGCATCCGACCTGGATGGGAGCACTGCATGGCCACACTCATATTTAAACACCAAGTAACCACATAATGCAGAAAACAAGCCCTGAACGTCTGGAACAAAGGAGCAGCTTGCCAAAATAATTAAGAATCCTCCATCCCCAGGCCTCATGCAATGGAGGGGGGCAGCAGGAAGGGACTGGGGGGGCCCTGCCAACCCCAAAGAAGGTTGCCCTGCCAGCCCCTAGGTAGCCAGCAGATGCGTGGGGCTGTTTCTCACCAGCCAAGGGGAGAGGAGGGTGTTCAGGCCCTGCGCTCCCCGTGCCTGTGCCCCGCTCGTTCCGTTAATTACAGGTTTTCAGCCGCAGACCGTTGGGCACGGATGGGTGGGGGGATCGGTTCCCAAACCCTGTCATTTAGCCTCGTCAGAGTGCCTCTTCAAAGAGGGGAATCTAGAAATTTTCTCCGCAAGGTGCGGAGTGGACTGTCTCGGCCCCAGCATGAATATAATGACAGATGCATTTTACAGCGAGCTGAGACTGAATGCGCTCGACCACGGCTCCTTCTGTCAGCCAAGTCATTATTTTTTGTCATTTGCTGACAGTTTCGGTCTCATTCATTTCTATCTCTTTTTCTGCTTTTCCCCCTGCCTGGAAAAATGGCTAGGTATCTATGAGACCCCAGCGGGAACGATCCTATACCATGCGCATTTAGATATCGAGGCCTTCACCATGGACCGGGAAGTACGGAAAATCAAGCAGGGGCTCTCCTTGAAATTCTCCGAGCTGGTGTACAATGGTACGTACAGTCCCCCGCAGCATCCTCCCAGCCTTCCTCCTCCCTCGTTGCTGCTGGAGGTTGCAGGTCCCACTGGTACACGCACTCAGGGTTGTAAAATTCAGGTGTGGATTTTGAGGCTGCTCCTGGGGAGAAAGGTGGGTTTGCTGAGCTCAGCCCCACACCTTGCCTGCTTTCCTGCTGAGGGAGCTCCGTGCAATGCCATCTTCCATGCAGGCTTGCTCTTGGCACCTCTCCCAGCCCAGTGCCACCACTTCATCCCAACAAGCACATTCAGATACCTCCGAGGATGTAATTCACCATCCCTTTGTCCCCTCTTATATCACCTTTCCCCAGCTCTCACTTCCAACCTCTTCCACCTCTGCCTGCCTTTGCCCCATGCACACCAGGACATGGGGCACCCAAACTCCTGGCACGGCCCTGCCACAGGGTTTGAAGCTGGAGAGATGTCCCTGCACCCTCCAGTGTGGCACACGGGACTCCCGAGGTGCCGGGGGTGTGGGATGGAGGGTCCCGGCTCTGCTATGTGGTGCACAGCCCACACAGGGGCACTGCGGGTTGGGGCTCCCGGCCCGGGCCAGGACAGCACTGCCTGGAGAGGGCTGGGAGCCTGAAGGGATGAGGGGACACTGGCTCACCAGTGCAGTGAGGGACGGCAATGAAGCCCCGTGTCCTCCTTCCTGTGGATCAGCCACAGCGTCAGACTGTGGGTTGAGTTTGAGGGGTCTCAGCTCAGCTCCCCTCTGCTCGCTGGGCTGGGACCCCAGGAGGGGAATCAGCACTGCACTGGGGGCTGCTCTGTGCAGCCACCCCGACCCAGCCTCTGGTGCTAAGTTGAAGGAAGTGGGATTAGCCCAAAATGCTGTAGGTGGGCTCAAAACCCCACTGCCCACACCTGGATGCTTGGTTCAGAGCTGATATCCCTGGAGACCCCACACCGGGGAGATTCCTGCCCCGTGGCCAGACAACATCTGTCCTTTACTGGTCCTGATTTCTCAGCCTCCTAGTTCTTCCTCCCATCACTTTTCAGGTGTTTCTAACCACAAGGGCTGGAATGATTCCTATGGGAATTTTGCATGGGAATCTTTCCATGGGAAGATACCCTGGAAATAACCTGACTCTGGGAGCTCGGGCTTGGGGCAGCAGCATATCCAGCAGGACTGCGTCAGGCTGTCCTCTCCCCTGCAGCTTCTGGTGCCTATGCTTGTCACCTTCCCCTCCAAGGACATTCCCTCCTGCATCTTCCTCAGCAACTGGTATTTAATGCCTGAGACCCTTTGGTGCTTAAATTGTATTTTAGTACCCTGGCTGGGACTGCAGAAGCCTTGGTTACCTTCTCCTTGGATCACAGCCCCTGCCCTGATTCACTCTCTGGTGCCACTCCTGCCTCTGGCCATTTTTATTAGACTTTGACCTGGGCTGCCTTTATTTTGACTTTTTTTTTTTTTTTTTTTTTTTAGTTCAGGCATAAACCTGTTTGTTTATTTCTAACCACTCGCTGGTTGTGCAGCCACCAGGTTAAAGAGCCACTCAGGCAATCCAGGTTTCACTTCTCCCTCCCCACCTCTGCCAGGCAAAGGCTGCTCTTTCCCTGGCTCCAGGTGTCGAATCCCCAGGGATTCCCAGTTGGGTCCTAGACTTTCCTGGCAGCCAATCCTGAATTCAAGGAACAATCCCAACAGGGTGCAATAAGCACCCGTGGGTCCACGTGCCGGAGGCCAGGCTTTCAAGCTCACCTTCATTTAACAGCTCATTATTGCAGCTAGTCCAGTTTTTAGGAGAATTAGTGTTTATCTTCCCCCTGTTCCTATTGATCCCATTGTGGAGGGGTGGCTTTGAAGCCAGTTCCCGTCCTTTCCAGGTGCGGAAATGCCATTGTCCCCCTGCCTGCGCCGTGATTAGGGCAGGATGGTGGGAAGGTCATTAAGGGGGATCGCTTCCAGTATCTGCAGTGGGGGGTCGGGAGGGGGGAATGCTTCCTCCCACCTGGAGCTGTCAGAGTCAGGATTTAAGCAGCTGGTTATTATTTTAATGTATCTGGGGTTTACTTTTACAGGCATGCAACATCAATCCTGATATTTAAAGAGCTGTACCTGGAGGGTGGTTACCAAAAAGAGAAGTGCATTTGCCTGGAGCCCGGGTTCCTGCTGGCATGGCAGCGCTGATTGCAGGAAAGGGGTCCCTGAAATCCCTGGGAAGGGATCCCCAAGCCCCCCAGCCATCCTGTGGTGGGGCAGCTGAGCGGGGGCAGTTCAGAGAGGTGGTTTTGGTGGTGAGGGGCTGTGGTGCTGTGCCTTGGAGCAGGGGCACACAGAGCCCGGGGGCAAGGCTGCAGGATACCAGCCTGCTCGGGATAAGGCTGCAGGATACGGCCCCGCTCAGGGGCTGGCGAGGCCAAACAACAAAAGAAATTGTTTGTTTCTTTAATGGCTTCGGCCCCAGAGCCCAGCTGGGAAGGGAAAGGTGAGAGGGCACCGGTGCGAGATGGGAGAGATAAAACCTGGGATGACCGGAGGGCAGTGAATGGGCTCTTTCTCTCTCCACCTCTATCTCCTTCTGCATCTCCCAGGCTTTATTCCAGGTCTCTGAGGGCTCTCTGGCTAATTATCCCACTTAGGGACAGCAGGGAGCGTGGGGGCCACAGGCAGGACCAAGGCCGTTCCCCGCACTGACAATGCCAACAGCTGCTCCCACAGGATGTGTTTTGAGGGGCTGTGGTGTGACTGCACATCACCCCAACACCCAGCCTGGGCTTCAGCTCAGGGGCTTGGGCTGCCAGGGGCTGCTGTGGCCACTGGAGCCAGGGAAGGAACAGGAGGCACTTGCCATGGTCGGGGTTAGATGGAGTTTTCCAGGGGTGCCAGCACTGGTTCCCAGCATTCCACCAGCCCCCACGCTGGGACCACAGTGGGGACAAGTCAAACTTCCCCACAAGGGGCAGCAGGGACAAGCTGAGACTTACTGACCCTAGGGGTGCCAGGCAGGTGAGGATCCCACCTGGGGCTGCCGAGGCTCCTGTGCCCCAGTGCACAGCCCGATGCAGCCCTGGTGTCAGCCTGGGCTGTGTGACCTGGGGGGAGTGCTGGGCTCTGCATCCCACTGGGATGGGGAATGGGAACTGCTGAGGTGACTGCCCCACAGGGACCCCCTTTGCTGAGTGGGTTCCCTTCCCAGAGCTGCCAGGGAGTGAAATGTTGCTGTGGGGCTGCATCCCCCCAAGCAGAGCTCACCAGCTGGGATTGGCCATTAGGGGCAGATCCCTACTCTGCCCATCCCAGGGGAGAACGGCTCCCAGGGGGCTGGGAGCTGATCCCCTCCATTTCTGTGTCTATCTGTCTGTCTCCACCCGACCCTCCCAAGATGGTGGCTCTTGAGTGGCAGTTTCATATCTACTTAAGGAGTCTTTTCATTTCCATGATAACCCCTGCTCAGAGGAGCTGGAATGGGGATGCCTCCATGGCCTATTTCCAGCTCATTCCACTCTCTTCTCCCAGTGGAATCTTGAGGGCCACCAAGGGTAAGGGACTCACATGAGATCTCCATCCCTCAGAGCTGAACCTGCGTGTCCCAGCACCTCCTTTCCTCTCCCAGTGCTGCAGTTGTATCCCTTCCCTTGAAAATAACCCAGGGTCTGCCTTGGAGGACTGAGCCTGGGGACCACCCTGGAATACCCTGGGGTTCCACCTGGGATCTCAGGGCCCTCTGGTGTCCCCCATGCCCTCGTCGACCCCATCTCCTGCCCGCAGGCTTCTGGCACAGCCCTGAGTGCGAGTTCCTCCGGGAGTGCATCGGGCGCTCGCAGGAGCCGGTGGTGGGCACCGTCCGTCTGTCTGTCTTCAAGGGCCAGGTCTACATCTTGGGCAGGGAGTCCCCACGGTCACTCTACAATGAGGAGCTGGTGAGGTGAGTGGGATTTGGGGAGCCAGGGTGGGCAGGAGTGGCGGCAATGAGCATCCCATCCCATCCCATCCCATCCCATCCCATCCCATCCCATCCCATCCCATCCCATCCCCGTGACACAGGTGACACCATCCTCCCAGCCCAGCATCCGGCCGAAGCACGAGCCTTGTTTTCAAGTCAATATTGTTTTTTTCCTCTCTGGCTTTTCCCTTTTTTTCGTGTTGTTTTCTCGCTTGCTCGCTCCCCCCTCAGCCCTCCCTCAACCCCTTTCAATCTCTCTAAACACTTTATAAGCCATAAATACACCCGAATGAGTTTAGATCAGTCGGAGTAAATGTCAAATTATCTTCTCTCTTTCTCTTCTCTGGCTTTTTTTTCCCCCTTCCCTCCCCCTCAAAATCAACAGCTCCTAATAATCTGTCCCAACCCTTCATTATGCCTCGCACTCTCACTTGGAGAGATTAAATGAATAAAGTATTAAAAAAAAAAANAAAAAAAAAAAAAAGAAAAAAAGAGGGAAGAAAAAAAAGGAGGATGGAGGGGGGTGGGACAGAGGAAAAAGAGAGAGGGAGAGAAAAGCAGGGGCACTTATTCTCCCTGCGTCTCCAACCATTTTCCTTTTCTTTTTGATTTCTACATCGCTGGTTTGAAAGCCTTTGAGTGACGGCGTCACAGGAACCCAAGAGAAAGCTGTGAGAGGCAGAGCTGTGTGGAAATGCCTCTGCACAGTAGGTAGAAAGTAACGTAATTATAGAGCAGGTCAGAACCACTCGAATGAGCAAAAATAAAAGCACAGAGGTTTTTCTGTAGCCCGTCAGGGGAGGTAAAATCGTTGTAAACTCTTTTTTTTTCCCTTCTTCTTTATTTCCCTCCACTTCCTCTTTTAAGGTTTGTGGTTTCTGGGAAATGAGCTGTGTGTTTTCGGGATGTAGGAAACTGTTGGAGTTGGGATTCAGTGGGTGGCTGCTGCCTTGGGAAAGGGGGTGTGCTCAGTCTTGCACTGAGGAATTGGCTGCCGGGACCATAAACCCTCACACTGGTGCCAGGGATGTCCCTGCCTGGCGTCCCGTCTCCTGCCCAGGACCCCATCCCCTTTCCAGAGCAATCTCCCTGTCTGCCATGGGACAGCCATATCTGTAGGATGACTCTGGGGCAAGGTGAACATCCCTGCGCGGTGCCGGAGCATGAGGAGGAGGAAGGGCAGCAATGCCCGTGAGGGACCACGGAGGGAAATTTGGGGCTGTGTCTCTGTCAGGGCCTGTGGAGCCTGGGGACAGCTGCTCCTGAGCCATGCGCCCCTCCCCAGGGGCTGGCAGGGACCCTGAGCCGGGCCCCCTGCACACACCAGCAGTGGATGAGGGGTCAGCAGCAGCAGCACCAGGCCAGCTCTGGAGTCACCCACACCTCCCTTCCCAAAAGGCAGCTCGCGTTCCCCCAGGAATGCCATCCCGGTGACGGTGCCTTTCTCTCCACAGCATGAACGTGCAAGGGGACTACGAGCCTGCCGACGCCACCGGCTTCATCAACATCAACTCGCTGAGGTCTGCGGGGCCCAGCGGGACCCTCCCCGGTGCCGGGGAAAGAGGCCCCCAGCACCCCAGGGCTCTTCCCCTTCCTCTCTCAAGCTCTGGGGGTGCACCCAGCCCCCCCTTCAAGCTTCCCCTGAGCTGTAGGGTGCCACCAGCCCCCCCAGCACCAGCCCTGCCTAATTACAGCCTTCCCCAGCACAGCCAGCCTTGTTATTTTACTTATTTCTCAGACCCCCCCGCTAACTCCAGGGCAGTAAAACACGCTGAATTTACATAATGGGCTCTTAATTTTTCCATTCCCTGTTAACTGCTTTGTTCTCCCCAATCCTCCATGTCCCCCCACTCCTCTAAGATAAATTAATTATCTCGTGGGGAAAAAAAAAAAATTAAACTGTACAGGCCTTAACAAACGCCTGCTCTTCACGCCCCCTCATTCTGCTTAAATTAATTGAAAGGAAATGTGTGTTATTACTGTTAATTTACAATTAATTTTTTTTTTTTTTTAATCCCGGTTTCCAGGCTGAAGGAATATCATCGTCTCCAGAGCAAGGTCACCGTAAAGCAGGATGAATAGCAATCAATCGCACGCGAGCCTCCCGCTCCCCTTTCTAATTTCTCTAAGAAGTAGCACTAATTGTGGTGGCAATTTGTAATTGTAACTCGTCTCCCTGGAGCGGAGTCGCGGCGGAGGTGACGGCTTTGTTACGGGGCTGCAAGTGAAATGCAATCAGGGGGGAAAAAAAACAAAAGGTTTGTCCATTGGAGGAGAGGTGGGGAAAGAAATAAACCCCCAGCCACGCGCGGGGTCCGGCATTGAGAGCCGGGCTTTATTCCTGCCTCGTTTGTTTGCTGCTCTGGCCCAGCGCTTCCCCCAGCCCGGCTTTGTGGAGTTGGTAATGGATTAAGTGCCTGCGAAGGACGTGGGGGGTTGGTGGTACCTTGTGGGGAAGGTGGGGAGCAAGGGATGTCAGTGCTGGGTTGGAGGGGTGGGCTGGGTGGTTAAGGGTTAAGGGGGTTTGGTCCTTTCGGCTGTGTTTTGGTGAGTTTTAAAGAGCAGGCTTGGGAAAGGCAAACATGCGGGAAATATCCTCTGCTGGTGTTGCAGGAGGTGAGGAGGAAAGGAGTGTTCACTGTGAGGTGGGCACTGGGTTCCTCTCCCACGGTGCCTGGAGGGGAGCAGGTCCCTCCATTCCCGATGCTCAGGCTGCAGAGCTTGGCTGGGATGCAGGGAGAGCTCAGCGAGGGAAACCGGGAGCTGTGGTGGAAGCAGGGCAAAGGAAGGGGGAAAGGAAAGAACTGGATTTTCTAACCCATGCAAACAACTTGGATGTGCTTGGATGTGGGGTGCACCCACCGTGTTGCATCCTGTGGTGCCCGGAGTGATGGCTGAGGCGTGCTGGGCAGCCCCATCCCAGCAGCAGGGATGTGCTGCTTTCCAAAACATTTGGGGAGCAAAAGTAGAGCTGACACCAAAGAGGGACATGTTTCAGCAGCCCTTAGGGGACAGCCAGGCCGAGTGGCCATTTGGGGACGTCCAGACGTGCCCTGCCCGCTCTGCTGCCGAGCCAGCGAGCGTGACAAGCTCTGACATCACAGCTGGGAAAATAACATGTTATTTTCCCAGCTTGGATGTGACTTTCCCTGCTATTACTGGCAGCGACCATCTTGGGAGGAGAAAGCAGCAGAGGGCTGTCAGGCGAGGGGAGAGAAAAGGTTTTCTGGGCTGGTGGAGCCTGTCCGACCCCCGTGGGCTGTGGGGAGGGGGGATGCTGGGCAGGGCCGCCCCATTCCCTACATCCCACGGCTTTCAGCAGCAAGTCCATGCTCCAAGTGTAGCACATGGGGGTACGGCATGAGTACGGTCCCAGAGCGCCACAGAGGGGCCAGTGGTCAGCAGGTTATGACGACCAGCCACCCTGGCGTGGGTGCCCAGTGTCGAGCCAGCCCTATTCATCCCACAGTAGTCTCTTCCTGGGTGAGGCAAAGGGCTTGGAACCTCATCAGGAGCCATCTCCTGGGGCATCATCCACAAAACTATGGGAACAGAGCTGCTTCCCTGTCTCGCTGCACCCACTGGAGTGTCCAGGGAGGTCTTTGGCTGAGGGTAGAGGATGCTCCAGCTCCTCAGGAAGCACAGGGATGCTCCTGGAGCCAGTGGTGGGCATGGCTCTGATCAGCCTTGGAGGAGCAGCGTGTGTTGGCTTCCAGCTGCTGCTTCCAACCGGGCTGCAAGTGGATTGTGCTGGTAAGGCAGAGCTCAGAGTATTCCAAGAGCCAAGTCAAACCCAGTGTGAGTCTTGCAGAAGGAAGAAAACCTCTCAAAAATCATGGGATCAAAGGATAGAGGGAATGCACCACATGCCTGCACTTCCCCTTGGTGCAGCAGGAGGGGCTGCAGTGATGGGATGCTGTGAGCCAAACACTTGTTTAATTATTTACTACCTTAATTACCATCAGTCCTTCCAGTTCCCATGACTTGGTGGTTCCTCCCTTTCCCAGGGTCCTTCCACCCAGCTGTGTCTCAGGGAGGTTTTTCAGGGGCTGGGACTGCCAGGAGGGAGAAGCAGTGGGCGAGTGGCACTGTGCGAGCAGCCCCTGAACCACCTGGAACTCCCCAGCAGAGACATTTTGGGGGGGAATATTTTGGGCTTTCAAGGTGGCAGGCTTGTTTCTGCAACACCCACCTGGCTGTAAGGGCAGCGAACGTGGGCTGGGGGCTCCCCACTCCCAGGGCAGAGCTGCACTGAGAAGAGACCAGAGGGGCCCTGGGACAGGATCTGGGTCCCTGCTGGGCTTCAAAGCTTTTCTGTGCATCTCCCCACAGCACCACCCATCACTCCAGCTTCAGCCAGCTCCAGGGCAGCCCCTTGCCACCCTCGGGTCCCTGGGGATGTCTCTGGGAAGCTGCACCCCCTCTTTGCAGCACGGGCTGTGCCATGGGGCTGCTCTGCCGCCCTCCCAGGCTCTGGTGAAGGGCTTGTCCGGGGTCACTGCAATCGATATCTCATCTGCAGGCTCTCCTAGCGGAAGTGATGGTATATTGGAACATGGTAATGGGTCTTGTCTAGTGGAAAAGGCTAATCTTCCCCAGCTGTACAGGATCTCCGCAGGTGTCCTCTGGCTCTCCCCGCTGCCACCAGCCCTGCCAAGGAGCAGACTCACTTCTTTAAAGCTGCAGCAGTCCAATTTGCTGCCGTCCCGGTGAGAGTGAGCTGCCTCCAGCCTGGCCCCGTGGGGCACACAGCCTTGTCTGGAGCTTCCCAGAGCAGGACTGGCACCCCAGTGTCACCACACAGCACAGGCGGCCACAGCAGTTCACATTTGCAGGGTCAAAGAAGAGAAGGTGATATATTCTCCAGAGGAGGCATTTCCCCAGGGGTAGTAGGAGGAAGAGGATATGGGGATGACGCCAGGAGGGATGTGGACCCCCAAAGTGCCACCTGTACATGTGGATGTGAGGCAGGCACAGGCCACAGGGAAAAGCAAAGGTGGCAGCTCCTTGCTGTTAATTTGGCTTCTTTGGCATCGTGCTCCTGGAATTTGTCCTGTTTTCCCCATCCCTCAGGATTACTGCAGAGTCAGGTCTTCCCTTCCCCTGCCCACTGTCTCACACCCAGATGGGCCCTGAGTCCAGGGGGTCCCAGTTTTCCAAGCTGACCATCCAGCTCTGGCTACCCCACCCTGCCGCATCCCTATGGCAAAATCCATTTTCCTATTTCTCTGGAGGTAGAGGTAATTACCAGGTTTAAGGTTCAATATGCACGTGGATTTTAGCACAAGTTGCCAAGGACAACTCAGAACAACGCACAGGTTTGGGCAGCACATCCTGGGGGCTCAGACATGGCCATGGTGTGTGGAGCCCCCAGATGTGGGCTGTAAAATGGGGAGCCTGAGGGCTTGGCAGGGCCCATCAGAGGCTGAGGGACTATCAGATTCCATAAAAGTCATGCCAAAGATTGTGCTAACCTTGTTTGGGGCAGGGATTTTTCCTGCAGAAGACAGTAATGATAGATGGGTTTTCAGAGAAAATTCCCAGAGGGCCAGAGCAACTGTGGGGCTGCTGGGTTTTTGCTTAAACTTTACTTTTTGGGCAAATAAATGCATTCATGCAAGCAAAAAAGAATGATATTTCGCAGGAGGGAAGCAGTGAGGTCTTGTATGGTTGTGCCCTGTGGGATTGTGTCCATATCACATCCCTTCCTGGGGCTCCATCTCCCATCTGCAGGGTGTGCAGGAGGAGACCCTGGACCACCTCTCCCAAAGGAGGGACAGAAAATCCTCTTGTGCTACCCAATATCACATCATTCTGTGCAGATGGTGTTCCCTAGCTCTGGATGATGTCCCCTCAGCAGGGACACTGGTAGCAGTGGTGCACTCACAGGAAAACCACAGGAGGGTTCGGTTCCTGCTTTCCTTTGGAGTTGTGGTTCATGGGAGCACAGAAGGCGCCCTGGGCTCCACACACAGGTCACGGGGCTGCAGCACAGCATTGTTGTTAAACATTCCCATCCTTCCAAGGGAAAGCCATCCCCCCGGTGAGGTTGGGAGTCGCCGGTCGTGAGCTTCCCAGGCAAGGGGGAGATGGTCGCCTTTGTAAACCCCTTAACAAGGTGGCTTTGTCTCCCCGTTTAACAAGAAGCTCCCTTGCTTCTACGGCGGGAGTTTCCCAACGCCGGGTCCCTGAAAGCCAGCTTTATGCTCCGGACGGGGATCAGAGGGACACAGGGGCCCTTCTGCACGCCCCTGACAAAGGCTGCCCCGGGGGGACAGAGCGTCAAAGCTCAGCCGGCTCAGGGAGGGACAAGGGACCCACAGAGGAGGCTGCGGTGTGAGCCCAGCGTCCATCTGGTCACTCGATCGTGGCAGGCAGCGACCCGGCGATGCTTGGGGAGGGCCAGGGGGGTCCTTCTGCTCTGTCCCCCCGGAGAGGGGGCAGGGGGAGTGGCTGGGAAGGCACAGGTAGGTTTTGTTGGCCGCAGGTAACTGGATCTGCAGCCGTTGGTGCCTTCCTGCCCTCTGTGCCGGCTTTGGCGGGGGGAGAGAGAGGGGAGGTGGGAGCGAGGAGTTGAGGGCTGGAAACTGAGACCTCCATTCAGTGGGGATGCTTCCCCTCAGCTGGATGGAAATGGATTTGAAGAAAGCTTCAGGGTGTCTCTACTCTGGTACCCCACAACCCTCCAGTCTGGACCAGGGCATGTGCAACAGCAGGAAGGGACCACTCGGGAGTGATCCTCAGCTAGGAGGGGCATCCCGGTCATGGCAGAGGCATCGCCCACCCCCATGTCGGCATCCAAACTCCCCTCTCCCACCTCCTCTTCCTTCCCTGGGGGCTTTGCTGGCCTCTGCTCAGTTTGGGAGCTCTTGCCCTTCCCTTGTCCCACCAGCAAGAGCCCTCTCTCACCTCCCCCCTCCAGCCATCTGCCTCCGAGACCCCCGTCCAGATTTACTGTCACGCGTTAAAACCGCGGCTCAGCGCCAGGGTCAGCGTGTCACACTGGCCCCTCATCGATTTGTTTTACCTCCCCTTGGCTAAAGCACTTTGGCCCTGGCCCCCTCAGTGGGGTAAGGGGCTTCCCAAGGCCCTCGGTGCTCCCCTTGCCCATCCTGGTCCTGCACAGCCAGACCCCGTGGGCAGTGGGGGTCCAGCTGAGCCGTTGATCTCCTGACCCTCCCCAGGGCACCTAATGTGTCTCCCTGGTTTGTCTGGATCAATATATCTGCAAGAGCAAGGAAGATCCCTCCAGGGAAAGGAGGGGATGGGGTGTCCTGCTTGTTTGCACACCCCATGGCTGCTTTAATGCTTGGCTGAGCTGGGTCCTTGCTGGGGAGTGGGAGGGGAGGGAGACCCTAAATCAGAGGTTCCAGCTCAGACTGGAGATGTTTGGGGTCTCCTCCATCCAGTTGCTGGGTCTCAAGCTCTGCACTGGGGCACAATGGCTGGGATGCCTTTGGGTCCAAAATCCAAGGAGCTGGGATGGTTTTAGCCGTCAAGCCCCCCCCAGCCAGCCAGGTGTGGGGCTGCTTTAGTGGGTCTGCTTCTGGCTCCTGGTTTTTGAGCCTGTGTGAGGGATTTTTGAACTATTTAGTGCTGGGGATGTTTTCATAGGAGCCTGGAAGTGACGGTAAAGGATGAACATCAACTTAATAAGCCCAAGCAGTGAGAGACATGGACAGGACAACAACTTCCAGCCCTTCTCAACGTGTGCTGAGGGATACCTGAGCAAAGAGGGCTCTTGCTTTTATGGTTTGGCTCAGGGAATCAAGGCAAAGAACACATGGACAACGCTCTTCCGCATCACCTCTGCTGAAGGCACCATGCCTCCAAAACCCCTCCTGTCCCACAGCATCACCCCAACACCTCCATTCCCGTGCCCACGGGTCCCTGCCCCGGCAGCCGGGGCAGATGCCCAGCAGCTCGGGCAGCCCGAGGAGAAAGCAGGGGGCTCTTGGCAACTCTGCCTTTTGCTTTCAGCCTCGCCTTCTCGCTATTTATCGGTGACTTTTGTCCTTGGCCAGCTTAGTGGCTGAAAGGGGCTGTATTATATCACATGTAGGCAGCTCCTGGGGGGAGAGGGCCGCGCTTTCTGCGGGAACAAAGCGCGGGTTGGCTAATTCCCCTCTCTTCCTGCGGCACCCGGGTCCCATCTGGTTGACACAGTTTGCTCCAGTGTCTCCTGCTATTAAGCCCCCACTTGCCTGCTTGAATCACTGGCGTTCCCCCCGCCCCTGTACCCTCGGCCCCTTTTTCTTGCTTTATTTTTCATTTTCCCTAAAGCCAGGCAGAACTTGCTCCGTGGAGTGATGTCAGATGTGTGCGAAGCAGACCAATAAAACCTAATGCATCCCCCTCTTTGTCTGCCGGCCTCTCCAGCGCCTCACATTTTCCACTCAGAAAGCCACTTAAAACACATCAGCAACAATCCCTCACAAAACAGCCACTTGTTGGCTAATTGTTCCGAGGACCCGCGCGCGCCGCATTGCGCTTTCCTGCCGAGGAGAGCCGAATGCTGCCGGGGACCACGGCTCCCCAGCGACCAGAGGGTGATGGGAACCCTCAGCATCCACCAGGATCAGCCCCAGGGGTCCCAGCTGTTCTACTCAGGGTGTGGTGGGGCAGGGATGTGGGATGAGGATGGCTTTGGTTAGGTGTGGATCAGCCAGAGAGGATGGTTGCAGAGCCAGGAGTGATGCTCAGCTCAGCCCTCACTTTGCAGCAGGATGGATGAGCAGATGGACCCAGCAGAGCTGCCTGGATGCTCTGTCCTACCTGCTAAGTCCTTCCTGGGAAGGAAAGGAGGCAGGAAGGCAGGCAGCTGCCATGGAATGGGAGCACGGGGGGAATGAGATGTGTGCTGGGCCCCTGCCAGGCTGGTGACTTTTTTCTCACAGGGGCTGTGATCCTGGGCTGATGGTCTGTGGGTGAAGGCTGGGAAGAGCTGGCTGCCCCATGCTGACAGGAGGGAGCCCCCTTGCAGTTTACAGGGATGCCAGTGGGTTTCACTGGGGGAATGGAGTCCCAGGTGCCTGTTGGAGGGCAAAGAGGGTGCAAGTGAGAGATGCTTCTTGCTGGAAAGGAGGCAGAGAGGCTCGGGCCTTTGCCTAAAGGAGAAGCGTCCAAAAATCCCTCCCAGGAATCCTTTGGGCTCTTTGAGATGTGGGAGAAGAGGTCAGAAGGTGGTTAATCTCCCCCTCTGCATCCCAGGGGCAAGAGCATCCCTCTGCCCAGCCCTCTGCCCAGAGGGTCCCCCAGCACACCCAGCCTTCCCCCCAGCACACAGACAAGTGCGTGGAGTAGCTGCATTTATTTTTCTGCAGAAAAACTCCGACAGCTTTTCCTGTTGCCACCCCCGGCATCCCAGGGAGCAGGACTGGAGCTGTGTGTAGTCACGACAGCCTGGTCTGGGGGCAGGGGGAGCTGACACACCTTTTGGCTTAAAACTAGCTAATCACACCCTGGTTTGGGGCTAATTTGAGTCAGGCAAGGAGGTTCAGAACCAGTGCCAGGTAGCGGGAGGCTCCTGGTGGGTGCTGTGCTGGGCAGACAGCCCAGAGCCCTCCCGGCGGGCACCGTGCTGCCGAGCACACCTGCCCGTGCTCACCTGCCCAGTCAATTGTCACAGGGGCAGAGGGGCACAGGGACGGGACAGAGTCTGGTGGACCCGCAGGCAGTTGTGCTGCTGCCTGCTCTGGCTCGGTGACCAGGCTGAGCCTCTGCCAGGCTGCCCCAGCAGCAGCCGAGCGATGCGGAGGGAGCCGCAGGCAACTGCCGGCCATTCCCATTCCCTTGCCTTGCTGCCAGACCCGGACACCGCCGCGGGGCCATGGGGGACCCTGCGGGCAGGTCAGACCCCACACCAGCCACACACCTGGGCAGCGAGCGGGTGCCGGGGGAACAAGGGGTTAAGCTGAGCCAGCGGCAGCAGAAATCAGAGGATTACAGGTTTGTTGCCGGACTGTCCCATCTGTCACCAGCACAAAGACGAGCCCTGTGTCGGGCTGGGCTGTCAGCGAAGAGCCCACCACTACATTAGGACTCCATTAGGGGAGACTAGCGGTGGGAAATGGCAGCTGTCAGGGCACTATCATTTCTCCTGTAATTCCTCCCGCTCCTTTCTCAACTGCACTTAAATAGCAGGTCTACCCACTGGGCCAATTTTGCATTTTCTTCCTCCCGCTGCTCCACTTCTTTCTTTAAAGCTGCAGCTCCCTGGGCCGCTTCCCTGCAGTCTGTTGGTGTCAGTGCCAGACGCCTGCCTGCAGCATCTCCTCAAGGAGAAGGGCTCAGGAGCATTGGCAGCATCCTGGCTACGGAGCCACAGTGATGCCAGCCCGGTCTGCAACAGCACCACTGGGCTCTGCCACGGGACTCGCTGGCTCCTGACCTTGACACGGGGAGGAGAGGAGGTGGATCACAACCTCCAAGGACAGGCAATGTCCTTCCCACCTCCCGTCGTCTGGGACTCTCTCTGAGCTGGAGAATATGTTCCAATCTGTGCTGCCCTTGCACAGAAGCCCAGCTGCTGGTGCAGGGCTGGCCCTGCTCTGCAAAGGGGGATGAGGTGGGCAGGAAAGCAGTTGGGGACCATGTCTGGTAGCCACGGGCTGTGTCGGAGCAGGGTTTCTTCCTCCAGCTGCTAAATCTGCCCAATCCTTCAGCATTTGGCAGAGACTCCTCGGTCGCACTGCCTGGTGCAGTCACGGCCACCTTGGGGTGGGATGATCCCCCAGTGCCAGGTGGCCTCAAATCCTTCTTACCACAGTATGTCTGACCCAGAGATAAAACCACAGACAAACAGGTTTCCTGATGGGACAAGATCAGATGGAAACTCTCAGGACCTGCGGAGAAGCAGCTCAGCATGATGGGGACCGTGCTGGGAGCCTCCATGCTCACAGCTTTGCTGGGAGACCCTGGGTCTTCCCACACCCTGCCCTGCTCTCACCACATCTCCCACCGGACCTGGCGCTGCCGCTGCGCCGGCACTCCCTGTGGAGCCTCCTTTTCCAGCGGGGGATCCAAACAAACACTTGTGTGGGGAAGTGCATTGCAGTGGTGCTCGAAATAAATAACTAATTTCTCCCTACATGATCTCAAGGAGCAGGAGAGGCGTGAATAGCAGGGCCCGGTGTCGGGCTGACTGGACTCCCCGGTGCGGTAATTCAGAGGATGACAAACATAAGCCAAAGAAAAATGTTGAAAAATGGGCACTTCCCGCAGCCCTGAGCAAAGGAGCTATTGCAGGGTTTGGAAATAACGAAGGCAAAAAGAGGCAGAGAGGGGAATTTTCTCATTGAGACCAAGTGAAGTGCCAAACAAGCTGCTATTATGGTGGCTTTGAGAGGCACAGGGAGGGGGTGGTGGGGAGTAGAGTAAGGGGAAGGAGAGGAGGGAGTGGGGGAGAGGAGAGGGCTGGAGGGAGGGAGAAGAGTGGGGATGTGGGGACGAAGGGGACGCAAGGAGCCAAAGGTGTGAGGTGACATGGGGGAGATGGAGAGAGGACCAAGTTGTGTGATGGTGGCAGGACCACCACATGTCAGCGCCCCATCCTGCACCCCAGGTTCCCCACATCTGCCCATCCATTCCCCATCTTCATTCCCAGCCACCTCCTACCCCCTCCCCAACCACCACAACCAAAAGGAAAAAAAAAAAAAAGGAAAAAAAAGAGATGGAAAGAAGGAAAACAAAATATCTACAGTTGTCGAGACAAGGGGAGAAAAATAGAGGCAAACATCCATAATTTTCTCTGTGGGGCTTTGCAGTAATTGAGCCATTTGGATAAAAATAAAGGCAGCAGGCCCTTTAGGTAAGAGGAGCTTTTGCAATCCAAGAAGCCTGAATTATGCGTCTTGTATCACTTGAAACCCCCCACCACATCACCCCCCTCCGCCTCCCCCGTTCGACACCAAACCACTTTCCCTTTTCTTCTTCTTCTCCCTTTTTTTTCCCCCCTCCTCCTTTTTTAAGTACCCTGTCAAACAGCGTCCGACGAGCAGAGAATTTCAGCTGTCACAACTAATTTCAGCGCGTGTGTGTGCGAAGGTGTGTGTGTGTCTTGGGCGGAGGGAGGCGGGGGATGGAGGCGTAGAATCACTCCCTTACTCTTCTTTTTTTTTTTTTTTTTTTATTCCTCAAAAGGAAGATTTACATCAGAAATTTGTTTCTGGAAGTGTTTAAGGCCTGTAATTTCCTTCTTTTCAGTTGCTGCCTGATGTCTTCTTCTCGCTGGCTCTGGCGCCGGGGCTGGCTGTCACCCTCCCAGCAGCCTGGTCCCTCAGCCCCGGTCTTGTCCAGATCCAAGGAGGCTCCTCCATCTACTCCATCCTCCAGCCAGTGCTTGAGGCTGCCAAAATTCAGCTCTCACAGCCCCAGGCACTGCTCTGGGTCTGGTGAGGAAGGTTCCAGTTTCTCCCTGATTATGTCCCAGCACTGGTGGCTTTAGGTTTCAGGTTTGGTCATCCTTGCAGCCACTTTGAGTTGGCATTAGCCAGAGGGTTAGGGGTGAATCCTGCTCAGAACAAGGCACCCCTGAGAGCCAAGTGGGACTGTCAGGGTGATTCCTCCACCCAGGACCTGCCTGGGGAAAGGGGCAGCTGAGGAAAGGCTGGTGCTGGGCATGTTGGGTTTTCCGAGCCAGGGTTAGGAGGGGAAGATGCCCCGAATCCAAGTCTCTGGGCTGTTTGCCAGAGAGGAAGAAGCAAAGCCCTGGGCATGGCTGGAGAAGTTGCCTCCACCATGGTTGGAAGGATGACTGTGGTGACACAGATCGTCTCAGGTGTTCAAGGCCAGGCTGGATGAAATTATGGACATCCTGGGATAGTGGAAAGTGTCCCTGCCCAAGGCAGGAGGTTGGAACGTGATGAGGTTTAAGTCCCCCCACAACCCAAACCAGGCTGTGATTCTGTGATTAAAATCCTTTCCCCGTGGGCTGTGTGTCCCTTTTCCTAAAGTAAATGGACTTTTTGCTTAAGAAAAATGATCCCAACTTCTGAAAGTAGGAAAGGCTGGAGATCAGCCAGCCACTGGTGTAACATAGGTGACCAGCAGCAGACTGTGCATTCCAGTAAAAAATTGTGTTCCCTGCTCTTGGAAAGCCACCAGATAATTCCATTGGCCTCAGCAATTCCTGCCTACTCATGTAGGCACAAATGAGATGCACAAAACTGGAAAGAGCAAGAACCAGCTGAGGAGGAACACAGAGCTACTTGGGACCTTGCTTGGGTTTTGAATTTCATACTCGGGAGTTTGGGAAAAGGGGTCTGGGATCAGTGGACTATTCCAGGCTCAGCATGCAAACCCAGCCAGGCCAGGAGCTGGCTGCAGGCTGCGTTTTGGGAGGTATCACCCAATTATGACACTCACAAAAGGCAGCAGGAAGGGCTGTGCAGGGCCCTGCTCAAGGAACTAGCTTTGCATATTCTTTGCATTAATCCTTGACTAACTGGTCCTTGCATCATCCCGCAGTCTCCTGCTGCTCCACGGAGGCAGGAGCAATGAGACTGGTGCTGGACCAGACCTGGGGGCTCCATGGGGATGCACAGGCACCTCCAGAGCTTCAGTTCTTGGCAGAGCTCCCTGGAGCACTCCATGCCCAGGAGCTTTCTGAAAAGTGTCACCAACTATGGCCATACGAGTCAGGAACACGGTCCTCAAACACACGGACCAAACCAGGCAGGAAACGGGCACTGAGGGAGGGATGTTCCCAGGGAGGGGTTAAATGGTGGTTCGAGTGGGACGGCACAGCAGGGACGGAGAGGATAGCACAGCCTGGCATGGGATGGCACAGGCAGGGACGGGATGGCAGGAATGGGATGGCAGAGGCAGGGATGAGATGGAACTGATGGGTACATGATGGTACAGGCAGGAATGGGACAGAACAGGTGGGGATGGGATGAAATAGGCGGGGATGGGATAGAACGGGAAGGGATGGGACGAAACAGGCAGGAATGGAATGGAATGGAATGGAATAGGTGGGCATGAGATGGAACAGGCAGGGATGGGATGGCAGAGGCAGGGATGGGACGGGACGGGCAGGGATGGGATGGCTCAGGCGGGGAGGGGATGGCAGGAGCACAGCACGGTCCGGGACAGGAGCTCTGTGTTCCCGGCCACGTCCCGGGGGCATTCCCGGGAGGTTCCGGGGGGCGGGCGGGTGGTCTCGGAGAGGGGTCTCGGGGAGGGCGTGGTCTGTCCTGGCCCCGCCCCTCTCCCCATCCCCTCCCCTCGGCGCGCGAGCGGCCCCGCCCCGCGGCGCGAGCCCCGGCCCCGCCCCCTCGGGGCACTTCCGGCGGAAGCGGGGGGCTCCTTCCCTTTCCGGGCGCGGGCCCCGGGCGGAGCGGCGGGACGGGCGCGGGCCATGGCGGAGCTGGCGCAGGGGCAGAGCCAGAGCGCAGCGCCCGTGGGGATCAAGCCCGAGGGCTTCGTGGACGCTCTGCACCGGGTCCGGCAGGTGAGGCGCCG
>WBMZ01000629.1:374-143565 GCA_013400975.1 Atrichornis clamosus | reverse complement strand
CATCCCCACAACCCAGGACAGTACTCTAATAGTATAAAAATCAAGTGCAAAAGATGTGTGAAGTTCCAAATTAAACAGGCTCTCACAGAGGATAACTGAAATAAAACAGGAGCTCTAAGGCAGAGCAGTCTCCTTTATTAATTCAATTTTCTGCACAACAGCATAAGTTGTCTGATACCATGTCATCACTTTTTGAGTAGAATTGCGACACCGCACAATAGAGAGCAACTGCTACATATATAGTTATATATAGCAATATTCATGTTCTGTGAGTTCCTGCTATCCACATGAAGACAGTAACTCAGACATTTCTGCAAATTCAGTAATCAGACCAAATGCATATGTAAAAGGCAAGGTCTGCTGGATTGGTGCTCTGCCTGAATTAGCTTTCCAATACACTAATTAGCTAGCAGAGTGCATAGTCAATAGTATGGTGATGAGTTTATTGTAAAATTGATGAAGAACAGATTTCAATACTTTACTGCCTTTGTCATGGATATTAGGGGGAAGAAGGGATTTTACATAAAGCTATTTGGTAAAACTAGGCCCCCTGAATATCATATGCATACAAAATTAGTTCATTTTCCTACACTCACGTAGATTTTAGTCGTATTTTCCAGGACAACCAGCTAATGAATTGCTTATTTCCAAAAGCAAAACAAAACTGCAGATTGTTAGGAGTACTTGTGTAGATCTCACAGTTAAGCAGTAGAAATAATGCTACCATGGCCTATCGACCTTTGGATTTAGCAAAATATGTGCAGTTTCAGTGAAAAGTGTTTTCAGATCACTCTGTGACTCAGGATTCCACCTAAGAAATAAATTAACCAGGGAGTAAGTAAATAGGTTCTCCCAATCTGGACATCTTAATATCTACGTGGAGCTCATATTAGTCTGTGGTTATTCTCCTGAAGGAAGAAATCATCTATTCACTTGGTTCTTTATTAAATAGAGCAGACATTCCTGAAAATATACAAGTAGGAAAACCTGCCATGTCTATGCCTCACCTTGGAGTCCTTGATTACGTATTTTGTACTGCTATGTTGACATGAAAGACTACAGGATGGCAGATGCTATGAATAGTTAGTGGTATATAATTTCAAATGAGTTTTCTTTAAAAAAAACCCCTAGTTTTAAATAGATGAAATAACAGGAAGTGTGAGATTGGTGGTTGACATTAGAAACCCAACAAGGCAAGTCCTGCTATGTTGCAGCCGGGTTGAGGTGGTACGGTGCCGCAACCTTCCGAAAGCGCCTCCGACTACAAGAGAGAGAGACGCCCGGCAAGGCTACTTCCTCAAAGCACACACACACACACACACACACACACACACCCAGATAGCTGTAAATCTTCTAAGGGCAGGTTGACAACAGAGGAAGGGAGAAGGGTCTCTGTTTGGAGTTCCGCAGGGAAGGTTTATTGCTGCCCCCCATGGAGGGTTCCAGAGAAAAGACGAGGAGCGAGCCGGATGCTCCAGGTTAAAAATGGGGGCAGAGAGAGCCTCAGGGCCAATGGTCTGAGGGCACAGGAGCGGTGCACAGGCAGGGTTGGGGTCAGGGAACAACAGAGGGACTCCGGGGGGGACAATGAGGCCGGGGCCAGGGGGGGCTCAGGCAAGGAGGACATGTCAGGGAGGAAGGGGAAGGGAGGCCAACGGGCTAATCAGGGAATCAGAACCGGCGCACATTAGCATAATGAGGCAAAGCATCCGGGCGGCAGCCCTTTGTCTACCCTACTCTGGGAGGATCCAATCTTAGGGACTGCCCCACCAAAGGAACCTCTTTGTCCCATATTCTGGGGGGCTCACCAGCCTCCACACTGCTACCAGCAAAATTTTCAGAGAATGAAAGTGTTGGTTAACTTGGGGTTTTTTATCCTAGTTTCTCATTACTAACCTAAAACAAAGGATAGAAGCCCCTGATACATTAGATTTTGTTTGCTTACCACAAATGTGGATACACTGGTGCCACATCTGAAAGTCCACAAGCCTTTTGATGAAGGAAAGGTAACCAGGTTATTTTTGCTTGCAGCCATCTCCCATAGGTAAAAAATAAAACTGGTTGACAGAGGACCTTTCTAAGAACCTGTTAAGAGACTGAATTAATCCCTCCTGATTTCCCCATGCTGTGTGAAATTATGCAGTCACAAGCAGATTTCAAGCTTTATAATGCCCAGAATGTTAGCATTATACTCGTGCTACATTATATTCCAGGGTTGAAAAAAAGTGCCTCAATATAAATTTAAGAAAACCTTAATCTGCTTTCCAGGAGCTGTATAGCAAATCGGACCTGTATCACAAAATCTTTACTGTTTCCTCCTCTATTGTTGCAAGATTATTTCCTAAAGGTAATAGCTGAGATTTTAATGTAATTATTTTAATTATTTTTTCTTTGTGATAACCTAGATTCACTAAAGTAAAAATGATAGAGATCTTTCTTTTTATTGAGCATTTAGTAGAAATTTTAACTACTTGCTCATCATTTCCAGTCCTAGCATTTCTAACTGAATCATAGCAGTGTGAAGACATGGGTCTAACTGTGCTTATAAAATTCCAGAATCCTTTAGCTAAAACCCACTATTTTGGGGTCTGCTAGATATACAAGGCATGTTTCAATACTAGTGAATACAAAGGAGGAGGAAAGATCTCCCCAGTGGTTGATTAATAAATGACTGGGATAAACTGCCTTCACAAATGCAGAGGGATTTTTTTGCCTTTCTGCTTTAGCAGATAGGGGAAAAGTAGAAAAACAAATATTTCACCATCCCTTTGAGTTTCAGCATTCTACACTGTTACAAACTTTCTTGCTCTCTTGGTCCTTTTACTTCTGAGTTTTCACAACTGTGGCAAAGATGGTAGGAGTGGGCTCCATGGGTTGATCAGTCATTAGGGTGGTATTAACCACCCCACAAACTTGCCTATATGTTCAGGAGGCCTGGAAGTCTTCAGAGAGCTTTCTGGGACCTTAGAGATTTTTCCATTCTTTTTGCACAGAACTCAGGCCATCTGCATTTTCACAAGAGAGCATCAGTGACCACATCACAGATGGAAACTTGAAAGTCAGGACATTCACTCAAAATTCAGAGAAGAGGGTTCACTGCTGATCTATCATAGACAAGGTGGAGACTCAAACTTGTTCTCACATTCTTTGCAAGCATCCTGCCCATTTGGTAATAATTTATTTTCCTGGATTATCATATGCATGGCAAAACTCTTCCATTTGTGCCAACATGTTGTATTTAGAACACTAGTAATTAGTACCATAAATATCTTTTAAAAGAAAAAATTACATTCTTAAATAATTACATAGCAGAGGGGATTATAGCTCTCTTCCTTTTTAAATTAAAAAAACCCCAAACTTCAAAATATAACCACTGCATGACTATAGACTTCATTTACTAGAACACACATTTCAAAGACTAAAATGAAAAAATCTCTAATGTCATTTTTTGGAAGTTGGAAGTAGAGGACATGTGATTACAACCTACCTTTTAATAGAAACATAATTGTTAAATACCATCAGAAAGCAATTAAGCAAAATTCACTGACAAAAACATGCTTATCTCTCCTTTACACCCAGAGGTAAAAAACCAAACTTGTATCTGAATTCATATCAAGAGGTTAGAAATCATGGATGTCTTTCAAGTGTTAACTCTTTTAAATGTTGTCTTTGTCATTCTCCCTCTTTAACCAATGACAAACTCATTGTTTCACTGAAGATTTTAGAGTATAACATTTAGATTTGAATCACTCATACTTTGCTGATTGGAAGCTTTTATTCACACATACAAAATTAATAACCTCTGTGGAATTAGAAAAAATATATTTGAATTAAATGAAACTTACAAGCAAAATAGTCTTGCTGGTTTAGACCCTTGATTTAAAATAAATAAAATAATAGGCCAACTATTGAGCACTCTGGGACACTATTAGTTTAAAACACCTTATATAGTGAGAAAAGTCTTGTTGCATTTCTCAAGATCTGCACATGACTTTTCCAAATCTTGGAAAATATTCAATAGGTGTAAGGACAGCAGCCTCTCATACAGGACTGCAGTATTTACTGCATATACTATGTACCACGTTTTAGCATTCTAAAAATTTATTCCATAGATTATGGGAGAAATAAGGCATAGAAAGATCTGAGACAATGAATCAATATCAGATCCGGAAATATCCATTCTGTAGACACGTTTCATAACCAAAGGCCCACCACTGCCAGTGTATTACACACCACAAAATGGAATGAAACATGAAATGAATGTAATTATCTTTACATAGGCACTACCAGGATTTTTAAAACTGGAAGAAAATATTTTATATTTCCCAGCTAAAAAGTGTCCCATAGATGAAAGATAAACAGAAGTCTGTCAAGTCTATCAAGTTTCAGCTATTTTAAATCTCATCTCTTTCCATCTTTCTTCGTCTTCAACCAAAGAATAACTCAACTGTTTCAGTGAAGATTTTACAGAATGTATCAATTGGATTTTAGACAGTCAGATTTTCCTGTGTACATTTAGCACTCTATGCCATGACAACCATTGGAGAGCAAAAACTCGTCATCATGCCTAGTTTATCCTTCTGTTCTTCTGATATCCTAAACATAAAACATAAGTTTCCAGTGTTTGCTAGGGAGACACCATTACATTCAGTGCAGTGCAACATCTTACCACCCAAGGCAGAGTTTTGGAAAGTCATCTTCTTTATGACACCTCATACAATCCAGTCCTTAGTTTTTTCCTAAGTATAGCTGTGATTGATATTTACAAGAATATTTAACTTTTAAACATACTGAGCCTATGAATTAGAACATTTAGCAACATGTGATATTACTTAAGAAGGGACTTTCAATAAAGAAGAGACTTCTCTGCTCCTCAGGAAATTGTAATATCTGTATCAGTTTTCTTTTCTAAAGTGAATGTGATGATTCTTGCCTGAAACTACTGAAAGGATAATGGGACACTTAATAAAAATATGCCCTTAATAAAAAATGGCATCACCATCTTTTGGAGAATTACTTGAATACATAAAACCTTGAAAACTGGTAGCAATGGGACAAATTTTGTTCATTACAACTAACATAAGACTAAACAAGCTCAGCTACATGCCCTTGTATGCACACACTGTATCAGAAGGAATTTCTAATGTCCACAGAGTATCTGTCTGTAATATAGAAAAATACTGTTCATGTAGTATTCTGATAAAGCATTTCAGAACTTTTTTTCACTAATTTCATTGTAATGTGACTAAATTAAGATAATCCACAGAAGCCATAAATCTGATATCATAATGGTATAAATTAGAAATTATTCTACTCAAGTCAAGGAGCTAGCGCAAAACCAGAATAAGGTACATGTGAATCAGGACACTAGAGTTTGTTGTCATTGAAAGGTTTATGACACACAGTCCAAACCAGTCTAAACTAATGCCAATTCCAAGTACTGGGCACTGTTATAACTTTCTCATATTTATAGATCTATTCAGACCTGGGCATAGTTTTTGGATCAGTACCCAAATGAGGAACCATATTTTAATTTTTAAAAACCTGTAATGTTAGAAACCTGGTAGTTGAGAAATTATAAAATCACAACATTTAAAAATTAATTCCCTTACAGAGAGTAACTTCTAATAAATGAGTGGGAAAGCTGAGATCTTGAGGGTTTCTGCCTTAAAGCAAAAGGAAATAAATCCCCTCATCTGTTCCTGTACTGTGATACACAGGTATGTGTTTGAGAAGGCAACCTTGCACTGTTACAAATGTATTTTCCCCAACTGGGCATACACTTTTAATGCTATCTTGTAAGAACATACATTGTTACAGAAGATGTTCTTTTCAGCTTTCTAAATCAGAGGATTTAATAAATTGAGCTGTAAATGCAATGTCATTCCAGCCAGAAGTCATTCTTATGATTATTTCCGTACCACAAATTTAAGTGAATATGTATTTTCATGTGCAAGGGAAAGCAGACAACAATTGTCAGGGAAATGAAATAAGGATGTCTGAATAAGACATTTCCCAATTAAATCAATGTGGTTTGAGTTCCTCATGTTGAAGCAGGATGTAAACATCTTCCAACTGTGTGACTTCTGGAAAGCTGGAACTATGCATTTACTTGTACAAGTGTGAACATTTAACCTGCCGTTCCTAAAAACTCAGATTCATGCAGAGCAGAGTTCGTCAAGTGACCAGTGATGACATTAAACACTTCTTTTCAAAATAACGTTGCTGCTAGGGATACATAAAAAAACAGGAAGCCTGCAATAGCATTATCCAGCATCTCTCAGCAACAGCAAAATTCAGTTGCAGCATCACTGATTACTGGTAGTGTTCTTCACACATGGCTTCAGGAACTACATTGTCCTCTTGTTTATTTGTTTCAGTGAACCACAAATACAAATAGGCTAGAAGTTACAGAACAGTAAAATGCAACAATCTTGCTTTCATTTAAATCAACAAGAACAGATAACCTACTTCGTAATACAAAGCCTCAATTTCAGACAGCTGGTACTTCTTGTAGCCAAGATCACATTTGCACAAAACTTATAGGGACTTAGTATATCTGCAATACCTCCACTACTGTCAGATTAGATTGACACTGAGAAATGGGATAATAATTTTTTTTAGGTCAGGAAGAAAGTTAAACCATATGATCGATACTTCCATAATAAAATTTTGTACTGAACATTTCCTAGCCCACTTCTTCACACTGCAAACACTAAATTTCTCTCAAGTACTTCTTCTCAATATCCAAATAAACTCAGTTCCTTTGCTAACAGATTTTGTTGCTCACGTGCATTGAAGAGCACTCGCATCTGGCATCATCCTTAGATGTCTCCTTTAAATGGGAACACGTACACCTACAAAACATGTTGCCAGCACCTGTAGTAAGAATACTCTACCCTAATTAATGAGAACCTGAAACTATTACAGAAATAGTTGTCTGGTAATTCTGAGTTAATTTTCATAATCTGCAAATGAAATGGCTATTTTTTTAATCTGCATTTTTAATCAATTATTTTGATCTTGAGGTTTTACTTCTTCAGTCAAGTAACAGCTCAAATCAAGCCAACTCTGAATGCAAGTGTTTCGGTATCATGAATGTGTTTTTCACATGTATTTCCCTCTCTCCCCGTGTATCATACCTCTGTTTGTACAATCAAAGAGCACCTGGATCCTTTCCAGCTGAACTAAATGAAGAGACAGAAATCTGGGAGAAGACCTAGCACACTCTCACCTATGAAACAGGCTTCAGTTAATTCACTCTAAAAGTGTTGAAATGTGTGTAGCATGAATGTCAGATCCTCAAGAACAATTATTCTGCTCTGTAAGCCTGCTTCTGTTGCATTGTTCTACTGGTTGCTGTAGGCCATCCCAATCACACTGAGCAATACTCTGGACAGAACTGGGGGCAGACAGTTAATCTTAATTTGTGTGCAGAAAACTTTCTGTCCAGGCAGGAAAAAAGTCTTTACAGGAATCCATTGTCATAGGCATCTCTGCCAGGAACAGAGATTACCAGAAACACCCTGAGTGTTCCCTTCAGCCTCTCACAAAAGGCTGGGAGGGCTCTTTCATTGAATACAATGGATTTTGGATCAAGGGGTTGAAAGCTGAGATCACAAAAAAAACACTTGTACATACAAAGTTCTCTGCAGACCTGAAAGTTTAAACATACAATCATGGTGATTATTTCTCTGACAGATTTGATGGTTCTAACAAACCATTTTTTATTAGTGGGATGAGATATTAAACCCACAGATAAAAAGATCTATTACAATTAGGCAGGGGTGAATTATTAACATTTCATTTTCTGAAAGCAATCTTCATACAAAGCTGGTTTAGCTCTCAGTACAGCCTTTTCCACAGGTATGAGATACCGGAATTTTAATGCCTGATAAATTATGTGAAATATAGTAGTGCTCTGCAATATTCAAGCCTTAGACAGTCGATGCATTTAGGCTGACTGGCCACTTCCAGGCATTTTCCAGTCGTCCAGCTGACTGCACAGAAAGGGGAGAGGAATACCAACCAACATAACTGAAGACACTTCAAGTTTTACAGCACTCTGCCAAATGCTCAGAACATCAACAGGATTGGATCAGTCTGCATTACATTGAAGCAAGGATTGTTATGTGAGATCCTCAAGAATCAAACCACGTTCACTGCAGAATGGTGCTGTGTCCTTTGGATGTTGCTTTTAGAATTCTACACGATAGAATCACAGAATCACTTAGGCTGGAAAAGGCCTCTGAGATCACCAAGCCCAACCACAAACCTAACACTGCCAAATTCACCACTAAACCATGCTTTTAAATACCTTCAGGGATGGTGACTCAACCACTTACCAGGGAAGGCTGTTCCATTTTAACCCAATTAAAACACAATGTAAAATATATGAAAGTGGATATTAACAAATCTGTCTGAGGTGCATATAAATTTAGGGTTTGGCCTTATACACCTTGTTCTCTTTCAAGTAACTGATCTACTTGTATTTACTTCTATTTATAGACAGGATGAATTTTTAATTCTCCATTTAATCCATGCAAAAATCATCTTCCTATGGTCTACGAATACTGAAAGAATCCTTTACAACTCTCTACAGCTTTGGCTCTAATGTTAAAACAAGATTGATACTGTCTGACTTCTTGCAAAACAGCAGTATCAGCTAAATATGCAAAAATGCCCACATATGGAAAATTCAACAATTTTTTAATGTAATTACTAGCCATCACAAATTTCTTCTGCAGGCCCCAGTAATACAGAATATGAAGCCTTTTCTTGATGTTTCTGCAGACCTTTTCTCACATAAACTTTTATCATCTGTCTCTGGTGAAAAATGCACAATCAGGAAAAGATAATGCAAATACTAAACCACTGTCAGTTAAAATGTTTGAGAGTGCGTGCTTTGGGATGATGAAAAAGCCTCTTTTGTATTGAAGCTTAAGTGGTAATGTTCTAACTGAAACAAGAACACTATTTTTAATCCGTGCTTGAAAGATCAAATTAAATCTGCTGCAGCCAACCTTGGTAGGGGTGTATCTATCAGAGACAACTTCTTTTTTTATGAGAAAGCTGCAATTTTAAGGCTACTGGATACTCATTTGTCTGGTTTTCTGTAGACATTCAGGGAGCTAGGGCAATCATTTCTAGTTCAAAAGCACATCCCAAAATACTGGGAGATCAAGAGAAAAAATATCTCTTGATATACATTCCATTATTTTCTTGAGTAGAGTCAGATTTCAACAACAGAATTTCAAACACAAGCCAGTCACAAGGCCACTGCACTTTTAGGATAACGTATCAGTGCATTATCTTACATCTTTCATTTAGTTACAGTCCTATCAGCAACATCACTGCAGTATTTCTGGCACCATGGTTGTTTCCACTACAAATTCTCTATTATACAGATGTCAAAAGTATTTGGAATCCCATATGTTTGAAACTTATTCTACAAGCTGTCAACAAAAATGTTATATACATTTTTAAATTGGTTTCACTGGTGTTCATTGTAAAATCTAGAGAAGGACATGAGATGAACATTTGACAGTTACTAAGAAAATACATGTTCTCAGAGAAGCCAAAGAAATCATAGCACTTCATTCACTGGCTGCTAGTTTTTTACTGCAACTTGCTTTTGAATACACTAAAAAACCATTGAAATATGGATTATTATTACTCTAACACAACAATTACTGAACATTTCTATTAAAAATCATTCTAATTCCTTGAGGTAGTAAAAAGAGAAACTTGAATTCTATTATCTTTATGCATCTTAAGTATATGCAAATTGTTTGCTGAACACACAACACAAACTGAGTTGTGCACAGCAGCTTGGCATTCAAACCCCTCTAAATTTAACACTCAACTCCCCTAAAATTCTCAGTTAAAAATGCTGGGGAAAAAACAATGCGTGTGAAAAAACAAAGGCCAAAAAGAATGATGGAACAACAAAAAAGAATGAACCATGTAAGAATGACAAGAAAAAAGGATCTTTTCCAGAAGAAGTGAGCTAGCCCCAAGCAGGATACAGTGTACTCGGCAGAGGTCAAGTCCATCAATCTCTCAGTGACTGTGGAAGTTTCTCACCATTCTTGTTATTCCTGAAGGTATAAGATCAATATTTTCCCCATCACTTTCAAGAAGCAAAGTTTATTCCTGCTGTATATTTAAATAAATTTGGGAAAATGTAAGAAATGCCTGATCCATTGATCACTGAAGTCAATAGGGAGATTTCCATTTGAGGTCTAAAGTGGTTTGCTTCTTTGGATGTGTAAGATTAATTCTGTCATGTCTAGACAGATAATTGATTTTTTTAGATTACAGTCATCATGTGTTTTCACATTAATTTTACTAGTTGCAACTATGAAAACCTGGACAGTGTCATAATAAAAATACCACTGCTTTACCCATTCCCCTTCTTCCTGTTGCTCAAATAGAGAACTCCAAAAGTCTTTAGCATGCCCAGTACTTCATGAAATTTTAAATCAACAAAGAAAATTTATTAAGGTAACTTACCTCTTGCTGTAGCCAAGTTATTCTCACTCCTTTGAAAAGAAATGCTATAACTAAGACATTGTTTGTAACACCATAATAGAAAACCAGGAGTCATCCTTAACTCTGATTCTGCTTTTTTCTAGCAAAATCTTTCTAACCCAGATGTTACCCCTCAGTTCTCTTAGGAGAAAATAATTAAAATTCTCTTTCAAAATTCCAGTCTCATTACATTCATACATGGTATTTGTCTCTTTGGACCATTTCTAAATTCAACATCATTAACACTGCAAAGTGATCACTAGAATGTCTAAAAGCATGTGGGGATTTGTTTTTGAAACTTGAAGAATAGGGCTACCTTTCAGAAAAAAATTGCAGCATTTCACTGAAATACTATTTGTCTTCATCAAAACATGAAACTTCAGAGACTGTGCTATGTATGAAGAGAAGAGCAAAAATGCTGCACTGAAAAATTAATGAAAGTGAAACAGATTGCTTTATTTCTAATTAGGAACTGTGGTTGACTAAGACAGGAAGGTTTCACTGAAGATTCACTCCAGAGAATTCTGCTACATTGTTTTTCTTGAAATATTTCTAAGATCAAGGAAGCAATACCCTGGAAATTAATAGAACAAGAAAAGAGGAAAGAAAGGGGAAGTTTTGGTGTCTCTTCACACAAAAGGCTGATTTAAAAAAAAATAAAACTAACAGGCCTGCTTAGGTTATTAAATCATTGTTTGGTGAAAGTGCAGTATTTTAAATGCTAATAAGCATGGAAAATATAGTCAGTCAGTTCAGATTTAACTAATTTTCTTTGCATTCTGTGGCAAACAATGTTTAATATAGACTGTTAACATATTTTATCAAAGATTTTTCCCTTGGACTTCAGGTAAGGATGAAAAAGGGATTCTAACTACTCTAGCCAAGACCTGTAGATAAAATAGTTTTTCAAATGAAAGCTATGCCATCCAAGAGTAGGGCTGACTGGAGTAACCTAACTTTGGAGGCATACGGTGTAGATGACTACATCTCAGATAATCATTCAAGTGCAATGACTTGAAGAGGCACAATTCCTCAGACCTACCCAAGACATCCTAGGATAAGGATGAGGCATGCCGTGCCAAGGCCTACAGTAGCAAGTTAAAATGTAAAAGTATTCAACAAGATATGCAGATAAGCACCACCCCTGGTGTCCAGAAAAATAGAAATCAGATCACCCTGCATGCCACAAGGAGACAGCCCTGTACAGTGTATCCATAGCTGTTCTTATCTTGTACCCAGAGGGTATGAAAAAAAGCCAACAAAAGTTGCTAAAAAACTTCCATTGGTTTCTAAAACTACAGGCTGCAGCTCTTATTGGTCAGCTCTGGGGCATGATGAAGGAGACGAGCCTGCACAGAGAGATGTAACAGAGATCAGCTAGCATCTTCAGTACGGAAAGAAATGGGTTGCACTTATCTAGTTCTTTCAAGGATATCAGTGCTGAGTTTTCAAAGGACAAGTCAACTACAGAGCTACGTTAAGACATAGGTACATAGAAAATCAATAGCAAAGTCAGAAATCTAACTCAAGAAATATCTCATTTCCTTTCCCATGACCACTGATTTATATCAGCATTGGTAGTTGCAGAACAGTTTCTGAAACACAAAAATATGTTTCGTAAGGGATGACTTTCAAGCTCATAGAATGTAGATACATGAATCAAAAAAATGTGCTTGTCTTCCTGCTTCTGCCTCTAACTATGGGTTACATTATACTGTCCCCTCCATAATTTTGTTTCTACATCTGCAAACTGGTGAATTCCTCCCCCCACCATCTATAACACGGCTTAATTTACAGCTGTAAACTGCTTTGAGACCTAGCATGAAAGTATAGGGAAACATAAAATACTCTTGTTTCTAAGCTTATCATTACTCTGAAATAAAATAGCTATTTTGAAGCCATAGTGGGAATATATTATTTTAATTTTGATTACTTTGACATTGTGTTGTTTCCATTTTAGAGTCTTTATGGGATTTATCATATTCACTCTTTATAAGGTTATTCTTTCAGATTAGTAGTACCATGAGATAACACATTTCTTAAAATTATTGTGAAAGAAAAGGATTAAATCTGGCTATTCATTGTATATCATAGCAAGGATGGAGAAACAGAAAAAAAAAAGAAATTGAAAGGGTCTTCCATTCATTTTGTGGAGAGACGCTACTTATGGAAAAGCAGAGTTTCAGGATGCTCATCTCAACTAAATTGAAGCCATATCGTTGCAGCTTCCATTTTAATTCCTAAGAAGGGTAAAATAAGAGAGAGGCTAGCAAAATAAAAATTAAACTTAGTCAAATATTTCCTTTGGTTTTGAGGCCAAGAAGTTTCTGAAGTTTATTTCCCTTTCTCTCACATAAGAGAATTTAGAGCTCAGACACACTGACGGGAATGGAAGAGTAATCAGTCAGAAAAAACGAATAAATTTTGCGTCTGCCTCTGTTAGCAGGGCAAATAATTGAAAGCATGACTGCTTATGCGGTTCCTCTACAACTTCAAAAGTGTACAAAATCACAGAAAAGGGAATGCCATCTGTTTCCTGTTAAGGTCATGTTTTTTATTTTCCTACTTATACTCCCACTGAAAGCAATGAGAAGTTTTTAATCCTCCATAATGAAAACGACACAACTTTACTCTCTCTCCCATATTCAGTTAAAGTAGGCTTTATTATGCCTTTTCCTCTCCTCCTGAGTATGCTTAAGTCTTGCTAACTAGCACCTTTGAACATTATCTATAAAATAGAACAAAAGTAGCAAAAAATGGTCACTACCTTGTAAGAGAAGGATAAGGAGAAAGAGTGGACCTCCCTCAGGTCTGAACGTTTTCATCAAGAAGATTATTAAAAGCAAAGCCACTGCAATAACACAAAATGCACCTTGGCATAATGAAATCAAGATGTAAAAATGTGTTGGTGAGAAGAGCAGCTTTGAAGCAGCTGCAGCCCAAGCTCTAAAATAATATCTGAAGGAGGCTATGCTGGTAATGGAAGTGTGCCTTGTCTAACTTCAACTATTCATCTCAAGGGGCGATTTACAAGGTGATAAAAGGTTCCAAGCTGCAAAAGGTACTTTAGACAGTTAAAAAGCAGCTTTTTATGATCATTTCTTCTGTACAGTACACATTGTTTCATTAATCAAATGCTTATTCTATTAAAACACCCACTATTTTAGTTGGTGAGACAAGAAGTTTTACTACCATGAAATGGCATTAAAAGCCACAGACTTCCCAGCTAAGCCTTTGTAATGATTCTAACACAGGCCAAGTGTGGCTATCTCCAGCAGTATACCTGAATGGCGTGTCTGCCCTGCCTCACCCCTTGGCAAGTTGCTTGGCGTGCTTCAGTTCTCAAGGTCATGTCACCCATTGCAAGCATGAAAGCAGGCAAGGCATACGTGTACTCCCTAAACCAGAGCAAAGCCAGCAGCTCACCTCAAATCTGACTCTGTCAGCATTAAATTGCTCATTAAATGAGCATTAAAAGCCACTGCGGCAAAGGGAAAGACTCCACTAACAAAGACAACAATTGCAATGCTTTAAAAATATCAGCCTTTCCATCTCCTAGATGCAAAAATCCAACACTTGCAGGGAAAGTTAGAGATCTGAGGACCTAGTGCATAAAGCAAAATAAATAAACATTTAAAGAAAGTTTTCTCAACTCTCATTTTAGCCCTTGAAAGAGACTCCCCAAAGCAACTGTGCCACAGACCACCAGCTAGGACACTTCTTTGGTCTTCTACTCCTTAAACATCAGATTACTAAAGAGGGGAAAGTGATGCATTATTTTGCAAGTCTAGACCCAAAATTGAAACCATTTACATTCCTACACTGGTTTCCACCAAAGAAACCAAAGGGCAACTCAAATAGGCAGAAAAATCTGCATTATTGTCTCCCAATCATACACATAACTTTTCAGTTATAGGTATGAAAAACAACCTTTATGTTCAGCAGGAAACTAGAACAAAACAACAGATATTTGGAGCACACATAGTTGGACTTGGAGAGCAGGAGAGAGGGAGAGGATGGGGTAAAGACCCAGTTGTTTATTTGCAGGGCAACCACAGTGACCAATAGGCCATTTAAACTCACATTTTAATGAACTTGTGTTCATTAAAATTTAACAAATGTTAAAATAGTAACTATATTAATAAGGAAAAAATGAAGCATGACAATAGTGGTTGTCAGGGGCTTAGAAGTCTAAATTCACATGAAATCAACTTTAAACAAAATCAATGCAGGTGCATCATAAAATGCACACTAGTAAAGTTGTTAAAGTTATCAATTCCCCACTGTATGTTTGTTTCAGTGTTACTGGTAAAGTTCAGGCTGTTTTCCTAAAATGTATAACCAAAATGCTTGTGCAAGTTAAAAACAAGTGAAAATAAATATGTTTCAAAAAGCATATCATAGCAGCATTAATAAAATGTAAAGGAATGAACATCAGATATTCAAATATTCTCATACATTAAATACAAAATCAACATCCTAACACATGACAAACAGATTTTTTTTATTTATATAATCAAAATGACAAACATTTTCTTGATATTCTGTGAGGTGGTGGTTTCACTATTGGTATGGAACAATGACCTCAGAACTTAAAATTCAACCATGGCAAGTGGATTATCAACATTACAATGAAAACTAGGCAGGAAAGCTACACTTACTTCACTTAGCTTGGTAGCATCCTTTTAAGGTTGTAAGTTACTATTGTGTACTGTTGTCTGTCTGACAGTATAGCAGGAGACTTACATTAAAATATGCCATTCATCACTCTGTGTAACCTGGTTAATTTGTTTGTGAAAGCAATCTGTGTCACAGGAAGACGCAAGGTGTCATAACTGCTGCTGGGGATTCAAAAGGATTCACACAGCACAGAGAAGTGGTTCTTTCAAAAGCACAACTAGTGGCTGAAGAAAAGGTTACGCTATGTTAACACTAACTGATACAACTCTAAAGGTAATTGGACAGATTAGGGTGCAGAGCCTGACCTAGAGAAAACTAAGTGGTTACTGCATTATGGTACCCAACAAAATGACCAGTGAGTGAGCAGTCATTCTGTCATTCTGTCCACACCATTCCTCCAACATTCCTTTTTAGTCAATGCACAGCAGTCAAGCCATTTTGAAAGGAAGCTCTTCCCTCAGCCAAGTCATCACATGCAGTTATCTTTAAGGCTGGAGTCTTTCACTTCCAGCTGCACTTCCTTCCGATTTCTCCATAGTGTACTGCAGTTGAAATACTCATCAGCTCTCCCCATAGACAGGTACACAACCTTAGAAAAATGAAATACACCATAGACTTTTCTTCAAATTATCCAAAAAAATGACAGATGCGCTCAGGAGCACAAGGAAGAAACTATTCACTTCTGGACACATTTCAAACCACAAGCCACTGTCAGTTTTCTGGAAAGCAAAGTAGACAACACCAGTGGATCACTTTCACCTCACTGAACACTAACAATTTCTTTAGGCAGGCTTTTCTCTTACTAGTCACATTTTTTCAAGGAATTCCACAGGATTACTAAACTCTACACACTATGAGTGTTCAGTTAGTTGTCCATTGTGCTAGCTAGACTTCTCCTGGACAAGGTTCATTACATGCTAGGAAGCATGGAGAGAGTTTGAAGTCTGTCCTCACCTCTCAGATCACTAACAACAGTGGTCTCCACCTTACAAATCACTTTTGCAGATGTACAACTGAAGTGATAAGCATAGTCACTAGGACCTCCTGCAGAAGTCCTCTCAAATAAAGTCCTAGGACCACAGCAAAGCTATCTCATCTCTAATGGCTCTGGGGAATCATGGATTAGCTTAAATATATAACATCCTAGGAAGAAGAATGGAAGAACTTTCAATCAAATACTAGCAGTATCTGCTCTGCAAGGACAAGAGAGGCAATTTAAGTTCAAATGTCTGGACTATTTAGACATATTAGTAATATAGTGCTTTCAAAAATTTTGAATCCTGTAGCTGCTCCTTGAACCTCGGGTTTCAAAAATAGATGCCTATTTTGGACATGTCACCCAAAATATTCCTCTTACCCCACATGTGTTATTCTTGGAAATAGTCTGTGAGGTTGGGTTGCTATCTGAAAGCAGCTGTTCTACACCACTTGTAAAAATAAAAAGAATAAATAAACCTTTTTAGTATTTTCTTCTTGTGCTCTTCTGAGAAATACTTCATAATAATAACTTGGAAGTAGAATTTTTCACACATGCCTTCTTGATTGATTATAAGGAAAAAAGACAGACTCAAAAATCAATATCTAACCCAGTTTCTTCTAGACCTTGTCATATATGCCTTTGCCTGCAGACAGTATGGGTTGCAGTGACCTGGAAGGAGCTGATTGCTTATATTCACGTTTAAAATCAATTTTAGCATGAAATACGTGAGATCAGCCAAATAAAATGTTTAGCAGGATTAAAACAATCATTTACATTTACATTTTGCCAATCTGTTGACAGATGTACTAAGTAAATGTTAAAAAGCCTCTTATTTCTGCAGAGTCAACAGATCTCTGCTTTCTCAGGAATACATCAGAGCCACAAATTGTGTCTTGTTTTTGCCCTGGTACATAAATGGCAAAAGGCTACTGCATAGCAAGTTACAGACTTATCATTGCTTTCAGCTTCTCTTCTACTTTTATACAGCCAGTAACTCAGGTGGCAAAATCGACACAAGCCTATCTTAGAGTCACAAATATGGTTGTGACTTCTAATTTAATGTAAGTTAAATTAATCCAACTGAATCACTCTTTGACTTAAACATAATACAAGTGGAAATTATAAACTAAGACTGTTTTACGATAGTTCCTGATTGGTTCCTGTAAAGAAAACAAACAAGAATGTCCCCTATTTGTAACAAATTTAAAAAATACCATAGAGGGAACTACCGACTAGATCCTTCATATCCAGTCTCAGCATAAGATGAGGAGAATATTCGAGACACAATTCAAAATCCACTCACAATTTCATCTGTTCTTGACCTTCTAGTCAAAATGGAAAGCTTGATAAGCCACAAGTGTAGTTGCACAGCTGGTAATCTGGCAGGGTCAGTTTTGTTTTTTCATTAATCAGCAGGCTGGACCCTCTGACTTACCCCAATAACGCTTTAAAAGCTTTTTATTTGTAAAGGGATAATTCTTAAAATATTTCTCACTGGGTGTAACTATCTCTATTTTCTACATGTAATTAAACCAAGGAGCAAAAGGTCTATGTGACAGCCAGAGGTCATATAGTAAGCCAAGAAGAAAATATGGTGACTTTCCTTTAAAGGAGCTGTTTAAATGTTAAAAAATATATGAACTGAGAAAGGAAAGAAAAATTCTAGGAAAAAAAAAAAAACAACAAAACCAGTTAGCAGTCACAAAATATGTCAGTAGTTAATCCATAACAGAAGCCTTGTCTGTTCTACCCTCATGGTACTTGGAATAAAATACATAATAATTCAGTGCCAGCCTCCTTGATAAATCAAGCACTAGAAAAGCCCTGAATGCAATATTATCTAGAAGATGATAAATTTGCTCTAAAAAATGCAGCGTCATTAAAAATCAGAAGTCCTATGAGGAAAAAAAATTCAGCTTTTGTCCATACTTCCTACACCTAAAATTCTAAGATTTTTAATCAGAATTTCTTTAAGTGACATTCATATGCAATTAAGCCCTGCTTTTCATTATATGGGATTCTCAAAAGTACAACAACATTCTTCTCTGGGAGCTGGAACTCAGTTATTTAAATCTTGTAGTAAGATTGCATTTCTTCGGAAAAAAATATCTTGAATAAACTGAGTATGATTTTGGATTAGATGCCTTGAATTATTTATCAGATATAACAGATATATATGCTACAGATATTTTATCATATACATTCTTATGAAGTAAACAGCTAACCAGACATTATGCCTAAAAAGGCTTTTCTTATTTTAGGAAAAGATTGTTACCTGGTCCTAACTTTTACCTTATGCCAGAAAACACCAGAAATATAACAGAAATTATGCCATCATGACTAGCTATCTTGCTACTGCTAAATGATTACCTTCACAAAATTGACTAAAAGGACAAAGCAATGAGTGTAGACATTCACTATCTGCACATTTTGGAAAGCAAAAATGAACTCATGTACTCTTAAAGAAAGCAGCCTTAAGGTATCCCAGGACAGTACCACAAGCAATTTAAAGAGCAAAATACTCTCTGTAGAAATAATGACTACAAAAGAAGAAAACAGCAGTTTGGGAAAACAGTTTTACTATTCTGAGATAAAAATGCACCCATGTAGAACTACCTGCATGCTATATGACTGCTTTTAATCCAGTGCTACCTCAAGGTTTTGGGGCCAGTACCTGCTGTAAATCACCCCAGGCCTCTGGCCTCCTCCCCTATCGTGGCGGGGAATGTGCACCAAAACTGCTTTTCAGCTAAAACATCTGTGTTCATTCCCTATGGGTCTGAGGAAAGTGGAGGAAGGGAGAGGGAGCAGAGAAGGTCCTCAGTCACCTTTGTTCTGACCCTCATACACCAAGCACCCACCATCCTTCTAATAAAGTAATGGGAAATGCCAAAAGTACACTTCCCTCCCCAAGACAGGCTGCTACAGAGGGGCAATTCTGGTGCTCTTCAGAGCCTGCCTTCTCCATTGCTCTGCCAGCTCCTCAGCTTCCCAGTACTTCAGGACACGCATCTCCAAACCAATCAGCCTTGTGACCGATTCCAAGCCACTGACAGCAGTCTCATTCTTAACAGAGAATTTCAGAAGCTGGAGGTTTAACTCTGTATCAGAATGAAAAAAAGATTTGATGTAGAAAAATTCTTCACAAATCAGAACGCCCTTTCTCTGCCTTGCTGCACTTGAGATGCAAGAAAAGGCTCTCTTCAGAGAAGGAGCAAGACAGGATCAGTCTTATGCTCTACAGGTGCACACAGCAGAGGAGACTCATATTGACACTGATATTTCAACTGTTCCCGAAGTGAGGACACTAGAATGAGATGGAAGTTCAGCAATTAGAAGATCACCCATTCCTAAAAGATGAATCAGACCACCAGATAACAAGAATTTTTGGGCAGTGTAGTCCAAGGTATATACCACCTTAAAAGTTCCTTTCAGGTGAAAATATAATGGCTTAACAATCCTAACAAGCAAACAGTACAAGCACTATTCAAACCAAGTAATGTTGTAACCAAGTGGAACAGAACTTGTCTACCTGCCTCACTGTGACTTACTCAAAAGGTAAAAGCATGGTAATTATATTAAATAACTGAAAAAACTAAGCCAGTTGTGCTTAATGATGTTTTTATTCATATCTCAATAAAAATTAATTGAACTTTCTATGAATTTAAGGAAACTAAAACACCAAGCAGAAAAAATTAACACTGTATATATGGCAATCATATGGTATGGCATCACTTCCACTGATAAATATTTTCTTATCCTTATCACACACAATCTGGTTACAAAGTCTCACAATAATGAACACTTCCATTCTCCCTACACAGGTATTGACAAAATTTGTGAAGAAAAGAAAGCTCAATAACCAAATATATCTCCTCCTGCTCCCAGCGAGACGTATTCTGGGGTTTCATAATGAACGTGTTCCTTAATGATTAGATTGTCACTTCTCCCAAAAGATTTGAGGCACTTTTATTGAGTTTAGTTCTCTAAGTTTGAAAAGGCAATGCAAAATGACTTTCCAGATCATCAGGTTGTTTTGATAATGGCCAAGGTATCGACCTGACTTAAAGAAAATAGCTTGTGTCTACCAATGATGGAGAGAATGGTAGAATGTAGGAGAGCTCTAGGAATGTGGGTATTGTCAGAATGGATATAAGGCTAGCCTCAGGTCCCATCTCTGGCAGTTTCTAGCCTTGGATATGTCCTTTATTTTTCTCTAAAACTCCATCAGAAACAGATGTACAGTGAGCTGTCAAACACAGAAATCCCAGCCTACTTGTTGAAATTTACTTAAAACTTTGAACAAACACTATTTTTCTAAGACTTACCTATCATTTTTTGTGTTCTTATCCATAAGTACTCATACTCCTGCAAATTTATGATAACATTTTTTGTTTAGGAGTTTGTTGGGTTTTTTTCCATGGAAACAATAATTTTCTCCAAGTGCCACTACTATATCACTTCTTTTCCCAAGAAAATTGAAACATTTCACCTAAAGCACTTTTAAAATTCCTTTTCCACATGAACTTATATTACTTCACTGTGTTAACTTACACAAATGGGAAACTATCACAAGTTCATTTACACATTTATTATGTTATTCCACTTTTGTTTAGGCTATATAGATTTTATGTATTGGTTTTCACAAGAAGTCTGCCTTTTGACACGTCCACAATCGTAGCACGCTTTCTTGACTGCTGAAGGAAATTGCAGCAAGACAATGTGTGTGTGATTCAGGAGTTAGTCTGTGTGAAAACAAGCTATGAATGCATCTCTCAACTGCAGCATATGGTGTTATGTGAAAAGAAAAATCAACACAAATCAGCAATTACAGCAACACTTCAGAAAGCCTGTGAAGAGTGTGCTCCTACACAGGGAAACCAAACAACTCACAATCTGATGAGGTTCAAGTTACTTCCCAGAGTCAAACTGAAGGGTAATCACATAGCACTGGCTCATTTCACAGTCAGAATGAGCAGCAAACTATTTCCCTCCCGCATGAGGAGAGTGTAGCATAGTACTTGCAGAAAGCTTTAAGATTCAATTTCAGGGGTGGATCAGTTGATAGTGAACCATGCTCTCATGAAGGAAACCTGAAACAGGAGCTGTCAAACATCAGAGCATTCACAGCCTGTTGCAAGTGTTCAGTCAAGTCTGATTTAACAGAAAGGTGTCTCTGTGTCATGCAAGAAGAGCTCAAGCAAACCGTAAGAGTTGGGGGTTTTTCCTAATTCTACCTAGCAAACTCTCTCTCATACTATCTTCCTATGTGGCTTATTTCACTAATAGAATACCAGGTGGGGTAGAAAGGGCTACGTTGTGTTCCAAACACTGCAAGATGGAAGCAGCAAGAACAATGCCCTGTAAGACCAAGGTCCAATTAAAGACAGAGAGTAATGAGTAGGAGGAAAAACAAACACGAACTGGAGTTTGTGCTGTATAGTAAAATATCACCAAATCTAGACACACTCCTGGCACGTTAACAATAACTACTTACAAATGCTACTGTCAATGCAAGTCTTCACATTTCACTGCATTTTCTTGTTTTTTGAGTTTTGTTTGGAGGGCTACAAAAAGCTGAAGAATTAAAGGACAATCTTCCCCTCTAAAATTCTAAGTCTTAGTATTTTACTATGTGTCTTACATGTTTATAGACATATTCTGCCATTAAAAATGCATGAAAGCTGAATTGAGAAATTAAGATCATAAAAAGGTTTTTTTTATCAATGTGAGCCTGAAAAATAAAACAATTAAGATTCAAAGAAAGAAAATTATATAACAGACCACTGCTGCAATCTTAATAACAATTTTATTAGGACTCTAATATGTTTAGCATACCTACAGGCTTATTAAACATATTATCCTGATAACATCTCTATGAAACTAGGAATTAGTTTCCTAATATTATTGGTATTATACACTTCAGGAATTGATCCAAAAGGAACTAAGGTTCATATCTATGCAACCACCTTTAGCTACCTCAGGGTTGCACAATGTCTAACACTACTTGCAGATGTATCAAAATCGTTCAAAGTTGGAGCTGACCTCTCATTTGCCCTGTGAGATGTCTCTGCTTTTGTTGATACAGCAGTCTGAATGTCAGCACTCATGTGCTTAACGATTTGAAAGTTAACACAATGCTTGGGAATTGGAACTGTGAACCGTCCTTGAGGCCTGTACACCAACTCGATACCAGTCAAAGAAAATATCTAAAACATTGATCCATATTAATGACCTCCTCAGCTTGCCATCGTCCTCTCTGACATAGGCTGTTCAACAGTAATTTCTCTATCAGTGCATTAATGAATCAGCCATTCCAAAAGAGAACACAGAGAACTAGTGATCACACTAAGTTAATTGTTGCATAGAGTCAGAGAATGCTCCTTTCTCAGTCCATCTGAATACTTGTCTATGCCTCTGTTACACTGAACTTCTAGAAAAAGACACTGTTTCTGAACAGTTACATACCTGAAATTGAAATTCTATTTAAGCCATTTGGCTCTGTTCAAAAAGGACTAAAAGGCAGTAAAAATGTCACTTTATGTGAGCTGCTAAATGAACAAAGCTGTACAAACCACAGAACTTTTACATATAGAAAATTCAACTTTTCTGAAAAACAAATAAATACCACTAACACTCAGATAGTGTCATTTTATCCAATGAAGATGAGAAAGCAGTTCATTCCTCATCTCTTCTCTTTCAATAGATCTTTTGTCTCATTATCAGAGGGGTGTGACAGAGGGATCAAGATCACTTGTGTTTTCTGAATTACTCAAGTAACACTTGAGTTACTCTGAATATAGTGTGTCCCATACTTTCTAGGTAAGATGCAGGTTATTGTTGAGAACATATTGTTTACAATGGAGTGTAACTGAACGCATAGCAAACCACTGTGACATATCTAACTTTAAACTGGAAATCCAAAAATGTCCAGCGTTAACAAAGATTTGCATTTCCTCACCAGTACATACCATTCCACAAATGACACCAAAAAACAGACAGCAGAGTCCTCTCTAGACTCAGCATAGAACAGCTCTTTGAATCTATATAAACTTTCCACCCCTCTCTTCCTGGTCTCATAAAGCTCACATGTGGTCAATGCATAAATCTTGGAAGGAAATGATCAAATTTCAGTGATACAAGAGAATTTCAAAATTACTCCCATTCCAAACTGTCTTGTAATAATGAAGTTAAGTGTACAAAACCATATTTCAAGCAACTTGCTTGAAACCAAAAATGCACTGTATTGCAAGTCACTCAATATCTAATCTAGCAAAATTAAACTGACTTCTTCTTTTGCCATCTGGGTTTTTAAGTCATCAAGAATTAACACGAAACTGGAAGCTGATTAGGCCTTAAAAAGCTATGCAATCAAAGACATCTACTGTGCCTTGTCTTACTCTTATTGCATCAATCACAGAGGTTGACACCACAGGTGTATCAATGGCTGAAAAGCTTATGGAATGGTATCTATAATATATCAGAAGCTTTAAATATTTTTAGTTCATTTTAGAATATGACTTTCAACATAATACATAAAATAAGTTATTTGGTCTTTTCACAGTCTTCTGTAGATTCTCAGCTAAGTATACACCAATATAACCAAGAGTACATATAGCTGTAAGGTTTGGGACTTTGTCTAAAATGACTTTATAAAAAGAAATTAATGACTTTTAGTTCTTCTAACAAAGAAAGTCATAATAAATTAATATATCTAATTAGAACCAACCTCAGTGAGATTACATTAAAATCTCATTTTGTTCTGTTAAAAAATTCAATAAAACTATGCCAATTAAATTAGGCAATCAATAAGAACAAAGAACAAAGTGATCTTCTTGATGTTTCATCTATTTTGTTCAGCCATTAGAAGCCATTTTTAACAGCTTGTTGACAATGTTCCTCCCTTGACAGTGCTGCAGGTAGTATCAGATGTCAGCTCCCAAATCTGCTTCGACAAATCATCCTTGCATTGTCGTTTAGCACATCTGCCTCTGCAGGCAGTTGACTTCTCCTAGGAAGCCCAGTACTTAAGCGGTGTGGGGGATAACAGTTTACAGGGTGGAATACAGGAATACTGAATTTCAAGTTAAACTGTTACAGAGCATGAGACTATAAAAATGTAATTAGAAAGACACAACCTGTTGTAGAAGTTACACAGTCTCAGCTGTGGATGAAGGAGCCCAGGAACTCTAAGTGGTTTTTATAAGTATGCATTATTTCAGTGCCTGCAAGCCTGAAGGGTGGTTCACTCTTGCTTTCTATTACACTTTAATGCCTGCTGGCATTGCTTTCCCATATTGATCTTCAGCAAAAATAGATTTGGCCATACTGAGAAAGAAAAATCTACTAGCCAATTTCCAGCAGTTCTTGCTCAGCACAACATATCATTCATTACAGACTGTGAGGAAGTAGTGCAAAATGTTATCACTTTCTGTATTACTTATGTTTAAATTGCAAACTACTGGTACAGACATCTGTCTGTTCTACATGGCTAGCTTCTGTTCATCTCAGCTTGATACCTATGCCATCAGGAACATCTTCTCTTCAAGGATGGTCTCAAATACAAAATCATGATATTCATTAGTGGACGGATATAAAACGACAGAACTGATCAAGCTGCCACATTAATTGAAAACTCTATCACTGATTTTAAAAACTCAATTTTAAGATCTGAAGAAAGAAAAATAGAATTTTCACTTCTACATACAGAAAAGAAATTGCTTTTTTCTCAAAACAGGCAGTGTTTTGGTGTATTCCTTCACATTTTCTATGAAAGAATGATTATTCTTTCAATTCTATGACCTTTCTTCGAGGAAACACAGCAAATGGCTACTGGGATGCTGTGCTGTTTGACTCCAGTAAGACTCACTTAACTGTGCTGGACAGATTTTAGAATGGGGCTGTACACCTTCTTTAAGTTGGGTGGTTTATGCTTTCACATCCCATTCTACAGTGCCAAAAGCCTTCTGCTCCCTGTGCTTTCAGGTTGGCAGCTATACGATACCTCAACTAAAAGCCTGAGGTCCTCATGTCTTAGAATACTCAGCTTCTTCAAAACAGGCTCTGAAAACCTTCAGTTTTCAGTAGCTGATTAATAACACAACTTCTGTTCAAACACAAGTCCATCTTGGTGAATCATTTCTGCCACACATGAAAGTTTTGATGAAATAGCACCTTGAGAATCCCTATTCAAATTAAGCTAGAGACTGATGACTGATTTAGGAATGACCTTCAACATATTGACTAGTTGAGTAGTTTAGCCTTTCGTACTTCCCTGACAGACACTTTACAGGTTACTTGGTTCCCCAAGTGTTTATTTTTCTTACTATAGAATGAGTTGTAAGTGGCATTTAATATTAAATAAAGGTTATTGCAACAATGTCAAAACATCCTACTTTGACGTTTTAGAAATAAACATTAAGAAGGTGATCCAAAGTAGCCTGCATGGCTTTACTAAAAGTGGCAGATTGTGCCTGACCAATCTGCTAGCCTTCTATGATGGAGTGATGGTAATGGCTAACAAGAGAAGACTGACAGATGGCATCTACCTAGACTTCTGTAGCACCATCAATATGGTCCCACGTGACATTCTCATCTTCAAATTGGAGAGACATGGATTTGATGGATGGACTATTCAGTGGATAAGGAATTGTCTGGATGGATGCAGCCAGGGTGTTGTGACCAATGACTCTGTGTCCAGATGGAGGCCATTGACAACTGGTGTCCCTCAGGGCTCTGTCTTGGGACTGGTGCTCCTCAATATCTTCATTAATGACATAGTGAGACCAAGAGCACCTTCAGCAAGTCTGCATATAACACAAAGCTGAGTGGTGCAGGTGATACAACAGGACAGGACGCCATCCAGAGGGACCTGGACAAACTTGAGATGTAGGCCCACAAGAACCTCATGAAGTTCAGCAAGTCCAAGTGCTAGGTGCTGCACCTGGGTCAGGGCAATCCCAGACATGAGTCCAGACTGGGAGAAGACATTGAGAACAGCCCTGCAGGGAGGGACTTAGAAATTCCAGTAAATAACAAACTGGACATTAGCCCACAGAGCACACTTGCAGCCCACAAGTCAACTGCATCCTGGGTTATATCAAAAGAGGAGTGGCCAGCATGTTGAGGGAGATGATTCTGCCCCTCTACTCTGCATCTGTGTGACCCCACCTGGAGTACCGTGTCCAGGTCTGGGGTCCTCAGCACAAGAAAGACATGGAGCTTTCAGAATGGATCCAGAGGAGGCCACTAAAATAACCTGAGGGATGGAGCACCTCCCCTGTGAAGGCAGATTGAGAGAGCTGGGATTGTTCAGCCTGGAGAAGAGAAGTCTCTAGGGAGAGCTCATTACAGCCTGTCAGTACCTGAAGGGGACGTACAAAAAGGAGGGAGAGGGACACTTTATACAGGTAGATAGGGATAGGACAAGGGGCAATGGTTTAAAACTAAATGAGGGCAAGTTTAAATTAGATGTTAGGAAGAAATTCTTTACTCAGAGGGTGATGAAGCACTGGAAAAGGTTACCCAGAGAATTTTTGGATTCTCTCTCCCTGGAAGTGTTCAAGGCCAGGTTGGATGAAGCCCTGAGGAACCTGATCTAGAGAAATGCATCCCTGCTCATAAATAGGGGGGTTGGAACTGGATGATCTTTGAGATCCCTTCCAGTCCTTGTCATTCTATGATTCATTAATTCTATTACAGTTGCACAATTTGTAGTGCATTTCCATTTGAAGTGACTTGATAGAACATATACAATTATCCTTTTGAAGAGGTGAAATCGATTGTCAACAGGAAATTACTTGTTTTGTACTCTTACCACCATTCAAAATGTTGCCAATTTTTATCTTATCTGCAATGAAGAGAAATGTGAAAAACTTGAAGTCCTTCCCCAGATTGTTTCTCTCCATTTACAGGACTCTTTCTATGAGTTGAAGATGGAGTGGCAAGGAGACCATTCCTGTGTTGCCTATATAATCTTCACTTTTTAATGCAAAATACCCTTTGGGACAAGGCAGCTGTCACTATTCATCTACAGAAAAATACAGACTGACTCACTACAACCCCTATCTCCCACTCTAACTCCTGGGTGATATGCAACTGTTTTGTTCTTTGTTTGGTTTTTTTTGTTGTTGTTACCCTTAATCTGAATTTCACTCATTTGTACTGAGAACTGCAGGGTGTAAGAAAACATTTCTGAACTATATTGAAAATTTTAATGGTGCTTTAATGCTTTCCTTCAAAGTATGAGGTACGCTACAGGATTCTTAAATCTAAACCCTCAGAAACTACCACCTTCTTTATCTGCCCAAGAGATTTGCAACCTTCAGGAAAGCAGGAGAAATAGGGCCTGTCTTACAAACATGTATTGGTACAACTTTTACAATGCAGTATTTAACAGAGACATAAGCCATTCCTCTTCCATCTATCATTCTTGTGCACATGCTATATATTATTAATTCAGGACCTCTGGGACAGTCCCATAAATCTGTATAGAGTTGGAAGTCTGGGGTGGGGAGGGGTGTTTGGGTTTTGTGGGATTTGGGAGTGGGGTTAGAAGCATACTGTGATCCAGCATGCCATTGTTGCTCCTTTGGATCTTAACACACATAATAATATTTAAGCATATTTTAACAACCTGCATGATAGAGCCACTGCTGCAGTATTTGTCATTTAGAATATTAATATGGCAGCTGGTTTAAATTAAAAAAAAATAATAAAAGGCCTTCCTCTACAGTCAGGATCAGAGAGGAAAAACCTTTGTCTTTTTCCCAATAAAAAGACTGGTAGAAGCACAAAAAGAAATTTGAAACAAGCAGAGGTGATCTCTGGAAGTCTTAAAATATATATCAAAGGAGCCTCTCAACTTGGGGCCATCTCTGAGAAAACAGAGTAAAATCGATCCTATTTGTAAATATAAAATAAGCAGATCTTGTGAGCTCTTTGCATTTGTTTTGTCTCTAAATGAAAGGCATTGTAAGACATGATTCACTTGCTAGGCTTCAACCCCCAACATATTTCTGCAGTTCTTTCACATAAGAGTTTAAAAGTCCAACTTTGGCTAAATCTTTAACCCTTTCAGTAAGAACTACTTGAGAACTATTACCAAGAATGTTTCCAAGAGTAAATCAGTGTATGGGGTGCATGTCTTCCTTGTAATCTACCTTCTTAGTCTTCTTTCTCTACTTATTCTAATTTGTCCTTTTTCAATTGTACATCATTGTCACACAAACCTGAAAAAAAAAAAAGCCCTGCTGGCTAATTTACAGAACCTCCATTAAAAGAGGACCCATGTGGACTGAGCATCATCACCAAGTTTTCAAGTGTTCATGGAACAGACTCTACTGAAAAAGTGCTACTGTCTGTGGTTCCTAAATTATGTATATCTGTTACAAAAGCAGTAGAAGTAATGATGCCACATCTCATGTAGATTTATGCTTAAGTGTTCCATGATGCTTTAAGTGATTTATACGAAGTATACAGAATGAACTCTGCAGAACTCCTCCTCTAAACATCAAGCTTTTGATACTGTCTCTCACAGGATCCTTCTGGACAAAATGTCCAGCACACAGCTGGACAAACACATCATATGCTGGGTGAGCACCTGGCACATGGGTTGGGCACAAAGGCTTGTAGTGACTGGGGTGATGTTAGACCTGTGACCTAAGCCTAGTGGGGTTTCACAGGGCTCCATCCTTGGCCCTGTGCTCTTCAACATCTTCATAAAAGACTGGAAGGGAGACAGAGCAAGCTCACAGATGATACAAAACTGGGAGGAGCTGTTGACTTCCTCAAGGGTGGGGAGGCCCTGTAGAGAGACCTTGACAAATTAGAGGGCTGGGCAATCACCAACCATATGAAGTTCCCATAACAAGGGAAAGTGCCAGATTCTGTACCTGGGATGGGGCAACTCTGGATGTACAGACACACTGGGGAATTAGAGACTGGAGAGCAGTGCCGTGGTAAGGGATCTGGGATCTTGGTCAATGGCAAGTTGAACACAAGTCAGCAGTGCCCTGGCAGCCAGGAGGGCCAACCCTGTCCTGAGGGGGATCAGGCACAGCATCGCCAGCTGGGCAAGGGAGGGGATTGTCCCACTCTCTCTGTACTGGGGCAGCCTCACCTCGAGTGCTGCGGGCAGTTTTGGGTGCCACAATATAAGAAAGATACTAAGCTATTAGAGAGTGTCCAAAGGAGGGCAATGCAGATGATGAAGAGCCTTGAGGGGATGCCGTAGGAGTAGCGTCTAAGGTGACTTGGTCTTTTCAGCCTGGAGAAGAGGAGACTGAGGGGAAACCTCATTGCGGTTACTACTTCCGCATGAAGAGAAGAGGAGGGGCAGGCACTGATCTCTTCTCCGCAGTGACCAGTGACAGGACCGAAGGAAATGGCATGAAGTTGTGTCACAGGAGGTTTAGGCTGGATATTAGAAAAAGGATCTTCACCCAGAGGGCAGTTGGGCACTGGAACAGGCTCCCCAGGGAAGTGGTCACAGCACGAAGCCTGCCAGAGTTCAAGAAGGGTTTGGACAATGCTCTCAGGCACATGGTGTGACTCTTGGGATGTCCTGATTCTGTGTGAATATGTCAGCATATTCTGTGATTCTGTGATCAGAAAATCACATCAAAGGTACTGTTAAGAGTGCCATAACTGCAGGAGAACTTCCCATCTGATTTCATGTCAGAGAAGGAGAACACTCAGCCAAGGAGTAAATTCTGGTGCCTGCTAAGGGAGGAATTCTGATAGTAATTTTTTCAATAGCTGAGCTCTTCATAAGTCACTAACATGTGACGTTTCTGTCAGCTCATAAGGACTGAGCTTACCCAGCAGTTTTTTTTTCTCTAGGGATACTACCAGTACCTCTTTCATTCTTACAGTGCTTGTGTTAATATATTAATTTTCTTCAGCCAGAAAGGGAATCAATGATCAGGAAGCCAGGAACATGGAAAATTCCTTCCATTTCCATACCTAAATGTCTTTTTCTGCTTTCAGTTTTACTGTTCTTTACTAAACAGAAACACCACTCCAGTAGCCCAGGTTTTATACACCACTGAAAGATGTAAAAAGGATGGATATTTTTCTCCTTTATGAAGATTATTACTAAATTCCCTTTAAAATTATTAAAGAAACTCTTAATCATCTGATGCATTAAAATGACTCATTAATGGTATAGAAAAGGCTACCTCATTTTTTCAAGTCTGCAGTTGATGGGACAAAAACTCATCTGAGATTAGCTCAGTTGGTTAGAGCAGGCTGCTAATAACACCAAGGTTGTGGCTTCAATCCCTGTATGGGCCATTCACTTACGAGTTAGGCTTGATCCTTGTAGGTCCCTTCCAACTCAGAATATTCTGTGATCTAGGCCAAATATGCATTCACTTTTGATTCAGACAAAAGCATATAAGCGAAACAATTATGCTGCACTATAAATCCCTTACTTCAATTATTTCAACTGGATTAGCTTTTGATACTGGATGATAACCAAGCTATATTTTCATGCCTGAACAAAAAAAAAGAGAAAAATTGTATCTTTATGATACCTTGAAGGTTTGGAATATTGCCTAGAAATACTATATTAAGTAGTTATGGGACAAGTGAAAAGATCAAGGACACTAGAATTAAAACAAAATGTAACTAAGCAATTTAGAACTACTTTCTGACTTGAACAGAGAAAAAGAAGAAACTAAACAAGGTGGAGATGAACAAAGTCTGGGATGTTCAGATTTAAGACCCTGGAAACAATTGCACAAACCCAACATTCTCTGAATAAAGTGCTGTTGACAGTAGACTTGAAGCTGCACTGTCACACACAGAAAGGCAGGAAAAAAAAATCTATTAATGCACTTCAGCATTTTTAGGTAACAGGCTTTTTAGCATAGATAGGCAGATTGCTCAGACAGCTAAGTTTTTACATTTAGAAAGTTTTTACTCAGTCTACTCTTCCACCTGGCCACACTCAAAAGATAATTTCAGTAGATTCTCATGCATTTCTGATCTTCTCTTTGCTTATTTTCTTTCTTCCTAGGAAATACCTGCTCTGATTAAGATATGCCATCATAAAAATCTGAGATCGATTTAAGAATCAACTCCAAATCACATATTCTAAAGCAAGAAGAAACTTATGAAATCATTCATTTTAACCTGCATAAAGCAAGGCACAAGATGCCCTAGATTACTATCCATTTAAAATCCTGCAACTGTGTTTGAATTCAATATCAGAACAAAATACAGTTACTAAAGAAACCTCTTGATTTTGGAATTTTCATTGACAGAGAATGCACAGTAGCTCATGGCAAGTAATTCTAATGAAAACTGCATTTAGTTTATTTTCAATTTTTCTCATTTCAAAATCTAGTCATATGATTTTCTATAGCTCTCATAGTTAAACTAAAATCTTCTACTACATCATATCTTATATGAAAACCAGAAAACACTGCATTTGTGATTTCTTTACATCCCAGATAACAAAAAAATTGTTTCCAGTCCTTTAATCCATGTCCTAACTCTTCTTTGGGCTACAATCAGTTCTTTAACATGAGGCTTAAACATCATATTGTAACATATTAAGCCAAGAGATGTTGCATCAAACACAGACGTCATACTTCAACTCAGAACTGCTCTTCTTCTAATTTTAGAAACAGTTATTTCTGATAAGCACCTCATTTAATTAAGGTTTTCTCACATCTAAAATGTTCTGTATTTACCGATTTCAAATATTTCGCCTAAAGAAAATATATTTAGAGAGAAGCAAATGTACGTAAAATTAGATATGAAGCCTAGGCTTCATCTAGCTCTCATCTTTCAATTGAAAGAAGAATATCTTTTCTGTGTCAAATATATGTATTATAAGATATTTCTGTGGACTTGCCAAATTCAGAAGTTATTCCCCAACTCTTCAGATGCCAAAGACTCTCTTAAGAACCTGTTTTATCCCTCCCGTCTCTCATTTGTCTTCTCCTTTTCTTCAAGTGCTTTTTAAAAGAGCTTGTCAAATCTGCTTTATAGCTTAGACGGGGGAACAAAGGGCAAGAAACATCAATAAGTATCAATCTTCTAGTTTTAACAGCCTGGGTGCAGGGATATTAGAGTCCAGAATTCAAAACCATGATCTAACTTAACAGTTATGACTTCCCCTTTTAATTTTTTTAATGGGCTCTAAAATATATACATGTTTGAAGGGGGGTTGGGGGGTGAAAGTTAATCCTGGTTGCCATGTCACTCTACAAATCAAAAGCAAGCAATCCATTACAGATAGTTTTGAAAGCAGTGGTTCTACAGTGGTATTCCTGATGGATTTAGAAATTATGGTCTGTAGAACTTCACAGGCATTAAGCATGAAAATAAAACCATTAGATCTTCTCAACAAATGGAGTCACTATTGAAGGATATATTTTTTTCCTGCTCACAGTTGGGTTTTTATTTTTCCAAATTGGAAACACACCACATAGAGGAAGTAATAACATTGTAGTAAAGTATTCAAAGCCAAATTTTTATTCACATTGATTATCTTTTACATTTTGAAGTATTGCCTTTGTACATCCATCTGTAAATGTTTATCAGATAGGCATTCAAACCCTTTCCTTCATTAAACCATTCTGTGGGAACACTACTATACTTTTGTTATATCTTTGAGAAAAGAGGAAAGGAAATATGACATGCATGGTTTTTCATTCACCTTCCAAATTCAAAATCTGTATGCCTTTTTCTGATCCCCACAAATCAGAAAAATACATATATTTTTCATTTCAATTTTACTGCTATAATAGGAACTGCACATAAGAAATGCTTCTTCCAATCAGAATTTGAAAAGTTTCATGAGTATCTGACTCTTTCTTCATTTTAATCCTATTAAAATTATTTGCATGTCCTCAGATAAAAAAAGAAACCACCATTTTTAGATGGCAAGTAGATGACAGGCTGCAATAAAAAAGTGGCATCTTTCCAATTACAAAATTAATTTGTTTATGATTCAAATTAGTGTCCATCAACACATCACATGCCAAACAAATAAATTGCAATGAAGAAGCCAGTAGGATGAGATACCTGATTAACTATTTCCTAAAGGACAAAGTTTGTCTCTTCAGGCATACACTCCAGGTCTAAAGTGCACATCCTATCATTTGAGCATTAATAGTTTTTTACATTATTTGGAGTGCGATTCAGGGAAATTTTTGTTCTCAGTAAAGTTCTAAACTAGCCATTGTATCACCACTACAAAAGATATTTCAGCATGCCCATCAATTTCTAGTGTTCATGCTCTATTTTAACAGCTAAGTGAAAGAAAGCTACTTACAGATTTGGGCATGTAAGAAGGGATACCTAGATTCTTTCATCACATAAAGTAAATCCCAGTAAGAAAAGACTTCCCAAAGATAGGAGAAGCTGTACCCTTTTTTGTCAAGTAATTTATTGCGTTTGCATTTGCAGAGAACCTTATGCAGACATTTCTTCAAAGGATCTTTAAGTAAAATGTATATGAAGAAAATGTATATTTTTAATAAAACTGCTGAAAATCTAGAGGGAAAACTTAAAGCTGCCAGTCTATTACTCATATATTTGCTTCAGAAGTTCATGTGTTCCCTCTCTTATTTGCAAGATACTAAAACCAATGTTTTCATGCAGAAATTGGCCACTACCTTTTTAACTGACCCCTGCTATACATGTTAGGTTTTTTCAGGGTCTAAAGTACTTGCAGCCACCATGAATTACGTAATTACTGCAAACAGGACTATTGCACACAACAGATTTTATCTTGCTGGTGGAGGTACTTGTCAGAGACTGGAAGGACTGATGTCTCAAGACACTTTAGGATGTGTGTGTGTAGGAGAGGGGCAGGTCAGGCCTTGCCCAGGCGAGACAGTGAACTGCCCCACACCCTCCACCCTAAAGACTGTATCCCAGTGGCTGCCAGCCTTTGGCACACTGGAGGCAGGGCCCCAGTCTTGCCTAAACCAGCTCCCGAGCTGCCAAATGACTGGAAGTCCCACCTGGAAGAAGGGCCCATGAGGGCCAAGGGGTGTTTTTAATGGCTGAGCATGAGGCCAGCATGTGTCTTGACCTTACCTCCTCTTGGAGTTTCTATCTGAACACTGCTGGAACCCAGGAGTTGGTAGCTATATGTGTGCTTTTCTATATATTTTCTGTCTTTCTCTCTTTCTTCTTCTCCTAATTCTCTCTTCCTGGAACATTTTAAGTAACTTAACATCGAACAGGTTTAAAGTTTACTAAGTTAAATGGGCCTAATCAATGCTGTGAGAAGTGTTTTATGTCGATTGGATGTTGTAATAAACCTTTTGAAAAAAATCCCTGATTTTTCTAAAGCTGTAAACTTTTTTGTTATTTTGACCACTTGAGAATATCATGTTGGTATTTCTCCCATGTGTCTGACCCAGAGTACATGAACCACTGTTACCCCTTTCAAAAGCCCTTTTAGCGAGATGATTGGGACCTTACAGTACCCACAAGGATTCTGCAACAAATGCCAGCTATATTTCTTTAAAAATATTCATCACAACAAATTACTGGAAGGTAGTAATGGGAAAATGAGGGCAAGTAAGAATCTAGATAAAATACAATTAAACAGTGCAAAAGATCAATTCAATAAGAAACTATTAATGGTCACTGTAGTCTCTGAGGAACAAATGCATTTAAATTAGCATACATAAGTGGCTTGGCACATTGACTATCTCATGAGCATTGGTTGCAGATATTATATTCCTTGGATTTATTTCAGTCACCAAGTCATTACATAGTGAATCATATCTAAGCAAGAAAGAACCTAAATGAACTTCACAGAAAAATAATATATCATGACAACTATTTATTTATGAAATTAATATCAGTCTATAGAAGCTATTGATAATATAATAATTCTTGATAATATTGCTCTAAAACAGAAGAGAAAGATGAGGTGATAAAGCAAAAGAAAAGGAGATTCCTTAAATAAAATTTGCTTAATAATTCAATCATTGCAATTTAAATGTAAGATAATCTCCACAAAAGACTCTACTCTGGAAAAAAATGAACCAACAATTAGCATAGCCGCTGCTACAACTTGCTGAATCAGGCAATGAATACTTCATAAATCATACATGGAAAATTTCTTAAGGCTTGAAAGAAATTATATGCGTACATTATCATACATAATGAAACTCCTGTTGCCATGCTGACACATTAACTATTTCTCTCTGAAAATGCTATTTTATTTCAATTTTTTACAAGATTTTCTGACATATTTTAAGATATAAAATTTATTTCCTAATAATGTTTAAATAAATTATTATTAAAAGCATTTATATATTTATGTATATATATATACACACATGTGTAAGTATGAAACTGGATTTCTTATTATGAATTAGATTAAACAAGACTGTAAATGTAGCTATAAGAAACTAACACTTTCACAATTCAATTTAATTTTCCCGCATTGCAATCATCTAAAGCCTCCAATCATTTGATATGTGCATTGGCATATAACATTTGAAACTGAAGTTGTATAGGTAACATGGGATTTTTTTAAAAATTATTCTTTAAATACTTGCTCTGATTTTTGTTAATGTATAGATGCACTGTAGAGTTGTAAAAAAAGTGATCATCAAAGAAATACTAAATAATGACCATTGTCCTTGTATTTTTTATTAGCACCATTTTCTGTCCCATGTTGATTTTTCACTATCTACCACCATGATAAAAAGATTACTTTCTGTCATAATCAAAAAAAGTTAATACTTATTCCAGAATCTGTTTGTCTATGCAATTGTGTTAACTAAATAGCTCTAGCTAAAGTACTTAAATAAGATGATAAGATTGTGCTGTCTGAACAGCACTTACTGCATAAGGGCTTTCTTTTGATAAGTTACATCAAGATAGATTTTTACTCAAGTAAGAGACATGATTCCACCTCAGAACACAACTGCCCATCAACACCATTCATGTGAAAATAAAGGTAAATACTTACTGAATCTTTTATAAGTACCATGTACTATCTCATACTGTAATTTGGCAGAGTAGTAGATTTTACAATGAGAAAAGCATAAAGGGCAGCTACATACTCAGGATAAACTATGATTACCTTGCACAGGTAACTGCATTGAAGGTACATGGCCACAACTTATGCAGGCAGATCCAAGGTGCTGCAGATCTGTAGACAGATCCAAAGAAGGGAGCTTAGGCAGTTCCCACTCTTTCATATTTGAATAGCTGCCATGGTTGTAAGCCCACAACCTGCATGATTTGTGTACAGGCACTTTTTAAACAATAGGATGCCTGTAACAGAAAATTTCTTGCCATAAAACTGTTGTCTTCCTGGATCAGCTACTTCAGCTATACGTAGATGTAATGAAAATTAAGTGAAGGGAAAATACAGGAGAAGAGAGTAATTGCGATGCTTGCCATATTTATTGCTGAATTATTTTGATAAAACAAAACCTAAGAAATTTTTCCTAAAAGTGATCAGATTTTACTACCAAAACTTTAATAAAACACAACTGCACTGAGCTCTAGAAACACCCCATTTTATCGCCATCCATTTTTTTACAAACAAAATTTTTAAAAAAAAATTAAGAAATTAGCATTTCCTTCTTGGAAAGTATGTTTTTATTAAATGTATTCTACCATATGCATATATTGGTAGTGGGTCTTACCTGAAAGGCAGATCTTAGTCACCCTGGGAATAATTAAACCCCAAAATAATATTGTAGGAGTGGGCACAAGAGCATAAGGAACATTGTAGTGGGAAAGTGCTATAGTACCAACGTGGCAATGGAACTAACAGACAAAATTCCCTCTATCACAGGAACTGGTACAGAACCCCAGATGTCCAGGAAACTAATGTGCCAACAAGTAAAATTAAACATTAAGAATTTATATAGGTAACTACTAAGTTGTATTTGTAACATTATGTAGACACCCTTAAAACTTAATAGGCCTGTTACTTTTGTATTTGTGTGGTTCAATGAGGGATGGACAACTGAGAACAGAAACAGGACAAAAGTGGAAAAAATCTATTTCAGTTACACATGTGTAATTGCATTTAGCGTACTGAATTCTGCCAAGTCAATGGAACAGCATGTGACATAAACCAGTTTAAAATTTGGCCATGTGAATCTGTCCAAGTTACAGTATTTCCAAAATGTGAACACATATTAAGAGTCTCTATTGCATATAACATCATATTAGCTCCATAATGCTTTGGTCCCACTTCATGAATGAAAAATGCTTTAAAACTCAACCAAGTAGCAACACTAAATAGGAACAGCAACTCAAGAGACAGCCAACTGGACAGATTAAATATACTTTTTAATAACTGTAAAGCTGCACATTGAAATAGAAATCCTACAAATAAAATAATGGCAGAACTTCACACTTTATGTGCCCGGTGGCTTTTCATCGGCTTATATTGTGGTGGTGAGCAGAAATTTAGTAACTCTGGTGATACTATCATGTTACAGCACTAATAAGATATGTAACATTTGGAAAAGTGGAACAGCAGACAGCTAAAACCAGAGTTGTTTGAAAATATTCCAGATTAAATGAGCTCTATGAATAAGGACACATAGGCTGAACTTCATTCTGTTATTGTTCTCATCTTAATACATTTAGTTACTCTATACCACTAATAATGAGGTATTGGCTGGCTGCATTTACAGCAGTTTGATCTCGCTCCACATCTGGCTGGACCTGTGTGCTTATCCTGTAAACTTATTACTATGAGAGAAGATGATTGTTAACATGCACTCAAGGTTGAAGGTGTATTATGACTGTAGCTGAAGGGCCCTGGAGCAATACAGTGCATCCTAGAATAGAAAGGTAGGAACAGACCTGTACATGACAGCAGTATATCATACACCTGGAAACACAGGACACATACTGAACACGAGCTTCAACACTAACAGCTTCTAGAACTTACAAATGTGCACAAGGGGCCTATGAGCCATTGGGTTAGTGTATAAACTACAATAGCTTTTTCTGAAATTATATAAAGCCTGAATTTTTACTTTTGAAAGTACTCATACTTGCAAGATGACATCTGTCAGGATATGTCTGGTCCAAACATGCTGGAATGTAGAATTGAGCTACCCTAATTTGCTTGAAATGGGGTAGCTTTGGCAATGGAAGCATCTAGTCAAAGCAATACATATTTAATGAAGTTCTAATATACAGGGGGACGAGGGAATATCCAGGGTGAGTTATTATAAAATATGATACAAAACTAGAGAAGACGAAGAAAGAGTGAGAAAAAAATATATTGAGACTGAAAATATATGTAACAGATTTATGCAGATCAAGGCATTCCTTCTTTACTACATCAGTGGTGCCTGGCATGTGATGTGAGCAGCATAATAATAATTTTATATATGTGGTAAATATCTACCATCTGTGTTCTAAGGCACAAACTGTAAAATGCACCATAAAACAATTAAAATCAACAGAGACAAAGTTCAGGGTACACAAAGCTTTTGATCCACAAAAATGGCAGATGTTATATTTGAGTGACTGAAGACCAAAACTATGAGTGAGAGCGAGTACAACTCAGCCTTTAAAAGTACAGCTCAATTCATGTGCCAAAGGGTTATTTGGCATCATTTTCGTATTTCTAGTGAGACAGAGAAAGAAAAAGAAAAATTCATTTTAAAACTATAATTAGGTTACAAGCTAACAAAATTCAGTAACTCATTCTAATGGATTTCAATAGGTCTTTCCAAGTTCAAGTTAAGAAATTCATAAAAATTTACACTCTATTGATAATAAAGCACAGATTTTTCCAGAGTTTTAGGCTAGTGGACAGAAGCATTCATATTTCATATTTTCAGAGAAGCATCCCTGAAGCACACCTGTTCAGCAAAGTCTCAGACCTATCATTCTTCAGGCAGCACAAATTGTACACTTGTGTGGACAAAACAGTAAACAATTTATATGTTATTTGCCTTTTTTTATGTTATTTAAGGATTTAATATAGTCTTCTTCCTAAACGCTTTCCAGCTGCAGACGTCTCCAGTGAATCATGAGCCTCACAGCTTCTTTCAACTACAGCTAGTGCTGACCTCAAAACCTTCTGTTGTTGCTTCTGCTGTGGCTACTGCCGATTTATTTTCACTTTTTGAACTCCCTGACTGCTACTCCAGCTCTACCCTACATTCCACCTCAAACAAAGCAGATAGGACAGTTTTTCCTTAATTTTGGGCCTATTCTTTAGAATTGTCTTCACCAGACGTTAAGATTTTTTTTTTTTACTATTGTATTGTGTTTACTAGTGTACACTACTAGTGAAATTTTATTATTCCAGTGTATTGAGTTTCTGAGGCAAGGTGCTTGCAGGGTTACTTCAGGTGTGGTCTCTATGAGAACAGACCAAGAACTTTCCCCATGTTGAAGATAGTTACAGACAGTTCTGAAATGGACCCACTGCTGGCCAAAGCTGAGTTGATCAGGGAAGCTGCTGATGCCTTTGTGATAATATAATTAAGAAAGAGAGAAAATAAAGCTGTGGGAGACAGGAGTGAGAAAAAAAAATGTGAGAGCAATAACTCTGCAGACACCAAGGCCAGTGAAGAAGGAGGAGGAGGTGCTCCAGGCACCAGAGCTGAGATTCCCCAGCAGCCCATGGTGAAGACCACGGTGAGTTAGGCTGTCTCTGAAGAATGTGGAGAGCACCACTTTGGAGCAAATATCCACACTGTAGCCCCGGAGAACCACGTGCCAGAGCAAGTGGGTATTCCCTGCATAAAGCTGCAGCCCATGGAGAGCCATTTTTTCTTGAAAGTCTGTAGCCCATGAAAAGGACCCATGCAGGAGCAAGAGAAAGGCATGAGGAGGAAGAAGCAGCAGAAAAACTATTACTGTCTGACCCCAAGCCCCATTCCCCATTCTCCTCTGCTGCTGAGGGAGAGGTTGTAGGAGGTAGATCAATCAAGAAAAGGAGTGAGGTTAAACCTGGGAAGGAGAGTGTGGGTGGAAGGTGGTTTTAGTTTTGACTGTGTTTCTCACCATTCTACTCTCCTTTTAATTGGAAATAAGTTAACTTTTCCCACATTGCATCTGTTTTGCCTTTGATGGTAACTGGTAAGTGTTCTCCCTGGTTTTCTCTCAGCCCACAAATTTTTCTCTTATTTTCTCGCCTGTACTGCTGAGGAAAGGGAGTTACAAAGCAGCAGGGGAGACATCTGGCAGCCAGCCAAGATCAGCTGGCTGATCCAGATCATCCTCAGATGCAGGAACCCCACAAATGCTCATCTGACTCACTGTACTTCTAGGTATTCACTAAAGTAATCTTCTGCCATTAACCAGAACTGAGATGCCAAACAAATGTTCTTCAAATGTACTTTACACTTAGAAAAACAAAACTTCTGAAGACATAAAGTACACAACCATATTCTTAATTATATCCATCCTGAATAAGAACCACCGACAATTGGTATTTTTTTATCATTTCCAAATCTATAAAGAATTTTATAGAATTATAAGGTATCATCACATTAAAACCAAATTAATGTTTAGATTCATCTAGGCACAAGCAGAAAATAAAGAGTACCTCAGGCAAAGCAAACCTTTGGAGTTTATCACCAAAAAAATTTCAATGTAACAATGAAAAAGTTCATCCAGCTTAACCAAAGGAAATATCTTTGTCATGTCTGTCCAAAATCAGTTATTTATATCAGTATAAATGTCTAACCTGCTTTTCAGGCATCATTACAGCAATGAAGGCTTTGGTGAAAGTATATAATAGGATGCCAGTTACGAAGCAGGATTTCTTCAGAAGGATTACTTAATCACACATTCAATGTGAAAAATGACTCGGTTGAAAAGAAGTTATACATGCACCAAACTAATCCTGTATTTTATGTGAAAATAAGAGTTAAACTAAGTCCTCATATGGTAGGCTTATTGAAAATAATTTTGTCTTTAAGAAAGGTACTTTGCTGTTTTGTGTCTCCAACAGATCTCTATATGTCATTTTGTCAATAAATTTCTTTTCAGATTAGCTGCTAGAGAGCTTTATACATGCATTGTCTCTGGAAGGTAGTTTATCCTAATAAGATCAGATTTCTATTTCATTAGTGTAGAATTCCTGTAATTAGTCATCATGTCCATGAAATTTACAGCTCCAAAAATGCGTGTTCTTTATTTTCAGAATATGAATGTTAGCAGATGTTTTATCTTCAATGTAATTTTGTCAGTTTTAATTTCCAGTTCAACTGCATCTTCTTTTAAGAAAGAGGAACGTTTATATAAGTTATATCTCCTTGAATAACTCACAACACATTAAAGCAACTTTTACATCAACTGAATTCTCTCTGAGTTACATGTCATTATCTGCAATTAACTATGAGAAAATTAATACCAGAACCTGTAAATTCAACTGATAATGTAAAACTCTATATCAAATTCAATGATTTATGAAACCAAAAACTCTGTGTTAAAATGTCATTGTTTCCAGAATGAATTTACGAGACCAGAGAGAAAAATCCAAGTAATCAAACTATTCATAGTTTATTTTGGTTTTCCTACACACTGCAGTCCAATGTTACATACAACACGGTCATCCATTATCTAGAAAAATCTAGTTTAATCTGGTCCAGTAAGATGGGATGAAATTCAGACCCAGGTACAGAATAATCAGAAATACAGTTTGAAATTAAATTGTTAATTTTAAACAGTTGTCTCATGTCAGTGTGAGTAGCAACTTCCACAGACAATGTGGTACTAATATATATGAAGAATGAATGGATAAATCACTGAGAAAGTCTCGAAGTAGATACTAATTGCTGCCAAGACTATTTGAATAAAATACTATTATGACAATGCCATGTATAGGTAACAGCAAGCAAATATTAACCTTTCCTTGTTATTCTCACTAAAGGACCAATGCTGATTACATCAGCATAGACATGGTGAGTTTAAGACATCAGTGTGATTTCTAGTACCCTGCACAGAGGACTAGTATGTATGCAGTAGGTCTGATGTATTACAGCACAGGTGAATATTGACTCTAATGTTACCTAGGATGGCCAACTGTACAGGACTTTCTGTGGGGCCCCACAAACAGTTTTACTACCGAAAGAAAAGGTGCAAAAATCTTAAGTGCATAAATTTGTTATAGCAATTTTGCAACAACCAATACACCTTAGAATTCTGGCCTAATTAAGTTTCTTTGGATTTCACTGATGCAGGACTCAAATCTACTATTCAATATTCTACAATATGTATGACAGCTTTTGTTGTACCTAAATCCACATTTAAGAATTAAATGTTAGGGGAATTTGAACAGTGAAGAATGGCTGAAGCAGACTGGAAAGTGTTTCATGTCTATTATGTTGCTATTTTAACTTGGCTGGATAAAAGGCATTTCTTTCACCTTCTTCAAAGCTTTGTTTTGCAAAATCACAGTAGCTTCTTCTCCTGTGTCTCTTTGAGCTTCTCCAAACACAGTTATACAACTTTGACCACATTTCTTGAAAAATATTTTCAGCTTTTACTACTGCAAACACTTTCAACAGCTAGACTGCTTTTAATTGGAAAGTGGATGAAAGAATGAATGAAAAATGGGTCTAAATTACCCATATCTGAAATGATGGTATTTGGTCATCACCTCATATCTAAAGAAATGTGGAAGAAATTCAAAGAATGGAGCAGAAACCCAAGTAACACCCATCCAAAATAGACTGTCAAGAATCACAGTTTCACAGAATATCCTGAGTTGGAAGGGACCCACAAGGATCGTTGAGTCCAACTCCTGGCCCTGCACAGGACACCCCAAGAGTCACACCAAGTGCCTGAGAGCATTGTCCAAACACTTCTTGAACTCTGGCTGGATTGCTGCTGGGACCACTTCCCTGGGGAGCCTGTTCCAGTGCTCAGTCACCCTCTGGGTGAAGAACCTTTTCCTAATATCCAACTTAAACCTCCTGTGACACAATTCCAGGCCATTCCTTCAGGTCCTGTCACTGGTCACTACAGAGAAGAGATCAGTGTCTGACCCTGTACTTCCCCTCATGAGGATATTGAGGACTGCAGTGAGGTCTCCCCTCAGTCTCCTCCTCTCCAGGCTGAACAGACCAAGTCACCTCAGCCACTCCTCACATGGCTTCCCCTCAAGGCCCTTCACCATCTTCATTGCCCCCCTTTGGACACTCTCTAATAGTTTAATGTCTTTCTTATATTGTGGCGCCCAAAGCTGCCCCCCGCACTCGAGGTGAGGCCGCCCCAGTGCAGAGCAGAGCGGGACAATCCCCTCCCTTGCCCGACTGGCCATGCTGTGCCTGATGCTCCCCGGGACTCGCTTGGCCCTCCTGGCTGGCACTGCTGAATCATGTTCAATTTGCCATCGACCAGGACCCTCAGGTCTCTTTCCTTGCACCCAGGACCCTGGACATTCCATTGGCTGAACTGACTCTGGAAACAAGGACTGGTGAGCCCTTTTCCTTTCTTTCCTTCCTCCTTTCTTCCTTTCTTTCTTTCCTTTGTTCTTTTTCTCTCTTTCTTTCCTTCTTTCCTTCTTTTTCTCTCCCCCTCTTTAATTAATTTCTTCCTTTCTCTCTTCCCTTTCACTTTACCCCTTTATACAAAACCCACTGACATGTTTCTATACTAGGTCAAGGACTAACACACTAATTTCCATGCCAAGTGTGTAATTTACTAATAAAATTGGTGAGTTTTTGTGGATCTTATGACTTTTGTGATTCCATTTGACCAGCACATTACCTGTGAAATTCTGTATGACTCTGTGAGAGTCTTCATGACAAAAAGTAGCAAAGTAGTCTTTCTAGATACTGCAAAACTAGTTAGCAGTACAACATTAGTTACAATACAAGTTCAGATATAAGGAGATTGGGACACATTTTACTCAGATTTATGAATAAACCTTCAACTGAGAAGGTCAAAAGAAAGGTTCATCTTTCAATGACTCAAGTGAAGTGAGTCAGTGGTTTCTATCTACATATTATTTAGGTCTCTGCTTCTCAATGTCAGTGCCATTTAATGAGATAGCCCTATCATGTCAGGATTTTATAGCCATATATATATATATAATCAATATTTAACCTTTATGTTATATATTAGCCCATAAATTTGGGGGGCTTGAGATCTGTGATTACGCTTATTCATAAAAGAGAGATTAAAAGGTCAGAACTATTTTTTTCTTTTTTTTCCCTCTAGTTTCTCTTTTGAGATCTCAGGCATAACATATTCAATCTTCCCTTTGGAGAGTCACTAGTAGGGCATAAGATCTTTGGCATACTCAAACCAAAGGATAAAAACAAAATGATAGTAATTCAGAATTTACAGCCACATCATTAAATGTAAATTCATTAATTCATAGATCAACAACCAAAAGTACCGTGATCAATTAATTCACTAATTATTTAAAAATTCTACCAAGAACATTGTAGTCCTGTAAATTCTCTCAGCCTTCAAAATCCACGTGGAGTAAACAAGTATTTTAAATTTGAATAATGAACTACTTAAATAATTAAAATCAAAATACAGAAAAGGTTGGAGAAACAGGCAACATTTTCTGAATTCTGTATGCATTAAGAAACATATTACAGTGTAAAATATTTAGGTTTCAAAACATCAGCTTTAATTCCTAATCAACCTTCTATTACTTGGGATAGTTGTCATTTTGAGGACTACTTAGAAATTACTAAAAAACCAAAAATGGGATTTGCCACAGATTCAAAAATGGAGAGCTGAGATCCCTAACGTGCAGTTATCAGGAAATGCTTTTCACTGTAACTAGATGCCTCGCCATAAAAAGACCTAGAACCTTAATTTCTCATGACCCCAGGGGAGCAGAAATGTAGGAGTTCGGATGGGTTAATATAAGTGTCTCATTTAGCAGTCACAGAAGGCAAAGGGATTAAACCTAAGCAAGCAAGAATCAGATCACTTACTACTCAAGACAAGGCAGACCACAGCTTCTCCTATTATCAAGATAGTTATCAGGTACAAATACAGTCCTGTAAAGTGTTTAACCCTTTATTAACGATTTGTGTAAGCTGTTGGGAGCAGTAACAATAAAATAGTACTCACGATCATTTGAAGTAAAGGAGGTGTTCTTATAATTTTACTAACAGCCCCTTAATTTAACAACTACTTATCAGGAGAAACACATACTGTTCTTTAATGAGTACTTTTTTCTAAAACTTTTGCTCTTCCTTTTTCTCCTCTTCCTTTGTCCTTAGACACATAAAGTCTCCATGTGTTAAAGGGACCAAATTGTTCACATACATACCAAATCACATATTTTAACAGGCAATAAAAGCAATAAAAAGCTAGTTGTTTAATTCTTAGTTCTTCAAGTGTTTTCTACTCTCATTCAGCTGTTTCTTAGCTTTTAAAGTTGCTGTCTTTTCACCATTAATTAATGCAAAGATTTTATTTTCATCAGTACTTTTAAAATATTTTCAAAAACAAACCCATTAAAAATTTCCTTATCACAGTTCTTCTTTTCATATGATTTCTAAATTGTGAGCACCAAAGGCACAACCTAAGCTTCCCAGAGAATCAAAATGACAAGCATGGTTAGAAGTTAGCTGCACAGGGCTATTTCCACTAGACCAGGTTCCTCAGGGCCCCATTCAACCTGGTCTTGAACAGGGTTACCTGTTCCCCAGGGACGGGGTAACCACAGCTTTTCTGAGCAACCTGTTCCAATGCCTCACCACCCTCACAGTAAAGAATTTCTTCTTAGCATCTAACCTAAATCGCTTTCAGTTAGAAGCTATTCCCCCTTGTCCCGTCACTACATGCCCTTGTAAAAAGTCCTTCTCTAGTCCTCTTGAAGGCCCCTTTAGGTACTTTAAAGGCTGCAATGAGGTTTCTCCATAGCCTTGTCTTCTCCAGGCTGAATAACCCCAGCTCTTTCAGCCTGTCTTCATGGGATTGGTGCTCGAGTCCCTTGGTCAGTGCCCTCTTAACTCACTCCAACAGATCCATCGACTTCTTCTCTTGGGAGCCACAAAGCTTGATGTAGTGCTCTAGAGGGGTTTCATGAGAGCAGAGTAGTGTCATTTGAGAAATCCTTCAGGAAAAATAAGCATTTGGCTACAGGAAATTTTCAAAATTGAACACAATTAGATTCAATAATAACAATTTCTTATGAAGAGACCCACTTGTCATCAGGTATTCATTCTACTTCCAGGTACTCTTCCTGTCTGTAGAAAAATGTGTTTATAGAACTAACAGAGAGAGGAATTCAGATACTAAAAACCACAACCTGCAACAAGCAGTGAAAAGAAACATCGTTTCTGTGCTTGAATGCACAGCATGCGTGGCATCTCCTATCCTTAAGGAGATTACCATCAGAACCTTTACTATCCAGATGGGAACTGAGGCACTGAGAGATTAAAACATTTCCTCAGGACTATGCCATAAAGTTGTAAATAACCAGGAATCAAAGAAGTTCCTGTCAACAGTTCACATACGTATTATGCAACATTGACTGTCTTCCTTAAATAATGCAACTCCCTTATGCAGGAAATTAAGTCAACCACAAATACACTTTTGTGCTGGGTTTGGCTGGGATAGAGTTAAATTTCTTCACAGTGTCTGGCGTCGGGCTGTGTTTTGGATTTGTGCTGAACACAGGGTTGATACTATAGAGATGTTTTTGTTATTGCTGAGCAGGGCTTACACAGAGGCAAGGCTTTTTCTGCTTTTGGTACTGCCACACTGGCGAGGAGACTGGGGGTGCCTGGGAGGTTGAGATGAGACACAGCCGGGACAGGTGACCCAAAGTGATCAAAGGGACATTCCAGACCATATGGCATCATGCTCAGTATGTAAAGTGAGGGCAAGCAGAAGGACAGGGGAGATATTTGGAGTGCTGGTGTTTGTCTTCCCAAGTCACTGTTACACGTGATGGGGCCCTCCTGGAGANTGCATGGCTTTTGCTTTCCCTACTAAACCATCTTTATCTCAACCCATGATGTTTGTAGCTTCTACTCTCCTAGTTCTCTCTCCAATCCTGCTGGTGGGAGAGTGAGCAAGAGGCTGCGTGGGGCTTTGTCAACGGCTGGGGTTAAATCATGACACATTTATACTCTAAAGAAAATAACTATAGTTTTGAATTATCACTTCTTTATACAAATACAGCAGTTTGTCCATCTCAAACATCAAAAAATGAAATCTCAACAGCTATCAAAGCAAGGGGATTTAGTCAGACTGCTTTAAAATCATGCATTTGTTTTCATAACAACTCATAATTGTCACCTGATTGACAAATTTTGAAGAAAAAATATTACTGTGTGAGACCATTACCCTGTTTTATGAAGATTCAGCAGCTTTCACATGAATAGCATTCCTGCCATAACAGTACCTAATACTCCCAATTTTCCTATAAAACGAGATAACAAAAACAAGGCAGGTCTTTTGTAAAAGGAAAGGGAGAAGGTAAAAGCCTATGAGGTCTGAAGAAAAAAATTGTCACAAAACAATAGGACTATGATACTTAAAGCAATAATGATCCTTTACAAAAATATAAAGATAATACTTCCCAAGGACACTGAAGTGGAGAACTGTGCCTAGCACAAACATTGTAATGAAAGCAAGAACAGAGACAGTTCAATCTGCACATACGCAAAGAGAGCCTGCAGCCTGCCAGGATACCCAAACCTAAAGATATCTTGTCTAAGGAAGATCCATTATCTTCACTCAGGGAAAAGCTTAAATCTTTAAGGACCAATGAGAATGTATTTGTCTTCATTCAGTGGTTTGCTATTTCCAGAAGGCAAGGGAGCTGGGGAGGAAGTTGGTTGTTTTAATTTGGTCTGAAAGAATTCCGCAAGACATTTCCTCAAAATTTATGCTTCCTTCTGGTTTCAGCTATGATGGAAATCATATTAAGAAATCCTTGGTGGATAACCTAGTGTTTGTGGTTTGAGTCTCATCTGGAATCAGGGATCTGAAAGAAATACAAAACTGAAATATAACAGACAAAACCTGATTTTCTCTGAGGATTCAAGAACACCAAGCCAAGTCCATCTAGTCCAGCATCCTGTCTCTGACTGTGGCCAGTAGCAGATGTAGACGGGAATGTAAGAACAGAAGCAGAATACAAAAGTAGTTCTCTAGAATATTTTTCTTTGATTCATATGATTTGCGGTTTCCAGACTTTCTGAGGCACAGGCAACAACCTTCATAGATTTTCTTTTCCTAAACATATCTAATCAATTTTTGAACCCTTCAGTATCCCCCAAATCCTGGGACAATAAGTTTTTACAGCTTTACATTTTACTGTGTGAAGTATCACTTTCTGCTTGCTGTGAACCTGTCACTTGCAGTTACTATTTCATCCTCTCCACGTCCTGTATGAAAGACAATGAACCCTGTTCCCTGATCTACACCACTTGTGATTTTCTACACTCCTACAATCTTCTTCAGAATCTTGGATAATGGGAGTTTTGTAGAGTATGTGGTAAAAAACAAACAGGCAAACTGGAAGGAGGGAGGTAGAAGAACACAACTGCTGATTTTATCTGAATGTTTCCTCCACAGATCTACATTAGCTTGCAGTTATTCGTCTTGAAAAAGAAGCTGCATTCATTTCTCACATCACACACTGTTAATCTTCTGTAACTCTGTACAAACTCTAAACTACATTTGCATAATCAAATTTTCTACTACAGCTGGCATTCTTGCACTCTCCTCTGGCAGCAATTCTTTGAGGGGAGAGAAAACAAACAGAATCAGAAAAAAAAAGATGGTGGGGGGCTTGAAGGAAGAAAAATATTGTTTTTGTAGGTGATCAAATGGAAAAGTCCTGCTGCAGGGTTAATCACATCATCATTCTTTGCCAGAAGAGCAGCCTGTTATCTCCACATAAAAGGATGGCTGCAAGCATACATCTTGTAAGAAAGTACTATAAATGGAAGTTAACTGTGACTCAGGTGCAATTAGCACTCGTCAAACTTTTTGAGTAGTTTTTAAATTGTTAATTTGTTAATCAGTTAATGTACTTTCTCTATAAAGATATGTGTACTAGAGTAGATTATAGTAAGATTATGTCTTTTCTTTTTCTTTTTTTCTGTTAGTTCCTTGTCCAGCCCACTGTACATCTACAAGAGAGATGATGGTAGAAAAATAAAAACACTGAGCATGGAAAATGGAAAGGTGAGACTTCTTCTTTCAGCAGTGGCGTCAATTTATTGCTGGCTGCGAGAAATCATTGAACTATGCTGACTGAAATAGCTAAACAACATTTCTCTTACACCAAGACTGGAATATCTTTGGAGTAGAGGTGGTTTTGTTCATTAATATAAATAACCAGAGGACGCAATGGAATCCAAACAACTATATGTTGCTGGGTATGATCAGCAAATATTGGAATACATAAACTAGATGAAACATTTCAGTCTTGCAATGTTCTGACCATGCAGCTCCAGGAGCACCACTAGAGGGCCCACAACAATTTAAAGTTTTATTCTCCATTTTGCACTGCACGTAAACAGTGAACAGGAACTTTCCATGAATACACCACCAGTTGATTGAAGATATCAATACATTATTTTCACAAAATTCAGTCTTCAGGAAATGTAGTGCTTAAATGCTAAGACCCAGATTAGCTGAAAACCTGATCAGAAAATGTTACTTTGTTGAGCCCAAACCATGCTACTGAGATGTTACAGGCTTAGCACCATTCTGAGTCATCTTCCACAAGACTCACACTGAGATCCTCACAGATCACCAGAGGTGACAAGATGGACTAAATTTTAGTGCTTTAGGACTTCAAAAGCCAAGGGCGATAGCCCAGCTGAACTGCCGCAGGACCAAGGAAGATGCAATTTTGGTGTCCATTGTTACATGTGCCCAGAGACACCTTTCTGGGTGTTTGCTACAAAATTTGAAAATAGATGGAATAATTTGGCTCTTAGTGGACCCTCTTGGTAGCTGCAGGGTTTAGTACAAGTTTTCTCCTTATTTATTATTCAGAGGAAATTTTGACTTTATATATAGATGCACATATCCTCCATTCAAATTTGAATATAACAAAAGCATTGAGAAAAAAAAATATTCAGAAGGCAGAAATACCAGTTCTCAAAACCTTTACTAGCATTGCTATTATCATGCTATAAAATAAATTTGAACAAGCTAGAAACAGTCAAAATCTCTCTTCTTCTTCTTCCCTCCCTTTTATCTCTGTTTCTGCACTCCAGCAGTTATCCAGTTAGGTTTAGATATTTCCTCACTTATGCAAAAAAACAAGCATCAAAACCCCACTTATAAGCAGGCAAGAGAAGTGACAAGAAAGAGATTGTCCATAATGTACCATCTAACATGAGGAAAATGTTTTCCTTGAAAGTTGTCACCAAGTTGTATAGAGAAGCATAGCTGCCTCTTTTCAAAGCTTACTGGTTTGTCACCATCAGCATTATTATTCCAGGAAATAGTGAGAATCACAAAAGCTAGAAACAAAAAGAAGCAATCCATCCCTTCCTCTTCCCTATGAGAATCACATTGTTTCTGTAAGACAGCTCACAGATGCTGTTATGAGGGGAGAATTACAATTGATATGGATTTTTTTTAAAAATCAGAATTAGACAGTCTTGTATAATATTAACCTCTCCCTATGGGTTTCAGTTGGAGTGAAATATGAGATTCATCATCCTTGATTCTAACTTTCTTTTCATGAGAAAGAACAAATTATCTCAGTCGCAGCATCAAAGCCAATGCTGACATGTATAGTAAATTGTTGTGAGGAAGTAAGGTATACTGCTGTGGCCATGCACCTGGAGTGAACAATATGAACATAAAGGATTTCTCTAGGGAAATCATAAAGGTTTGTCTGAACCTGTTTCAGGAAAATAAAAGTGAATCCCTTGTTACAGACTGATTCTTCTGTAGCTGAACAGCCAGCTACTTACAATAGTAGCTTTAGAAAGCAATTTAACAAGAGCCAGACTGGCTCTGATGCTGCCTTTTCAAAGTGCAATACAAATCAGTTTCAGCTGGCTGAGCATCTTTCCCACCAGAGCTACAGTACCTCAGATTCACACTCCTGTACAACATCGTCCAATAATTAAAAGAACATCAGTAAGCTCTGGCTTTTCAAAGGTCTGAAAGGCATACAATGTATATAAGTGTTTTCCCTTTATGCCAGAATCCAGTTTTGAATTCCCTGAAGTCAGAAGCAACAACAATCCCTAGAAAGTCTTCTGACAAAGTCAGTAGACGTTCCTGTCATTCATTTCAACACCATCAGGATTCCGTATTTTATGTTTACCATTTAAAGACCACCGCCTTGCATCAGTCGGCCAGAAGGAAAGCCTGTCAGGCCTCCCTTGAAAACTGCTCTAAAATCAGCAGTAACGTGTCACAGAAGGAAGAGGGAAGCTAGCTGGAAGGCAGACACAGAGAGGCTGTCTCACAAAGTGAAGCCATGAATTCATATTCTCCAGCATTTGCTGGAAGGAAGGAAGGAAGGAAGGAAGGAAGGAAGGAAGGAAGGAAGGAAGGAAGGAAGGAAAAAGAGTCTTACAGAGTGAAAAGAAACTAAAAATGTATAATCAAACAGATAAACAATAAGAGTCAGATAGGAAAAGAAATTGGTTGGTAGGAATGAAGACATGCAAGAGAGAAAGTAGTTACTGGGGTACAAGTAAATTTGAGGCTTTGGAGGGAATACGAAGGGACAAAAATGGATGAGTATAAAAAGAGGCAGAAATGTTGCATTTCATTTTAATCAAAAAGCTAAGAGCTTTTCATTGGCACTCACAGGACATGATTAATTGCAGTAATATTCCTGTTGATAAATATTCCTGATTATTCAAGGGCAGAGTGCAGCCTTCTACTTCTTGCCCATCTTCCACAAATAACCAGCCTAACTTAATAATTCTTGTAAATGGAGAAAGTAAAATTTTAATAAAATCTGTTAATATCATCATGGAATAAAGCAGTAAATTTTATACTTATAGCTTTAAGAAGAGCAAAACTGTAATTATTATCAGCAAGTCAACTATAAATACAATTTGGATAAGTTTTTTAAAGGTTCTGCAGGTAAAAAAGTGGCTTAAAAAATAAAAATCAATCTAGGTTTAGTTAGGCAATTATTATAAATTATGGAAAACTACTGCACTGATATATAGCATGATTTGCAGAACAAGAAAGAAGATTAGGGAACTTTTCTGCAGTCAGAATATTCAAGATTCTGGAAAAATGACAAATAAAGAATTCCAATAAGCTAAACTACAATATGTCAGGGGTGAAGAGTGCGTCTTTTCATAATAGAAAGAAATACTTACAATCTATCAAGATTTCAAAGATAAAAGTTCCTTATATACAAGAAACAATGCTCAATCAAAGGTAACCTCTGGACACCTGTTTGAACTGGAGATCATCAAAGGTTAGAAAAATAGGACTAATACTTCTCAGTAAATTTAAGAAAACGGTCAACTAGCAGCTTCACTTTGCCATTGCTTAGAGACATCTGATTTCAAAATATTAATGATTTAATGCCTGACAGACAAAAAAAAAAGACAAGATCCAGAGAGGTCATGTTTCAAAGACATTTGTAACTGTAGCATCAGCATAAAAACTAAGGTTGCCAACATGATGATGATAAATTGTTCTTGTGGCATAATAATTGGCAAATTGGCACAGCAGAGGAAAACAGTACAACTCACCCTATCACAGGGAGATTCCTGGAGAAATGAAAAATACGTGCTCTGCAAGAGACCCCAAACAGATATATATATAAGACTGTGTCCTATGTGAATGTTAACTTGGTGCAACATTTGGGGTCATGAAAGGTTTCACATGACCGTAGTGAAAAATTCTTAATTTATCCACAAAATAAGTTCAGGAGGAAAGCTGCACAAACGGTTCTGCCCAGCACACAGAGATGGAAAATCACTTCAAAGTAACTCCACAGTGAAAGTGAAGTGAAAGTGTAAGAGAGTGTTCTACATCCCCTGCCTTGGGTCTAGCAATTTCCTCTGTATCCATCTGTATCTGCACAGTAGCACACACTATACAATGTTTGCTCCCTGAAGCTGTGGCACACGCCACAGCTGGAGCATGTACTGCAGGATTAGATTCAATAAAGCACTTGCCAGCCCGCAGAAAAGGCATCAGAACCCCAAATCAGGAGATTCTCAATAAATAAGCATTGTGAAATATGACCCAAAAACTCCACCTAGTGCTGTTAGACTACAGGTCAAAACACTAACAGATAAGGCAGATGTGGGGGGAGTCCAAAATCTCACATCTAGCTGAAACTTAGTTAGCAGTTGTCAGAAATCTTATATACAGAGGCCTGAATTCTAGAGGCCATTATATCTAGATGTATTTTAGCAAGAAGTGTCACAAGGATGCCACCCGTACTTTCATTTTGCTCTTTTTGGTCCCAGATATGAAAGGCTGCTTCCATCCCATGGTCGCCTTTCAGCTGAAGCAATACAGTCACCTACTTAGTTCTAGATGCTTGGTTGATTGACAAAAGTGTGCATAACTTGATGTTCTCCAAACATACAAAATGTCTGCTTTATGAATTAATACCTGAATTGTTAACAGGTAAAAACTTTTAGCAGTTCTGTAGAAACTACTCAGTGAGCCTCTTTCAGGCCTTCAAACAATTCTAGTTTCTTTTCCCTTCTGAAGAGACAACCATTACTTTTTGTAGATTAACGGTGTCCAGCATTAAGCCTGAGAGACAACTGAGATATGACAAGGAGGTGAACCCGCCAAAGACAAATGACAATACTCTTGACAGACTGTTGTCACAGATAAAACGGGTGAGCACAGATTGAGGGGAGAAGCCAACCAACCTGAGTTTTATGAGTCACAGCTTGTCACTGACCTAACCAGTGTAAAACATAGTTCATTTGTCAGCATCACTGCAAAAGTAGATTCTCCAGTAAGCAATTTCATAGCAGGAATCCAGCTTTAGCAAAAATCCAGGCAAGTTAAGAGTAGAAACTGTGAAAGAAATGTGACTTCTCATTCAATTATTAAGTTGTTTGATGTTATTCAACCACTCATTCTTTATGCACTGAAATGGAAACATTTATTTTAAGTAGTATTTTCCACCCTTTCTCTTTTTAGATCACATCAACAGACTTTTTTGTTCATCTCTAGGGACAGCAATCTGCTGCTACTTTTCAGTTAAAAAGTTCACAATATGGAGAAGCATCAGGAACAATTAGCAAAAAATGCTGATGTGAACTCAGCAGAAAGTCTACATAGACTCTCTGAGGAAATCTTTGGAAGCACAAGAGAAAAAGCAGCCAAAAAACCCTCTGTCATTTTGTGTACTTCAGGAAGTATGCAATAATTTATGGAAAAACTGAGCCTATTGAAAAGTCTGTCAAGAGAGTTTCAAAGTAGACTTTTTTTCCACTCAGTATTTCCCTTATTTGCATAAGCTTTTGCCACCTCGCACCAAAATCTCCTGTGATGGGCTACATCTGTTGCTGCTCGTTGCATGCTGCCCTCCTCCTTCCTCTTTCCCCTGCCTACTCAGGACTCACAAGCCGATATTCCTTGCTCTATCCCCAGCCTGCTGCTTACCTGACAGCTCTTAGCAGAATGGTCCTCATGAAAACCAGACCGGGTACAGCTCTCCCACACAAGAACACCAAGCTGTAGGCACACTATAACAAGGTGTCCCTGCAACCCCTGCTAAAGCAACTGTACTTTCATTAAAACAGTCTTATCCAGAAGAATGTATTTCTAGGGAGAAGACCTTCTTTCTACCACTTTGTAGCAAAGCCAGTTCCTGCAGGTCTTTCTGTTCTATAACTTCCATTTGACACTTAAAGGGACTAGATACATTTATATTTCAACAGCCAAATTATACCAGTTTGCCGAGTATGTTTAATAAATATGTATGATTTAATTAGAACAGGTCACAAAGTAGCTAAAAATAGTTAATGAAACAGCTGAATTTCCTAGAACTTGAATACATTTTCTGCCAGAGGTCATCACTTTGATTAATCTCAAGAGCTTGCTTACTCCACCACCTCCAAGTATTACACTCTCTGAGTAAGATAATACTCCTTGGGAAATAAAAGTATTAGCATATGGCCATTTGTGATCCCAAAAGCAAGATTAGAGCACCAAATTTTCTGGTTTGTATATGTAGGAATTCTATACTCTCAGATCAGTTCTCTCATGATATTTCCTTTGATTTGAAATTTCTTGAAGCATTTTCAAATAACATCAGGATAACAGACCTGCTAAGCAAATTGCTAAGCAGTACAAACAAAGCAATTAAAATCTAACTGGCTATGACAAAGCATTATAAGATACAGTCTGGATCTGGTGGATTTCCTCTTCCCCTTCAGAAAGCTACTGTCCGTTCCTTCTCCAAAAGATTACCAATGCCTTAAAATTAAATGGCCACCAACAAGCATGTCTCATCCAAACTGAATATATCTGTATATTAACCAGGGAGGACTTTTGGTGACCAGAAGAAACTCTGAGAATGCCACCAGCTAAAACTCTGAAACCTTATTTTGCTATGGTACTGAGCCATTTCTACAAACACACCCAGCTCACATTCAGTCTTATAGTAAACCTGTTAATTAAATGGATGAACAGCTGCAGGATTCAAAAATCGCTAACTAGTTGCCACACAACTACAGTGCAATCTGCCAGCTATTTCATAAAGTGCACCTGTTTTCAAAGCATAAAGATATATTAGCAAGAAAATCAGATTATTTCCAAGAGCCAAAAAATGGAATTAGCTAAAAATTTGTGTGAAAAATCATTCTAATGGCTTCTTAGAAGAAAGAGATCTGTATTCTCTGCAAGCAGTCACCATTTTATCTGTAAACTACACCTAGAGGCCTGGTCAACTGCAGATCATTTCAGATACAGTGCCCATTAAAACATATATATCCTGTGTGCTAAGATCCAGAAGCATAAAAGCACATAAAGCCATGCACAAATACTTTACCTACACTATCTATAACTATTCACTGGTGTGCCCTCTCCTCTTTTGTTAGGTGCAAAACTACATGCCAGTTATGGAGGGACCTGTAGCCAGATTTACCAGGAAAGGACAGAGGGCCTAAAATGGTTATAATTTCCTCTACTTTCCTCTCAAAGACAATACTACAGCCACACAGTCCTCTTGTCCAGCTATACCACAGCTACATCCAGCCCTGAGCTGCTAGAATCATGACTAAGAAAAACAAAACTTTCAGCTCAGGTGGTAGAATGTTATTCCTTCAAATACAGAGATCTCCAATCTTGATGCAGATGTCTAACACACAGGCAAAATGACCCTCAAATATTTTGGATTCACAATCAACAGTTTATGATGCTGTTCTTCCTCTCACCAAAAACACACGCATATGCACAAGGTTTATATTTTTAATTACTTTTGTTGTTGTTACTGTTATTATTGTTATTGTTGTTGCTATTGTTATTGCTGTTATTGTTTAGGGGGTTTTTGTTGGTTTAGGGGGGAGGGGTTTCAGTTCATTCTCCACTGATTGAAACTATGGAAGACAAGGTATGGCCCCTGATCAAAATTTTTGCCTCATTCTTATGACTTCTCTAAACACTCAAAGGGTGTGTGACAATAATGCTCTCAAAGTACAGCAAGATCCTATCACACTAGAAATTACCAGAAATTGCAATTATAGACCGTGCTGAACTGTTTTCCTTCTCTTTTTACGTCTGCAAGAAGTACTGCCCTGTATTTTAAATATTCAGCTACAAAGCATATGGCTGTGAAGATACTAGCATTTCAGTATCTATTCAGGATACAAAACTAATTTCAGACTTGTAATTAAGCCTTTGAAGAGTATCCAATTAGTTTGAAAAAGTACTTTGAACAAATGCGGAGTTCTCTGTCTAAACTGAATTAGTATAATTGAAAATCTCAAATTTTTAAGCTTTGCTACCTATATGAACACCACTATTTTTTTAAATATTTTATGTGGTCAGCACCATGTTCATCAATTACTAGGAGCTGGCTTATGGCTACATCAGGCTGTCAGAGGAGTAGGAGGAAACACACCTAATTAGTTGACTGAAGGTGACATATCATCAGCTGTTGACATATGTCATATGGGAGATAGCAAGGACATCTTAATATTGAATACAGTCCTAGTAAGGGGGATTCTTTAAAATGGACATTAGATGGCTTGTTGCACTATCCTTAGGTTCTTCCCACATACAATCATAACAATCTTGTTGCAGTCAAAGAGGCAGATTCCAAAGGTTGTTAAAACTGGGAAGGTAAAATGAAGTCTACAAACAGCAGGTTATATTCTTTAAGGAGATACAAGCATGAGCTAAAATTAGTGTTTTGCAATGGGCATGTTCAGCCCCTGACCAAGCCTTTTCAAACTTCACAAGTTTGTGACTGCCTTAGTCCTGCTGGTGAACCATTACTTAAAGGTGTAATGTTAATGTAGTCAATGGAACAATTCATAGAGTTATGGCCCATCACCGTGAACTAAATGCCCTTTAGTGAACTAAGGATATCAACAAAGTAGCAACATCCTGCTCTGAAACATAGTGATAATATCAGGTATGATCTTTCTTACCAAAGCAGATTCTGCAGTATGTATTATTTCTTCTCTCCTATAATCCACATCATTCCAAAAGCACAGTAAGTTTGCCTTTCAAAGTTTTGAGTTATCCAGAAGCTACTTTGCTACTATTTTGCAACTCAGGGTAGGATATTACAAGGTATTTTACACAGTCTTCTTCATTCAATCAGAATTGGATAGAAGTTCACAATACACTAGAACGACATCCTCCCTGCTTCATAAATAGTATTGGACATGGATAAAAACACAACAATTCCCTTTTTAAGTGATAGGTTACCTGTGAACAAACACAAAAATGACACATATGGGTTTGCATTCTGGATTTATAGCAATGAGAATTATAGCACCACTGCATCTAGTACAACAACAAATGTAAATCAATAACAGGGTCAAAAAAACTGATCATCAGTATAGGTAAGGACTTTCATTTAACATGCAATGACCCATAATTTTTCCCCCTAGACTATAACCACCTAATCAGATGGCAAGTGCTGCTAATAACTGAGCTGTCAGATGCTATCATGTTAAAAACAGCATTCCCACTTTAACTATTATGGTAACACACATATATTTAAGAATCAGCATAAAGGCATTCGTACACATGATTTCTGATTAGTGTCAAAGCAGTCTGAGACAAAGTTTCAAACATTTCAAATAATTCCCAGCTTCTCTTTAATAAACTATGTGGTATCTATATTTATTCCTCACAGAATCTCTTTACACATATACATAGTGGCCCACCTTCAAGCACACCTAATCAGAGGGTTGTAACTGCTCCTTAGAATGTTTTCTGAAGGTGTAGCTCCACTCCACCTATTTATTAATAGTGCCTACTGTTTGTATAACTTTTACAACTACATTCATTCTGGACATGGATGCCTCTAAATAAAAATATTGTTTCAAGGTAAGATGCTGGCATTGAGTTCTGTGACAGAATTTCTTCCTGTTTTTCCAGTTTCCCATATACTTAAACCTCCTGGGTTTCAGTTTGAAAATTAACAGGAGTTCTTTCTAGTTGCATTTAATAAAGTGGAGAAAAGAAGGTACTGATGAGGCAAATTTCATGGCTTTCCAAGAAGGTATCCTGCAACCACAGGATGAGCAAAAGTGGATTGGAAATGGTTTAAGATAATTCTGAGGAGGAAACCAGCCCTAAACTGATCCAAGGTCAGCACAGCATAACTGTAACTAGAAAGCCACTTTCCACCTCTCCAAATCATTTCCTATCTGCACTAAGTGATACTTGCCTTGTTGAGGTGAGCTGAACAAAACAAACCCTACGATTATAATTTCCACATTAGGTAATGCATCACAAGACCTAAGGTAACCCTATTAACCATTATCAACAGCAAATTCAAGTTTATGTTCAGAACTAGATTTACAGAATGAGGATTTTAGCTGATAAATCATTAAACTACTGCACAGCATGGAGAAAACAAAGATAGAATAGATATGAGTGATAGTTCAAATTACTTAAAAATAAAAGAGATTTTTAAATAAATAATAATTTTAAAATAAATTTTAAATAATTTAAATAATAAATTTTTAAATAATTTTTTAAATAAAAGAGATTTACTGAGACGCAGTAGTAATATCTCATAAAAAACAGAGTTGTATGGGTCGACATTGCACCCCTACCCACACACTACTGTTGTCAGTAGGGCCTACTGTGCTGGATTGCACTGAGATTAAGCTAATTTTCTTCATAGTAGCTTGTACATGGCTATGTTCTGGATTTCTGCTGAAAACAGCATTGATAACACAGGGTTATTCCTGTTATTGCTGAGCAGGGCTTACACAGAGTCAAGGCCTTTTCTGTTCCTCACCCCACCACACCAGCTAGGAGGCTGGGGGTGCACAAGTAGTTGTGAGGAGACACAGCAGGGACAGGTGATCCCAACTGACCAAAGGGATATTCCAGACCCTATTACATGCTCAGCGTGTAAAACTAGGGGAAGAATGAGAAAGGGAGGACATTTAGAGTGATACTGTTTGTCTTCCAAGGTAACCATCAGGCATGATGCAGCCCTGCTTTCCTGGGGATGGCTGAACACCTGTCCATGGGAAGCAGTTAATTAATTCCTTGTTTTGCTTTGTTTGTGCATGTGGCTTTTGCTTTACTTATTAAGCTGTCTTTATCTCAACCACCAGTTTTCTCACTTTTAGCCTTGCAGTTCTCTCCCCTGTCCCACTGGGAGGGAGAGAGGGGCTGTGTGGTGCTTAGCTGCTGCCTGGGGATAAACCACACCACCTATATAAACTAAAGGGCATATATTTGTAGGGAACTACAAACTGCCTTGAACAAAGGATATTGATCACAGACGTGGGGGGCCATGTCCTCCTATTGGGATCTTCTTGAAGTTTAGTGTCTCAAACTAGCAAAATCAGTCATGACAATGAACATATGCTGTTTGTATCCATAAGAAGCAGAAATCAATCTTTTCTATAAGAACTGTGCATGCATCCACCATTTGTGCCTTTAAAAATCCTTATTTTCATGTAAACAGAAGCTGGAGGAATAATAACCAGAAATATTCACAACAGACATGATGGGTAATAAGAAAGGACAAGAGATAACAATAGAAGGAATATTCTTCTTTAGAGGTGACTGCTTGTCAAGTGAGTATATCATATCATATCACATCTTATTGGGGTTTTTTAATGAGGTCTCACTTTCCTTTTTTGTTTTAATTGCCAAGAGCAAGAAGAGAGAGCTGGATTATATCTTACTTGTAATAATGTTGACAAAGACATCAATTTGTAATAAGAATGATAGCAAGCTAGGCATAAAAGAGGATGTTTAAGAATATGGAGAAGTGTGAAAAGCACAGGGAAACAGATATATTCAAGAGCTAAATAGACAAATACATTTGAAACACAGTTAAAATGACTGATTGAATCTTGGACAAGTAAAAAAACCCCACAACATTGGAATTATACCCTTGGGAACAGGCTACATCCTTCAGCAAAAATTCCCATCTTCAACCACAAAAAAGACAAAGCTGTGGTATGCCCTCCTGATCATAAACACCATAGATTTTCTGCATCTAGTGCAATTTAAAGGTTTAAAAACTATTCCCACAGAAGTTAACAGGAATCTGTAGCATTTAACACCTTGTTAATGGCTAACACTGCCAATCAGGATTAGCCCTTAAAGAAAAGAATTTCTCTCATATAGTGCGTTTACCCACTGTAAGTACTGCAGTTATTCTCACAAGAGAAAAAGTGGCTGCTATTCCCCCATTAGCTTTTTTCACCTAATTCCAATCATAAAGTTAGCCAGAGCAGTTAATGCCTAAAAGATCAAAAAAAGGAAAAAAAGAGTAAAAACTGAAGTTCAGCTCGCAAAAAACCCCTATAAAATATTCAGCAGAATTTCTGAGGCAGGAAATACAGCACATCAGAGTTAACACAGTGTGGTGCAGATGAAAGATATTCAGGGTTTAGAGGCACACAGTAACTCATCTGATAGAAGAGCAGTATTTCCAAGGCTCTGGTACGTCACATACATCGTCTAACAATATTCCCGCTTCACACTTGTTCAAACATTATTCAGAGTCTGACAACCTTTCAGGCCTCTCTCTGCTGATTTCACTCATTCCTCACACTGTCATGCTGCTGCTGCTTCTCTTCACACAGCACGCCGACGATCCCACAGCAAGCCGACCATCCAGAGTTTTCTCTCATGCTAAGGTTAATACACAAGCGATAAAGTTTAAAGCGTCCGTGTTAGCCAATGGCCCTCTCATAACAACTCATTTGGATCCTTTGCTATTAAACATTTCACACTGTGATTTGAATAAAGATTAAAACAAATACCTCTGTGGTGAATTAGATGCTATAAACATTATCGTGCAAGATAAAGTCGCATGAATGTTTTTTTTGCTGATAGTTAAAAAAAACCCAAACTTGCCTATCAATATAGAAATGTAAATATGCAAATAAGAGATCCATATAAATATTGTCCAATAATACCAGAATCAAAATGGAATCCATAATGTCTTTCAGTCCACAGTTACCTACACACCAGTTATATTCATGTCCTGCCTGTAAAATGAAGAATGATAAATAACCTAACAATGAATACACCATAAACACAATTGTCTAACAAAATATTACTGTTCATGAAATATGTAACCCAGCAATTAGTAAACTGGATACACATTCAGGAGGAATGAACATTCACCTGAACATCATTGGTCCCAGATCTCATTAAACTGTCACAAAATATTTTATTTTTCATGCATTATTTTTCATACCAATGTCCTAGGTGGTGAGATATACGTGAGGTTTTAAATTGAAAACTTAACTTGGATGTACCTCAGCAAAAGTGCCTATGAAATAAATAGGTACCTTCAGAAAGACAAACAAGAAACCTACTATATTGTGCTTCCTATCTAGAAGGCTGTCTAATTCTCTATTATTTAACCCACATAATACATGTCTAGTTAGAAGAGTAGGGGATGCAAAATTAGAGATTCATGACCTTCAAAGATTCTGTCCAATTTCTTTTATTTTGCAACCTGAAAAAGGAAAGCAGTATGCAACAAATTAGAGAGGACACTGACAAATTAGCACAGTGCTAATCTCTATATTTTATCCTCAGCATAAAGTAGGTGAAAGGTGCATCCCTAGAAACTCAGTTGTCATAAAGGGACAATCCTTTAAGTGTTGTGGCAGAGATGATTTCTTCCTATAGGGTTGAATATCCATTTTACCTTGAACTATTCCCTTACCTACAAGCTCTGCTCATAAATCCTGCAGAGTGTCTGAAGAGACAACACAGTACTTTAGAAGGGACCAACCCTGTTTTCTGTCTGTCAAGGAATCCATCAGTTTTGGAGAGGTTGGTTGCATATTTAGCATAAAGTGACAAATTCATCACTGGCATGGCTGCATCAATGAAACATTTTCAGTTTATTTTTTTTTACAAAGTTTGCCATTTCTGTGTATCATCCCCAACAAAAAGGAATTGGTATCACTCACTCTTCAAAGAATAAAAGAGGAAAGAGAAAACTCTACTTGGAGAAAAGCATTGAGGAAAAAAAAATTATTAATAAGTAATAGGAAACAAAGAATGAGACTGCTGAAATCCAGCAGGATGTTAACGTCCCAAGCAACTGAGCCTACTACTCCACTCACAACTTTAACAACTCTCTGATACAAAACAAAAACTATTTTTCATGGAAAAGGGGTGTAAAAGAGGAGATGCATAATGTATGAGACAAAAGCAGATTATCTCCATTCCCTAAGGGAATAGCTTTTTTTCACATGTAGGTCATGCCAGCATTCATATTTTCAGTATTCTTTATAAACCCATTCAAGCATTATAGATTATTATGTCAAAATGAAACACTGGGATTTTTTTTTATTGCAATTAATATCCCTTGTAAGGAGCTTTGTAGAATGAACTCAAATATTACCAAAAGCAATTAAAATCTATCAGAAATGTGAAATGGAAGGTTAGGCTAGCTAAAGGGAAAAGTAGTGCAACATACTTTTCCAGGATATGAGAAACAGGGCAGAAAATTAACAGAAAGTATACCAGCAAGCCATGAACTTCAGGGAGCATGAAAACAACAGAGAGGATGATAAAAATTGTTCACTGGTAGGAACAAACACATATGAAGCAACCAGAGGCAAATCCCAAGTTTCTATTTTAGCAGTGCTCATTTTAGGATTTTTTAATTGTTAATATGAATAAAATGAAATTAAAGGACAGAAAAAAATAATGAAGATTTCAATTAAGTAGAAATGAATCCCTACTCCAGTTTGAGACATCATGGAGAATTATGCTTTGATACCTATGATGCACAAGCCTGCAGTACCTTTTTTTAATGTTTGAAATGTTTTAATGCTTGAAACTCCACTTGTTATTTGTATCAATGTAAATTTCTGCTCCATAGTCGGCATGAGATTAATTAACTGATTAAAAGTCCAAAATCCATCTAACCCTAGATTACCAAGTGCCATAGTAAGAATCCACAAAGATAATAAAACAGCAGTGCTTTATTGTCTCAATTCACAAAGACACTCTTGAACAGCAGCATTTGCTAATGCCATTCTTGAGCCACTTTCTCATGAAGACATTTCATAACATCATTTGGTTATCATCGATGCCCTTTCATCCTCTCTAAGTCTCTATCTTAAAAATTACTTTGATGCCTCTTGCTCATTTTCTTATTTAATCAGACTACAATCTATTTCTAGCTCTAATATTATCAGTGGGACATTTTTCACGGAAAATTATATTTTTATTTTTAAAAAGAGCCATGTACAGTTACTCTATAAAGTACTGAAAGTATTCTGTATCACATTTAGTAGATTGATGCATTAGCTGTAAATCTGTCACCTCTCTCTCCTCTGACTTCTGTATTCTGTGACACTGCTTATTTTAAGCTGTAAAGCCCACACTGTCCATCCTTTCTTTACAAATGCATGGGACTTCATGCAGAAATAAAGTGATATTCGCACAAGGTAGGCTGTCACAGACAGCATTATCAGCAAGCAAATCACAGCAAAGTACAAAAACACACTGCAGGCAACGTCACAACTAATAGATTTGCAAAACACCTTTCATTTTTAACTTATTTAGCTACAACAGTTCCACCTTATACCTTTTATTCTGATTGTATGATAGTACAAACAAAAGGATAGTCCTGTGGCTGAAGAATTGAATTTGGTTGGGAAATGAAGCTAGTTTTGTGCTCAGCTTTATCATTTTCTGTGTGCTAAGACCATTCTGCAGTTTCACATGACTTCAAAGCAAATTAGGTCTGCTCAGAAGCTCTGAAAATTCAAGCATTAATTTAGGCACTTAGATCGGGCTGTAGAACAAATGATGTGCTCCAAAACCTGCTTTGAGGGTTTCATTCTCGTAAGTGCTTTGCCCTGAAATTTATTACATATGTTATATGATCTGTGTTTTGATATCATATGCAAGTTCTGTAGGCAAAATGAATAAATATCCACAGACATCTTTGTTGCAATGTTCTGGAATGCAAGTAAAAAATAAAAATCCTCCTGTAAGTATGGATTAAATCCATATGAGGCAAAGAGCATTTCATTTCACTGTCAGTGCCTCATTTAATGAACCCAGTCTGTTCTTAAAAGATGAATTTCTGCCATTCACTGAAAATGAAATAAACACTAACACACTAGAGAATAATAAAGCCACATTTTAAAGTTATTTGCATCATTATCATAAATCAGCCAACTGGATGTTATATGTTAATCCAAAGAGAAAAGCATGCATGAATGTACAAGTTAGTACATAGTTTTCTGATAAACCTTTTTTTCCTTCAAACAATATTGGAATTGTCACTAAATTTTAAAATCTACATCAGGTATTCAATTCCAGTTCCAATAATTACAAATCTGATAAAGCAGCCATTTAAGTCTGAAATAACATAAACCCATTGCAGGGTTATTTCACAAAAAGCAATTTTTCTGATTGTTCCCCTTATGTTAAAACTAACTGTATGACCAGAATGAGAAAAAGCAATTTTTCTGATTGTTCCCCTTATGTTAAAACTAACTGTATGACCAGAATGAGAAAAAGCAATTTTTCTGATTGTTCCCCTTATGTTAAAACTAACTGTATGACCAGAATGAGCAACGATTTGCACTTCTGGGTTCAAAAGCATTCTTTTGATGCCCACTAATATTCTCATATTTATAATGGTGTAGCTGAGACTCGAATCTGTCCCTCTGTTTACATGTTGAAAGACAGCCCTAGGAGCAAGTGATCAGAAAACGTGATTATATATTCTGGAAAACCAGCCAGCTGTCAGTTTTCTTTTTGCCATTGTATCAATACAAGGATCTCCAGCCAGGGTTTCACAAGGCACAGTGCCAGTACAATACAAAACTGATTAATAAACAACACTACAGTCAGTGTAATTTATTTGGAGAGAGCAAAATATAGAAGAGAATGTATTTCAGCAAGTATTCAGGCATAAAGAGCTGGCATGCTTCCCGTACGAGTGAGTATTGCAACGAAACTTCCATTTTCATGAAAGCAACAGGTTTTTTATTATTTTTAACACTAACAAAAAAAAATAAAAGGTTTGCCCAAAATATTTAAATAGGAGTGTGAGTAAGACAAAGCACGTAAACCCCTTAAGCTTCCACCCTTTAAAAATGGTTGTTTCTTCTTGACACTCCAGGAAATCGAGAAAACACAAGATAAAAGCACAAGAGGTTTACACGGTCAGAGTGCAGCAGCTAGCAGAGTACAGAGAGCTTTTATGCCATACTAGAAGGAACTCTAGTGTAACGTGTAATTTTTAGATGCATACATGCTTATCAAAACCTTTATCAGGACATCAGGAGACGCTGAATTCATAGGGCTTCATGGAGAATAGTATAGCTTCTCTGGCAAGCAAGCCATCCACATTAGCTATTCTTCCCTCATGTTAGCATTTTAGCATATCAACACCAGTTAGAATATAAAGATGCAGTTGAGACAGATGAAGCAGGAGGTGTGGTAGAGAAAACATGTTAGTTAAATGCTATGCCAGGTGATAATGAAGAGTTTAGCATTAGTTTCACCATTTTGCTATTCAAATTGTCGCTTAAGTGAATTTCTAGGGTAATAATACATTTGGACTCTGTACTGTGCAACCATGGGGTACAAGTGGGAACAGCATGTACCTGTGCGGATGTACCAGTGTACCCTGTCTCTGCTCAGTCTCCTCTAGGCTTCAGAAGGTTAACAGTACAATGTGTTTTAACTTAAAAGGATCTTTATTCAAAATTTTCAAAACTTTATCACAAAAGCACAGCAAATTCAACAGTGGTTAATAATTTTGCCTCATTTAAGGCTTGTCCCATGGCATAAACAAATGCCTGGACTCTTGACTCTATAAAACTTACATTCTAAATAGGAATCAAAACAAAATCCAAACTTCTTATCCAAAATACTCATTCTTTCCTTGCTATCTGTTTCTCCGATAAGTGAGAAAAACATTCATGAAAACAAAATCTGCATTAGAATGAACTTAAAAATCTACAAATCAAATTTTGTTCTTACTGGTAACATATGCAAGACTCATGTGTGACCCAATCATATTCATTTATTGTTAAACAGTACCTACAACATCCCCAAATATTTCAGTGAGCATGGCATCACACCCGTTAGAAAACAATTCTTTAAACACAAAAGAACATACAAATAGCAACAACTGATTGATTGCTGAGGACTTTCAGATAATTACCCAGGCTTCACGGCACTCAACACTCAAAAACCTGTTGGGTGGAACAGATGGGAGAAAAGCAGAAGCATCATTTTCATTGCTTTTGAAATGCATAAGTCAGAAGTTTTAGGAAGGCAGAACATTCTAAATAACACCATAAATACTTTCCTTTAGAATTTCACAACCTCATGAGAAGTACGTTTGTGTTATATTGCTTGATGACTGACTGCATTATGGCTAATGAATGATGAGGATACTTGCAAAAGTCAAAGTGTACCCAATACTCTATTTGTGTGAAAGGTAAACAGTTGGGGTCAGGACATTCAAAAGAACTTCCTTTTGCTCTACTGAAGCATGTTAGCTTCATTATTTCAGTCTTGGCAACTATTTCCTACTTTGGGACCAAAAAGTGATCCTGTCCAACACTTAACTGCCTGTTGTTTAGTAATAAACACCTGTTAGTGTTTACCATTAAAACTCCTTTGAATTGCAATTAAATCCAGATTTGACAGGAGATGAGTGGCAAAGTTCAGACTCACAAGATTTTACATTTTTTATTATTTTTTCTTCTGATAGAGGATATTCTAATTGAAGTTTTTCAGGTCACATGACTGTACACATGGAAAGCTCAAACATGGATGATGACTAAATTGCACTGCTTTAGGTTGCAAATTCAAGAAATCAAGGTTAGCTGATTTTTAAGAAGTTGACATTCGTGCACTAAATTTCTGAATCTATTTTATCCGTTTTATCATAGTTTTTGCTAACAAGACCTATTATTAAATTTTTAATGTAGGAGAGGGTGGAGGAAAAGGTACACTAAAATGTAGGTAATCTGACACAATGCTATTTAGATAAAATTTTATTTTTAAAATGTTGCTTGCCTTCTTCCATTTTTCTCCTTTCTGACAGGTAGAATGAGTTAAAAATTATCTAACTAGTTAGCAAAATTAGATTTCAGTAATTACAGGTGGTAATTTTACTCTATTGTCTTTCTACATACAAAGGTGAAACCAACTAAGTTAAACAATTATTTTTATAACTAACTTTTATGTCTTGTATGTATTGTTTTAACCAACACTCCCAATTCTGTCACACTATAAAATAGAGACAATTTTAACACATTAAAAGAGATTGAGTTTCAGTTTAGGGCTTGGTATGCTAATTAATTAATGCTATTTTAATTCCTTTTACACTTGTAATGAATTACATGTTAAAGAAAGCAGAGAAATGGTACCCTGCCAAAAGCCTTTGCTATATTGGAGCTGCATTTTAGAAATAAAAGAAAAATAGTTTATTGGTAATAGATACTCCTCAAACTATTAAAACAACAAATCTACATTCTCTGTTTCTTTGAGACCTCCCACACTGGGAGCTCACACTGGAACTTGAAAGACTAAATAAGACCTTGCACTTTGTATGCCTGAAAAGCAGAGGTCCACTTGCCCACAGTACTGATTTGCTAGGTCTGAGTGCATTTTCAGTGCTCTCACTGGCAGAGAGAGAGAGTAGAGGGGGGAAAAATGCAAACAGAAGCAAAAACAAGAGAAGCAGAAGGAGAATCTGCACCTGCATGACACCATGTAGAGGCACAGGCAGACAGGATCAGTTTTAAAGAAATGGACAAAAGTTAAATAATTAACACAGTACAATTTTACTGAGACTGGAACATAATGCAAGTTTCATCACAAGTTTCCTCACTCTCAGTGCAAATACTTGTGAAATCCCACGAAAAGAATGTGTCTATTATTCTTACTATAGAGCACCTGACCCAGAAAGTGGATCTAAATTGTATTGCTAGTCCATGAAGGTGCTGAGTCCAGTTCTCTCATGCTGATTTGTTGCTTGGTTCCACACACCACAGTTTTGGGGAGTTCCCATCACTTGATATTTTGATACAAAGACAAGTACAAAACACGGCTCTCAGAACCTGACACGCAACGATAAAGATTGCCAAGGCAATCTAAATTCAGTCTCAAGTCAGTACTTGTTATAAATGTCCCTTAATTACAGGAACACAAACTATTTTCACTGCACCTCTCAATTAGAGATTTTCTCTATATATGTACTACGGCATATCCTACTACCTTTAAAAATATAATCTCACATGTTTTATATTTCTCTTGAATATATAAAACAGTGTTCTCTATGTATTGTCATTCACACAAAGAAATTGCTACTCTCTTGTATCTAATAAAGAAAACAGAGGGAAAAAAGCATTGGTGATACTGACACCGCAGTAAACTAGTGCCCTAATGACCAATTCTTGTTCAAGTGGCTTTAAAAGAAACATACACTTGCCATTATTTCAAGGCCTCACAGTGGCAGAGGGGTTTGGTTTTACTTTTTTCCCACCTTAGCACCAATAATGCAGATAATTTTAAGAGATTTATTGCATAATTACTGTGCTTTTGGCATATTTTCTCCTGTGTGCTTCAAATTCTACTGAGCATTTCCAGTATAATACCACAGCACTCAATTTAATTATGCTGGAAACTATTTTCGCCTTTTTATTTAAATCCATTAGGGTGCTTATAATAGGATATTGTACTGAATTCTATTTGTTTTTAAACTGCAAACGTGAAATAGATATGAGTGTCACCGAACAAATGTATCCTTATAAACCTCTACGAATTGAAGCAATTACTGAAACAGCATATATTGGTTTTACTGGAGTCTGTGCCAATTGATGTTTTTCTTGTTTCACACTGGAAATCACCTAATGCAGATAATTAAGACTGACTATAGTACCACCATACTCTTTCTGCTAAAATATTATCTCAGCAACTCATTCTAACCATATTAATAGAAACGTTTTGACAATTAGCAGAAATAACAGCCTTGAAAGTACTGATATAAAATTTGAATAGCACTGAAAACTCCTAAAAATATTACCTGACAAGATCTAGTCTGTTAATCATGGCGAAGTCTGTAATAGCAGCCCTTTGATTCCTCTGTTGCTTGCATTGTATAAATAATTCCTTTCAAATCAGTGTGCATGTATGGACTGCTGAATCTGGCAATGACTATTACAAATTTACCAACATTTCAGGGCACAAATGTATCATCTCCTGAGCGTTCTAGATAGCAAGTCACTCATGTAACTCTTCACAAGTGCTCTTAGATGGCAAAGCTCAGACTTGACTTTAGGTTATTAATGGTACAAAATGTATTGGGACATAACAAAGCTAACCTTTGGAGGATTACTGCTGGATTAGTCAGGTTTTTAAGAGTTGGTCCTTAGATGACTAAGGCTAAGACTGTAAATATGACAAGATACACTGTACACTTACAGAGCCTGTTTATTCTCCGTTTAAAGAAAATGTGACTCCACTATCAGTTTAATATGTGAACAGTGACAGAACTAAAACTGTGCTCTTCTTCACCCCCTGAAAGGCCTCAGTGAGATCATTATTGTATCTACAACCCTTCTTCATTCCACTCTTTACTAGCATTGATCCAACTCTAAAACTAGAGCAGCAAGCTGAACTGTCACTCAAATCACACGGGTTATAACCAGGTCACCTTGTCTACACTGGGAAGGCAGCATGCTCATCCTCTCAAGAGACCACTCATTCATCAACTTTGCCAGTTAATGAATGGATTAACACTGGCAGCAACTAAGAAGGTATTTTCTTTCCTAATTGGTTATGGTTTAGATAAAAAACGCAGTCACAAATGTACAGTGACAGTACAAAACTATTCACTCTCCCTGAGCATACAAGAAATAGTAGTACTAATATGGATTGCTTCTCAATATCAGTTTCAAGAGGCAACAGAATAATTATAGGGAATAAAAAAGAATACTGATCTACAGTAATACAAGATTAAAACAATAATGGTAAGAAGGATGAAGTGCTGAAGAAAGACTTTCTTCACAGACTTCACAATGAAACGATTGTCAGCTATGTAAAATTATACCTAACTACTACTACTGCCTAAAGGCATCAAAGACAACTATTATGTTGATTTTGCATGTGTCAGAATTTCTTCACGTCTGTTAGGAAAGTTGCATGACCTCGACACTAGAACAACAATAGACTTTGTGAAATCTGCAGACTCACACTGAAAAGCCTGCCTTAGAGAAACGTCACTCACAGAACTTGCACTGCTCTTGCAAAGACTGATGAATTTCAGCTGTCAAGCTCCTTTTCTAAAACATAGCAATCCTAAAACAGTGATTAAATACGGACTTCTTTCTCTTTAGCTACTCTACAGTGCTAACTGTAGAGGAAAATGTTGTAAAAGCAATCTTGCTTCTGAAAATTAACATTAAAATTAAATTATCAAGAAAAAGGGCATTGTAGCTTTAGGAGGCCTACTATCAAAAGACATCAAAGCAATTTATAGACATGGATTAAGTTAGCCTGGAATAAACTGCAAATATATTTCTAACTTATATGAGGAAAACTGGACAATCAGAACAATCAGCTGGAAGGAATTACTAAGGTATTATGAAAGACCTCAGCACTAACACCCAATTCTTCCAACCTCTTATCTCTAACACAGTTAAAAGGACATCCTTTATTCCATTAGGTAGCTAAATCATGCCCATTTAGGGGTGTGAAAGAAAATGAAAACATATGTGCCATAGTACCTGTAGGAATGCTCTCCTTCACTGCAAAGCAACCTTCACCCTCCTTCAAGATGCCCAGTGAGTGCTGAGCAAACCACAGAATAATCTCTGCTGCAAGTTCTGTATATAGGGAAGGCTGCTTTCAGAGCTCAGGATGGTACAAAAACATAGATTTCTCAATATTTGAATTCAAAATGTGGTTTTGAAATGTAAATCATAATATATGTATATAGCACAGGCTTGTTGTAATGGTATCCTGTGTTTATTGATAACTTTAACTATCATAATCAGGGTATAGAACTGTCAGGAGATATTTGTTTCAGGTAAACATCACTAAATAATTTATTCCAGCCTACTGCCATGAACCTGCAGTCATGCTTATTGGGCAGGGTTGACAGGAACGTGACCTAAGCTCCTTTTATGTCAAGGTTAAAAAAATTTTCATTGTCTGTCCTTCCAGGTGTTACAGAAAATAGATTGGAGGAAAGCTTTGGCAGCCTAGTTGACATCTGCCCTAAGGTTCTTAATAAACTGCAAATCATAAGGCTGATTCCAATAGCACTCTCTTATCTCACCTATGATATTCAGATATCACGTTCATATCTCTCAAACTGAGTAGCTCTATTACTACTGATTGGAAACGTCATACTTTATCAAGTGTTAATATGTAATACGTTCTTACAAGAAGGTGGTAAAAAGTTCTGCCCCATTCTCCCAATTTGTCACTTTTTGATTAATTTATCTATTGGGACTGATTCTAATTCAAATTAATGGGAATATTTGCACTGAGGAGCCTGGCTGAAGCCAGTAAAGGCCTTATTTCCAAGGTCTGGGAAAAATTCACTGAATTACTTGTAAAATGCTACTTATTCTGCTAAAATGTAAAACTGTTTTTTGATTCTTGAGGAAAAGAGACTACAAACTAAAGCTTTTCATTTAAAGCTAGCACTTTCTTCAGTGCTCTTATGAAGTATAAGAGACTGTTATGGGCTGGCTAAATATACTTCTAGAATTTAAGACCCCAAACACTCAATCTCATATTCAGCTTGGTCTTTCTTCTCTAAAGAAGCCTAAAAAAGGAAGTTCAAAGGAGACAGGTGTGACAGTGAGGTGTGCTACACTCACAGTATTTCTCATACTCTGAAGAGGAATCCAAAGCATTAAGTCTTGTGTTTGAGCTTTGATACAAAGTTTGATGAAATTACAGTTTTAGTTATCCTGGTCTGAACAAATTTGTTTGCCAAGCCAGTCAGATCTGTCTCAATTTCTAAGATTTGCACTCTAACAGAATAACCTAGAAATTGCTTCAGATTATTTAGAGAAAAGCTGGAAGGAAGAGTTTGTGGTTGAGCACTATCACTGAAAGAAATCGTAAGCATTTCCAAAGACAGGTGCAAAGAGTTGCTCTCATTCCACTTGGATGGAGATCCTCTTCACCCAGGCAGTGATGAGAGATGATGTAGTTCAGAAGCTACTTATTGATGTTAACAAGATATTTGGCCTAAACTGATTTATCCTACACACAACAAGGCCTAGTGCCATGTTAAAAATGACTCACAGCAGATGAGCACAATAAACTCACTCCCACCTGCCGTTTCCATGGCGTTACAGTGGTGAAAACACCCTCAAGAGGGTCCTTACATGGCAGACAGTCAAACGTAACAGAAGATGATGAACTTTTTTAATAGTCGCTGTATGAAAAGCCACAATTAAATTGCAACAAAAAGATAAAATGTATTTAAATCAACCCAGTTTCAGAAACTCTTTTGATAGTGAAAAGCAAAAAAGAGTTGGCAGAATGGGAATTATCTACATTATTATAATTAAAGGGAGAGAGATTCTACATCTTTGTGCTAGAGAAAAGAAAACTTGAGCAAATAAAGCAGAGCTGAGTCATAAGTGGGTTACTGACAAATTAAAGCTGCTGAAATATGCTTGCTGGAAAACAGGGAAGGGATTAAAAAACAAACTCCTGTGGAAAATCTGCTATCTTATTCCAGAGAAGTGGAACAAATTTTAAAGAAGGACTTTCAAATAAGAAGCAAATTGGCAACTTCGTAAGAAAGAACTGGATAAGCTCTAAGTGGCTGGGTTTATCAAATGGAAATTTGCTTTCAAAAGGAGTGTGCTGAAACAGAAATAAAGAAAACAGGGAAATTTGCCCAGGAGTGAGCCTTTGGCTTATTTGTAGGGAAAACACCGATCAAAGCTTGCCAAAACTAGAGAGTACTTAAGGTCTTGTTAACAAAACTGACAAAAATCAAACTTCATTTTCAGCTATTAATAGCAGCACAAGAGCTACAACAATCAAGATTTAATCTGAAAGAAAAAGAACTGTTTCAAGAAAGTTGATTCTAACTTGATATTTCATCTTGTTCTTGTCAATTTAAAAAAAAAAAAAGCCTACATTGATTCCTGACACGATTACAAAATGTCAACATACAGTGATAGAGACTTGCTCAAAAGGAGCTTGGTCTTCAAATGCAATCTGATTTGAGCAGTCACACACCACTGTGAGTGTAACAGTGGAGAAAAAAATTCTCAGCTGGAGAAGAGAGCACATACTATGGCAACTATCATACAACTTTATGCAATCACTGCATGAGACACGGGTCAGTGAAACTACCCACAGGGGTGTTGTCAGGGAAATCACAAGATAGCAGAGAAGAAACTACGTGCACTACTTCTAATGTCCCAGGACTGCCCTGCTTACACTATCAAGGGTCCATGTAACAGCTAGGGTAAAGCTCAGTGCTACCTGAAAAGGGAACTGCTGCATAGTACCATATTTCTACAATTCCCAACTTACAGAGCACTGGCCTCCAAGAGTCTTGGAGTCAATGTCACAGAAATAAAGACTAATTGACATTCTCTGAAAAATTCAAAGGATTACTACAAACAGGAGACTTTTTTAAGATATTACTGGAAGTCACATCATTGTCCTGTTTCAATTAATCTTAGGTGATGACATTTTTACTGTTCCTGTAGTATTGCATGGAAAATCAAGAATACTTGACCAATGCCTGCATTTTTCTACGGAATTTATCCTGTACAGAAGTATTATTCCTACTTTCTTTGCTAAAATTTTCTAGCCTCTGTTTTGTCATTAAACACTGTGAATGTTTTCCTGCCAGCCTCTGCAGACACTCTGCACATTTCCTGCTGGAGCTCTTCCACTTTGTACAATTTAATTCAATGCTCTTTGGACCAGAATGAAGGAGATTCACTATAATGACATGAAAAACAAGAGTAGTAACTTCAACACACAGATAATTCATATATAGTGAAGCACTTACAACCAGACAGTTTGAAATAATCTATCTAGAATAAAAAACCAAGAGACTCGGACATTTGCTTGAGTTGTTAGAAACTGATGTTACACTGAATCTGAGGTGACTTAGATCCACTCTGAGCTGTTTAATCTATCTCTGACCACCTATATTTTGCCTTGAAGTCTGTATCAAATTTGCACATGACCCATATCGCTTTTCAAAAAGAACATAAAAATGCAAATTTTTTTTCAAGTTCCAAATTAAGGAGGAAGCCCATTTAAATATATAAATCCAGCCAGTTCCTTTTAGCAATGTACAGAGAGGTTCTCTGGAGAATTTGCAGAAGAGGTAAATGGGCTCTGTATGCACAACATCTGCTTATGTCAACCCTTTGAAGAATATGTAGGGACTTTAAGGAAAGCACTGCAGCAGTTTTAGCTACAGTTTTTTAAGTGACTTCTTGAGGAGACAAGTAATCTATTTGTGAATGGTAACCACTGGCTGAAGTTGGATGATGAATTCAGACAATACCACAGCTGTTCCCATACTTGGAGAGAAATCAACAAATGCTGAGAAAAAAACCAAAAGTAGCTAAATTAGCCTTCCATCAGATGACCATTCACAGATTTTCTGGAATAGCAAAGTTGGTCCACAATTTTCTGAAGAACGGGAGGGAAAATAATCTGGACTGAAACTCACCAGTCACTTACATGGACTGAGCAACACCAGAGAGCTTCAAACCAGTAATTAGTGCCCCAATGATAGAGCTCTGTGTTTTAGCCTATCCTAGTTATGATTTCCTAAATGTGGCTCTTCCAGGAATAGGATCAAAGCCATTCCTAGAAGACAGACATTGGCTGTGAAGCAATGAAACTAACTAGAGCACAGAAGAATTGTCACCATTATCTGGAAAACCTGAAGCTTCTAGCTTTGTAAGGGCTGTGACTGCCAAAGTTAATGGCTTCATTTAACTTCATACAATGCTTCATGATTTACAATGACAACAACCAGTTAACTTCTATCTTCCTCTCAACAAGACTAAATGCCACATTAGCAGCTTAAAGAAAAGGTTGAGCCTAATTTTACAGTTACTCTCATCCAAATACATTTTATGCAGGAGCGTTTTGGTATATAAATATACATACATTCACAAAAGGAAACCAAACCAAAAACACACAACCAAGGATGTTCTTAATTCAGTTTTTCAGTCCTTGGGGCAAAAGAGAAACAAATCCACAAGTATCTTGTGTTAGTGTTACTCCAAACACTTCATCAATAAAAGATTCCTTTTGAGATTTACACCAGTCAGTAAAGTGTATTACATGGAAGACCTTCCACAGAAAGCCACAGAAAAATCTAATTTTTCATAAAATTATCGACTAATCTTTGGCAAATAACCTAACAAAACAACAGGAGGGTGTCCTAAGAAGCAAATACTCACATTTGCAGACTATAATTGGAAACCAAACTGTCAGCTAAGCTTGCACTACTTTCAGTATAAATGAAGCAAATGTTATGATGAACAGATAAGACTTGACGAAACTGGAAGGGTAATAAACTATACTAAACTCAGCTAAAAGAAAACCAATTAATATTACCTTTTCAAGAGTAAAGAGAAACTTCAGCCATTTGGTATAACAGTGTTCTGACATCCAGGAGACTCCAGGCAGCTATAAGTCTTCTCATCACTTAAATATCCACCTCGTTCTGGAAAAACAAAAACCAAAACCAGAAACATCAATCAAATTATCACATAATGCATAACTAAACCATGAAACTAGCACAGAGTATTACAGAGAAAATTAAACACAAAAGGTTTCAAAAAGCAACTAAAATTCATGAAAGAAAAATATCCTAAGTGCCATTAATGGCTGCACTTTTCTCGTAAGTTGGACTACAGGAAAATAAGAACTTTCAGTTTAGAAAAGGGCTTCTTGTTGTTACTTGTGTAGTTATTTACAATACTGAGTGGTTAAAATAGCTCACCTCATGATGATTCAGTTGAACATGATTGCTGGTTCATTGATTCATTTATGTAATTCTAATTGCAAATCTAATTAATAGTTAAAATACTTACATTTCTTGCTACTTTAATGAAAACCAAAGTGACTTTAGTTTATTTATATGTTTGGGTTTCATTTTAACTTTCTTGTTACAAGTCACAGAAAGAACGAAGATGATTTTTTGCCCTCATTTTCTACCCTTTCTTTTCTTTTGACAGCAACTTGTGCCTGAATTGTGAATGTAAATAAAATTACTGAATTTTTTGGGATGTCACATAGTTTTCAATAAATTAGTTTGTTTTTCCTTTACACTCCTGAAAATGTCCATACATCTCAGCACACGTGCACATTAAATTAATGGCGATTAATGATCTCCCTTGGTACTCAGCTTCCTGCTGTGTAATGAAACATAGCCCAGTCTGGTTGTCACTGCCTGAATCCCTAATGTTTGCCTAATCACAACTTTTTTCCCATCAAAAATAACAGAAAATGGAACATAAACAAAATTTTTCAAAAGTTATTTTAAATGGTCTTCATGGTGCAGCTAGCATTACAAAACTTTTTTTAAAAAAAAAAGCTCACATTAATAGTAGTCCCTTAAGACTTTTAAAGGTCAGGTTGTCAATAATGACATAGAGATTATGAAAAAATCCCAGACTAAATGGAGATACTAGAGTTTTGATTTGGTGATACCAAAGACATTCTGAGTGTGTCCTGAAGGATGAGTTAATGGCCAAGATACAAAATATCCCCTATCAAGTTCTTTCCATAACCATCTAATTTACCAGTATGTGTCTCCATGGAATTTTCTGCCAGAGATTATGCTTTTAAAAAAAAGGAGACTTCCCCATATTAATTGCTTATGGGTATTTATCCCACCACAGTGAAAAGTACATCATTCAATTAATGGTGAATATAAAGTAATCATTTATGTGTCTCTCACTGTATTTTGTTACGTAAGAAAATATCATTCCCTGAAGCCAATATCTAAACTTCATTTCATGCCATTAGTTTTTACTTATAGCAGCTAAAGATCAATTAAGTCATTATATTTTTGTTACATTAAATAAATTGGAGGCATTGAATGAATTTTGTTCATTGCTTCACTGCTCCAATTTGTTTTTATTAATTGTAAGTTAAGATGATTGCTACCTTTGAAGCATGGTAGTTAACACTAATATACAAATACTGTTTAGTTGCTGTTTACGTTTGCCATAAATTAATTGCCATCAAAATTAACCTCTCTTACTGACATGTCATAAATTACAAGAAAGTTGGTAGTCTTCTATAGGCTACAGTAAGTTTTCATTCAGTAGATTAACTTCAAGAGTAAGGCAAATAAAATTACAGATATGGGTCAACAACACATCCCAACACAGGCTGTTAAAGTAAACTCATCTGATATTAATCAAATGTTCAACGTAAAACATCAGTTCAAAGAAAACTGAGAAATGCACCCGCTACTTAGACTCTCCACCTATGCCAGGTGTAACATTCAGCTCATAAAACCAATGCTGCAGGCCGCATATGGACCCAAAACCAGGGCACAGGGATGGATGAGCATTTAGGCAATAGGCTATGGAGGCAGCAATAAGATGTCAGTGCATTTGTCTGGGGCACACAAAGCCAGGGACTATACTGGAAATTCTACTGCAAAGGAGGGATGCAGCTGAGCAGTGAGGCATGGACAACTCAGGTGATCGCAAACTGGCAATCCAAGTGGTGGTGGCTGGCACAAGCCTTTTGCAACCACAGGAACTGACAAGAGCAGCAAGAGTATGAGTCCTCTGTGACCAGACTAAACTTGCAGATACATAACATAAAAGCTGACCCATCTTCTTACAGCTATTGCACCAAAAGAAAAGTCAGTCCACTACTTGCAATCTGATGTTGGTAACTCACACAGCTGCATCTCCCTGCAACAGACTTCAGGAAATAAATTCTGCCCTCAGGTGCCTAACAGAAATCACCAGAGCTGGTCAGATGTAAAAGACTAATTCAGTCCAACCAATCTACCTCTACTGATTTCAATTGATTTACACCTGGGATTAATTGGCTATTGATGTTTGCATCGAAGCATACAGCCCAGACCATGACTTTCAGGCAGAGCCCCTAGTTAGCAAAGAAAGCAGAAGCAAAGCAATCTGGGCAGTACAGATGAAGAGGAGGGTAATAAACATGCAAGAGATCCCAAGCTCTGGGTGTCAGGGGGACATGGGGAAGCCTGATAGAAGAGTCTTAATGAGTTATAGATATTCTAGCTTTGCTGCTTCCCTGCTGAGTATGCAATCTTAAATATGTTTCAATAAGCAGATACTGAAGGATGCAAAGTGTTTTAATGAAGGAAGGGTAACCCAGGAGGAATGTAAAACAGCATTTAAAACACACATCCCTGAGCTAGAAATCAAATTCTTTCTATTTTTTTATAATAAATTGGCAAACAGTGTTCTCAAAGCCCTTTCTTGTTCTCAAGCTGAACTAAAGCACAGGTCAGTGCTGTAAACTTGGTTTTTGAAGCTATGTTGTCAGGGTTTTTCCTGCCCAGTAGATGTTTTGCATACTGACACAGTAAGAAGGGCTTTCCCTTCTCCATTCATCACATAGTCTGAGACAAATATTCTACACTGGTAAGAAATTGAGATTTGAGTATCTTTGGGTCAATGAAGCAACTGTGGGAAAAACAGTAAAAACATAGTTCAGCAAGAAAGAATGCATGTGTTGGCTATAGTTCACCAGGATCAAACTGTCTGCACACCTTCATAGCAGGAACACTGAGGGAGCTTGGTGACTCCTCGAAGGAAGACATGAAACAAAGGATGGAGCAGCATGGAGGTGCTGTGGTCATGCTCTGTCAAAATCAATGCAGATATGAAACAAAGAATGGAGCAACAAGGCACGGTTGAGGCCATAATCTGTCAAAAACAACACACCTAAAGGGAACTAAGCCAAAGGAATGACACAAACAGTGACTGAAAGATGAACTTTGCTTCATTAACTTGAAAATACATACTATTTTTCATGTCACCAGAGTTGTTAATGACTAAACTCACTGAAACTCCACCTAAATATGAAAAGACAACAAATGTAACTTTGCCTTTTCCCCTCCCTCAAAGAAAACAATATAATTCTAGCTTAAGGGGGAGGTGAGAGGAGATTCCCCTTTTGTATCCTGGGACAGTCAACAGGCTCTATCTCCTCTCCCCATAGGGATGCCTGTTGGATAAGCCTTGAACACTCAGCTATACCAAGTGTTTCTTTGGGAAATTCAGAAAGAAAGCTTGTGTTTGTGATCATATATTTTGTGCTATTTTGTGTCATCCCACAATTTAGTGTATTTGTCAATGGCTGTATTATTCATATTTCAGGTATCCACACGTGCTTCTACAGACAGTGTATTTACCAGTGACAATCCAATAGGAATCTGCATGTCTGCTGCTCAATAAACTGCACCTGGCCATAAGAGATACTGAACGTGACCAGACTTCTAGTCCTGTTGTTAGAGTTCATTGGGCACGACCAGACTTAGAGTGTATTGCACTGTTTGTGAGTCTGTAATCATGGTAGTTCTTATGGAATGCCACTGGACTTACACTGCAGCACTGGCTCTGCATTTCTGTGGGTTAGTGTTGAATTGGCCATCACCCAGAATCAAAGCCCAGACAACGCCAGCCCCTCTAATATCTGAGGACCACCTGGAATGCAAGGGGTTTACTTTCTGCCAAATTTAACGTGACAGAAAAATGGTCCTTACTCTCAACATGACAGAAAAAACTGAGCTTTGGACAGTGAGGTCCCTTCTGGGAGACAGTTCTCCAGGAACTTCTCCGACGTGAGTCCATCTCACGAGCAGCAGCCTTCTGCTAACTACTGCAACATCAGTCCATCCCTACAGGCAGCAGTCGCCCCAAGCTGCTGCGGCGTGGGTCTCTCCCCCACAGGGTGCAGTCCTTTTCAAGCATCCACCTGCTCTAACTCCTGGTGTGGGCTCCTGCACAGCTTCTGGTGGATCTCTGCACTCCTGTGGTCCTCCATGGGCTGCAGGGGCACAGCTGCTTCACCATGGTCTCACCACCAGCTGCAGAGGAATCTCGGCTCTGGCTCCTGTACCTCCTCCCACTCCTTGCACACTGACCTTGGTGTCTCCACATTGTTTTCTGCTCACATCTTCTCACTCACTCCTCTTCCCTGGCTGGAATTAAAACTGCGCCACCAGGATTGTTTTGAATTCCTTCTTAAATCTGTTATCACAGAGGCGCTACCACTACCTCTAATTGTCCTGCGGCATGTCCATCTTTGCAGCCAGCCAGACATTGGCCCTGCAGGACATGATGGTGGGGCTTCTAGCAGCTTTTCACAGAAGCCACTCCTATAGCCCCCCCAGAAACCAGGCCTTGCAAAACCACAACAAATAATTGAACAAATAATTCACTTGTAATTATCACATGTGTGACTCTTGATAGCCTAGATAGCTCTCAAGTGCTTGCCAGTAAAGATTTTACACTTAACCCTTAATCTAGAAAAACTTATAAGGCATTTGCACAGAATGCAGCTCATTTCTAGATTTTTTCCAAAACCCATATAAACTTCCATATGCCCAGGTGCAGCTCTGAGCACTGTTAGCAAGAAAAATATTTGCAGATCATTCTTACGTGGTCAGGTGTCTGGAAAATATATTCAGTATTTCAAGCAACTTGATATTTGATGCAGATTAACTCACTGCATATTCAGATTCTCTGATACCTGACATTGTAAAACAAAAAAATATGAATTATAAGACCCTTAAGCAACGTATGCAGAGGATTAATCACATTGTAGAGTAACTGGGCACTGAACGTCACCATTGCTTCTCGCAAACACTGTGCCATTAAAAGTGCAATTACAAGAATGTTGATAAAGTGAGCCATAAAATGAGAAATCTCATCATATTTGACAGTGTATTGTGAAGCATTCCCCATTAAGGGATGCAAATAAAATGTTTATGAGCTAATTTATTCCAAACATATTTGTAAATGTCTATGATTAGCACTGTTTGATCCAAGAAAAGGTTACACTGGTTTGAGTGGGAAAGACAAAAAAACCTCAAACTCTGAGCATATATACCAAGCTTGAATTTCTTTTTTTCCAAACCAGGACCGTATCAGAAATATTACTTGCAGTCAAATCACACAAATTCATTGCTCCCTGGTGGCTAAAACAAACTCATTGTTTCTTTGCCTGTATTGTTCAAATAACTGGTACGTGTGTATTATTTTCTTTGTCCTTCCTGCTGTCATATTCAATAGTACTGCCAAGAAAATGGTTCAGTTTTTTGTCTTCCACACACCTACCTACAAAAAAGAAAAAAAGGGGGAAGAATAAAACAACATGGATGTAGAAAATAAAAAAAAAAGAAAAGCTGTTAATAATGGAAAGCTGAAACGTATTACCTTCTGTATTTGACAAAAGCTGTTAGAAAATATCAAGCTCAGTAATAACAAGTAATAAAAAAATAATTATTTTTAAAAATCCAAAACAGCTGCCAAAACTTAAAGACAAAATGCAAACAGCAGAACATAAGTCTGAATAATAATGGTGTAATATAGAACTGAATATCCTCTAAAAACACAGCTGATCCTTCTGAAAAATAAAATGGAAAGGCTAATAATCCAGTTTAAGTGATAGTCTATTATGTTTGAGAAAGCAATCTTCACTCCCTCAAGGTAATTAAAATTTCCTTCATCTGTCTCAGCTTGAGCAGTTGCCAGTATTTACACCCAATACAAAGAAGACAGAGCAAACTTTAAACCATAAAGGGTATTGAACTAAAACTATCCACCAGCATGAAAAAGAGATTAATTTGGCAGATTAGTAAATTAATTACAACTCATCCCAGTGCCACTCTAATACAGATGCAAAACTACTGAAAATGAGGTATGAATCAGGGACCCCAATAATCTAAAAGTAGAGGAATTTGGTCCCTGAAAAAGGGTTGCCAAAAGCAACATAAAATTAGAACCTAATCTTGCCATTCATTAAAGTAGGTCGTACTGTCTTCTTTAGCATTTGTTCAGTTATTGTGTAAATACAGCTGAGTAAGGAGAGCAAGTGGTGAAGCTGGGACTACAACTTTTAGAAAAAAAAATTAAGAGAGAATGCACATTATTTTGATTCAGTTGAGGAATACAGTCTTTCTCCTTTTGTTTTAACCTGAATTGTTTAAGTGACAACCACTGTGCCATCTGGGTACATCTGGTCCACCTATTTTAGAGTAGGGGACAGCAGTATTACCGCATATGTGAAAATAGGAAATTTTTCCAGTTGAAAAAAAATTTTAGAGAATTATGTAGCTTTTTTAAACTCACAAAACTGTATGATTTCCTGATGCCTCATTCACCCCTCTGCTGAGACCACAACAAGCCATCATGAACCTGTGTGTTCCCAGTTGAGATAAGACTGACAGGCATCCAGGCTTCTGGCTGTGCTACAGCCCAGAAATGCTGGGAGTCTCTGTCACAGTTAAACACCTTGCAGGTTCATCTAAAAGGTTTTAAAAAAAGAAAAAGGAGAAAGTACTGTTAGTTTTTCTAAGGAGGACTTCTAAATTCCTACTCCTAAGGAATCTTAAAAATAAATTATTCCTCCCCCTTATGAAATGTTTTTCTTTACCCCTCAGAACATGCATGCCAGCTGTTGGACACCTAAAATCCCACTTGTTAAGGAACGAATGGGCTCTCTTTATATTAAAAACAGAAGTTCTGACACTCTAACTTCATTCCACAGGGTTTATTTTCACAAGGTATTGTCAAATTCAGGAAACCCATCCTTTTAAATTTTACAGCAGATTGCTCTTCCCTAGAACAATTTTGCCACCATTAGATCAATTCAAAAGATACTGAAAATTATAGGACTTATCCTGCCATAATTTCATCTTGCTGTTTTTACTACTTGCTTTAGTATGTGTGGTAGCAGACTTATAAGCCTGATATGTGTTATTGCATTCCACTCAGAACATCCAATTCCCACTGAAGGGAATTATCAGCTGGAAGACAGGCTTCAGTGGTGGAGACTGTTGCTTAAACAGACATACATCATCTACCAAGCAAAAGAAAGATTTCCCAAGATACCTGGTGAAAATTGTCAAATTGCATTACGTTCCTGCTGAGGGACAGCCTCGTTCACTTGGAAAAGTAGTGAATGTATGCTGTATATTGTTAACAGACCTGTGGCCCTGGAAGTGATAATCTGAAAGAGATTCAGGCATCTGAGGAGAGAAACCATTACTGTATATAAGCACAGGGATGAATGAAACTGAAAAGAGTGTTAACCAGAAAAGGTTGGGAACTCTAAATATGAAAATCAACTCAAAGAATAGAGATCATACTTACCTTCTGAGTGAAGGTATTTGTATTGAAAGGAATTTTTTTTCTTGTCTTTTGTTGCTTTTTTTATTCAGACCATTTAATCTGTTTACCAGAAGATAGAGGAGGGGAAAAAGACAAACATTCTAAGTTTTTTCAATTGCAATAATTTCTGTTTCAATGAAGAAAGGTATGCCATTTTTTCCAGAATACTACTGGATAATATCTACCTATCCACTTATACATATTTTTATGTAGCTCTTGATGAAATAGTTGGCAGAATTCTCTTCTTTCTTTCAAAATGGAATTCCAGTTCTCTTTACTTAATCAGCTCCTGAAATATTCATTCTGAAGTCAAAATATTTGTAAGCTATTCCACATCTTCCTCTCAACATAAGGCAAACCAATGCTTAGAAAGATGGAACAAGTTAATGCTATTTAATTCATGCCAGTACTACAAATGCCATAGTGGGATGTGTTAGCCTGGTACGAACTAAACGCAAGTTCCATGGGAATCTGTGGGCTCACCTGCTCCCCAGACCCTCAGATGAAACTGAAGATGAGTTAAGTTTGTACAATTAGGCCTGACTATAGACAAGTTGCATTTGCTTTAAAAACAGGTTGTTAAAATCTAGTAAAAAAAGGGGTTCTCAGGGTGCAGTCTGAAGTTAGTAATTACAGATTTCTTGATTCGGGCCATACCTAAGATTTTCCTTCTGTCCCTTCTCCCTGTAATCCTCAATGCTCAGATTTTTAAGGATTCACGAGATATGCTGCCTCTTTAGACACATCCTGCACTGGGTGTGGAAGAAGCCCTGAGCAGATTAGGTGATGCAGTTCTTCACAGTACTTGAGATTTTCCTCCCTGTCAAGCCTTGTGCTCAAAGGGGTTCTTCTGAAAAAGGAATTCCCTGAGAAATAGCTAAATATTCATGCTTTGTTGTGTACAACACAACACATGTGCTATGGCTACCAAAATGGCATTGTAATTTTTTTGTTGGGGGGATGGGTTTGAAAGATTAGTGCAATGGAAACAACAGAAAATGTAGAAATTAAGAGAAGGTGGTTAAACAGGCTGCAAGACCTGGAATGAATACAACCAGGGACAGCCAAATCTGGATTCAGCCATGATAGGGTTACACTAGACAGTGAGCCACACAACACAGTACCTGCAATTAAGCATTCAAATAAACCTGCATCCAATCTGCAAGGCTTGAACTGAAATTCAACAGCTAAAGTTAGGTGATATCCTAAGTGAGAGATATAGACTTTCTCTTGCTCTAAAAATCTTTCTGTCAAATTCTGTTAACTTCCCTTTGGTATATTAAAGATTTACTTTAGTTATAAGCTCCTGATGGAGCTCCAGATTATATCTCTAGCCAACTGGATACAGACTTTTCACTATCTACCACAAAGCAGGGTACTTACCTTATAAAAACTGCATCTACAACAATGAACTGAGGGGAATAAAAGCCTACATAACTATTCATTTATCTGCTCTTCACATTTTGTGTCGGACAAATTGACGTCAAGTTTCTTACCAGGATAAGCAAAGGACAGCATGAAGCTGAAAGCTTATTCTGCAGGTCTCATTGAAAAGGGTGCAGGTTTAGCCAATGTAGCATGTAAGCAAATAGAAAAACAGCTCAAAGGCTGCACCACAAAAATAAAATCTGAAGTATGGTAAACTGACAGAGAGAACTCTTTTACTAATCAGGAGAAAACATGGTTTAAATATTCTGCATACTACATCTGTACCTGCTTTTACTACTGTGTTTCTTCCAAAAAAAAAAAAAAAAAAAAGGACCATTCATATTATACACTCTCTTAGATGTATAAAAATTACAAAGCCCAGTCGTTAAAAAAAATGTTTTTAAAAAATTAAAATCAAAACATCAGAGTAAGTGAAATTCTTTGAATGGTATGTGGCCTACTCATATGGAATAAAGAATTCACATCAAAATAAGCAGTATAAAGCAAGAGTTCATAAATGTTTAATGTCTTTTCCCCACTTCTCTTCTTTGTTTTCTCTATGTTTAATCCATCTAGATATTGTACTAACAGTGTCTTTCCTTTAGCTCTTCCCTTCAGTTTAGGTGCAAAAATGAAGATGCTGTGAAGTGACAGTCAATTGCCAGGTGCTGGGCACAGTGACACAGTGCATATCAACATGCAACACGCAAAGCCACTAATACTGCCGTACAAGCAAATCTTAGATGTGTCAAGACGTGTTAGGCTGACATTTGTACAAAGAAACTTATTAGTCCCTCATAAGACAACAGTGACAACCTTCAAGGATGGCAGGAACAGCATGGGCAAAACCCATCAAAGCTGAACATTGCTGACATGAGTACAATACCTGTGGATACTGCTGGGAGATCCTGCTGTTCACCATGGTCTCAGCTCTCCATCTGCCTTGCTGGATACTTTTTCCACAGTACACTTCCTATCCCTGACATCTTCGTCCTTACTAGGTAATGACCCAAATAAAAGTGCATGAACAAGAAAAATCTGACTCTTCTTTCTGAACTTTTATAGTGGATTATTTGTTTTGTTTTATCATGCAGTGTCCAGTGGCAAAAGTATGAGAAGAATCCTAGGAAAAGGGCATTGTCTTGTTTTGTTGGTTATCAGTAGGTGAAGACTATTTGTGGGCTTGGCAAAGTTGAATGAACAAGACAAAAAGTCACTGACGTGCTGAAGTACAGAGCTCAACCCTTCAAAATGGTCTGTCCAGGCAGATCTTTCCCTCTCTCTCCGTTTACATCTAACAGTTATCTAATGTTGTATCAAATAAAGCCTTTTTAAAAAGGATATGATCAGCACCAACTCTCATGCTGTTTTGGATGACCTTTTCTTATTATGCACATGATACAATTACTTTATCAGCGAGTTATCAATTTCCCTACAGTTCTTTAGCCATAAAATGGATAAGCATAGCAATTTTCCGTCTAGTAGTGAAGAGGAACTGAGGACAGTTACCTAACTGAATGCTTAAAATTTAACTTTAGTGCAGGCAAGGGAAATCTCTGTTAACAAACATAATCCTGTGTATTAATATCATCTTATCTTCAAAAAAAACCCCTTTAGCATTAAATCTTTAGAAACTATTGACTCCTATATCAACTTTATGGCACAAAGTTTTCCCAACAACAAGCTCAAGATGTAGAGCACTTTTTCGCAGAAAGAAATCTCAGGACACTTTTAAAGAAGATTTTTTTTAAAAAATCAACTGTAGTCTACAATGGTGAACTGACAGTGAAACTTGAGAATAGGAGAAATATTGGATTATTTGATTTATAAAATGGCAGCAAGCATAAAGAAAATTCATGATTCACCCAATTTAGAGTGGTCATTTGTATGGACAGATTACACAAAGGTAAGCACACAAATTTAGGCTCCAGTTTCAAAAAGCACCTGTTTATAGTAAACAACTGTCACACTCGTGCTCATATGGCTGACTGGGCCATAGTTATTTCTGCACAGAAATCTATTGCAGCACACCTAAAATAACAAGAAAATAACTTACATATTTCTCACTAAGATAAACTCTTACCAGGTATATGCCAAGCAGAAAGCCACCTAAAACAATTGGTTGTCAAAAGGAAGTAAGATTATACCATTCTACTTATAGAGCCCTTTCTGACTCAGGATATAGGGTAGTAGACACCACTGGCAAGAACAAATTTTAGGGAATTCTTTGTGTCTGTAACCAACAAGGAAACCCCTCCATCCTTTATATTCCCCATTAAAAAAAATAATTTCCTGGCAGCAGGAAAGGAAAGGACATAATTTTCAGGGCTTTTCAAGAGAATCCCATCCTACCTGCCCAAGGCATAGGGGATGGAACTGGATCATCTTTAAGGTTCCTTCCAACCAAAACCATTCTATGATTCTTTGATTCCACCTTAATTTTTCACTTTCTCTACCTTCCAAGTAGGAACTGCTCCAACGAAAACCTTGATGTTTGGAGACAACACACTTCAGTTTGGTTATTTTGTTAACAAGCCTTGAATGAGCTCTGCAATAGATCTAAAATTAATTACAGACAACCCAAACCACGCTCAAACACACACACAAAAACCCCCAAAAACCAAACAAAACAAAACAAAAACCCACAAAAACAAACAAACAAAAAAAGCCCAACCCAGCAATACTGGCTGATTCAGCACAAGCTGGAAAATTAGGTGAATCCTGGATACTATGTAAAGGCAAAGTAAATTAGTTGATTTATTTTACACACACTGAGGAAAAGATATGTTTTTATGTTCCTGAATGCTGACAAAGCCACAGAAGTCATTAATTAAACCCAAGATTTTTTATATAGAAATTAAATACAGAATGTAAAGGAGGAAAAAATGGTCTGTATCTAATCAAAATTTAATTTGAGGTTTTTGATGGGAGAAAGTGGGCAATAGTTTGAATCCATCACTTAATAACAGAGTTCATGGCTTTAAGCTTTCAAAAGCAGCTAAATAACATTTCTTCACAGCAAAATTTAAAGCAAAAGCTGTGTTTGGTTATCACAAGGACTGCATCAAGTATAGTGAGAGCAACCGAAATCTCTGAAAGAAGCAATATTAAAATCACATTTTCCAACTAATTCAATAAGAAGAAAATATATTAAAACCTTAATGATTACTTCAAGACCTCTTTAGGGACTCTGAAAATCAAAAAGAACTACAGAAAGTGAATATAAAGCACAAACACACAGAGCCGAAATAAAACAGCTGAGATACCAATCAACCAAGAAGAAGGAAATGATCCTATAAATATACTAAAAGACACAAACAAAAGAAAATACAGGTTGACTGATTCACAGGGAAGCCAGGTGAGTTGATGATAAGAAAAAGGTTGATTTACCAAATGGCTTTAATTTTTTACAAAGAAGGTTAAAAATTTTTAAAGGTAAAAGGTATTTTTAAAGGGGACAGGAGAATTGGACAAGTTAGGGAAAACACAGGTTAAGGAATATTTAGATAAATTTCATGTACACAGGTTTGCAAGGCTTGATTAAATTCTGTCTTTAGGACCCAGTGAACCAGGTGAAACAGTCTCTCAAACTTTAGTGTATTTTTCTAAAATTCACTGGATAGTGGCAAGGGACTGGAAAAGGATAATCTTGGTACCATCTTTAAGAAGGAGAGAAAGAAGGGATTGGGGAATTGGAGACAGCCTAGCTGATTCCTGAAAAGATTCTGGAACATATTATTGAGCAATTTATAAGCACCTCAAGAATAATAAGATGATAAAAAACATATGACATGGATTTGTCAAGAAAAAAGGTTGTATCAAATTGGCACAATTTATTTCTTTGACAGAGTTGCAAGCTAATGGATAACAGGGAAGCAATAGATGTGATAAACATTAGCATTACTTTTTTTTTTTTTAAATATTCTCCAAGGCATTCTCGTAAGTACGCTAAGAAAATCTGGTCTGCATTAATTCCCTGTAACATGGCAGAATAACTCCTTAAAAAAAATCCCAAGTGAAGACTTCATCAGTTCCATGCCAAATTGTGAAAGCATTTCAAGCAGACAACAACAATAAAAAAAACCCTATTTCTAGTCAATATTTTCATTGATGATCTGAATGACAGGCAACATGGACTGTGAAGAACCAGAAAAACAGAAAATAAAACCTTGCAGATAACAAAGCATTGAAATGTTACAAACACTTTGAATTCACCTCTATTTTCAGGATGGTTATGAATATTTGCAGAAATTATTCAAAACCAGAAGCTGAAATTCATGAAGACAGGGGTAACAGAGTACTCAGGGTGAAGAAATCCAAAGCCTAATTATGATATTTGGAACACCTGCCTAAGTTAGGTACTATGAAGAAGATGCAAATCAACCATAAACTGAGTAAGGAGACAACAATGGAAAATGCACTGTAGAATATTGAAATTCATCTTCAAATATACTAACTGGAATTTTATCTGTAATATGGGAGTAATTATTTCACTTTACTTACCACTTCGAACCCTCAAATGAAAAGAATGCACCTTGTCTTAGATAATGACTTTAACAAGAACACGCAGCAACTCGAAATAGTCCAAAAGAAAACCAACAAAAATACAAATTTAGAAAAAACTGTTTATTTGGGATTAAAGCTTGAAAGGTATTTACTTTCTTTTATTTCATCTAGAAAAACAAAAGGCAAATTAATTTTCAATACTTAGAAAGCGTTTGTAGAATAAATGACAGTCAACTCTTCCCTATTCTGCCTCTTAAAGAGAAGATGCTTCCATTTGAAAAAGATTAAACTCAGATTCTAAGGAATATTTTTGTGACATGAGACACATCTAAATTGTCTTCACACCTTTCAAGGCAAGGGAAGGAATTGATCCAGTCTGACATGACAGGATCTAATCAATAAGAGCTCTAAACACTGAGCTACTCTTTGCAGAAAGAGGATGTTGCAAACCTTCACTGTCTGCTCTAGTGATCCCAAATAGTAGAGTACATTCAGAGCACATACCAAAGAAGAGGAAAGCTTCTTCCAGGGACTAAATCAGAGCAAGCTATTACTGGTCAGGCTAATGAGCAAAAGTTCAGACTCATAGGAATTTTTAACACAAAAACTTAGTCAGTGCACATTTGTCCGTGATTAGGTAAGAAAAACAAGCAGAGGTTTTGTAATGCAACTTTGAATTAGCCAGTGAACTGCTACTAGAGTTTGATAGCTTCTGTAAACATATAGTCCAAGCTCTTTGAAGAGTCTAATGCACTTTGACATTTTGAGTGCAAGTCTGCAAAGCTGCCATGTTTTTCAAGATGACAGTACATCATCCCTGTTTTATATGGCCTTATCCATTGATTGAGAGAATGGATAAAATAGTATCAGTATCAACAAGAAATTAAGTCTTCAGCAAATGTATGAATGAATTTACTAGTAGTACATATAAAAATTACTGATGTACTTAGGAGAAGAGTACTTGAGTCAAAGCTGGATCCTGTGTAGGATAAAAAAGCTGTATTAATATTGTCCATTTACAGAAGGTCAGGTTCTACCATAAAAGACAAGTTTGGTAAGACAGAAAATAGCATGAAAAAGAAAAACCTAGTATCCAGTAAACCTAAGATCTGCTAAATGGTGAGGGATTCATGCTTTTATCTTTCATTTTGAATATAAAAGTAAGGTTTGCAGAGACTAAAGTAAATTGCTGTGGAAGAGAAATCTTTTGCCTAAATGAACATTGAGACTACAGTTTTACAATGAAGAAGGACTTCATACCACAGTTTTTCCCCATTAACCCCATCTCACCCCTTGACAATCATTTTCTATTAAAATATCTTAAAGACATGTTTACCTGCTGGGAAGAAATTAGATTTCTGCTCTCACAGCCTTCCTTTTTCCCTAGAATGAGAGAAGAGGGTGGCAGTGCTCTCTGGCAAGGAAAGTTAACAATCTGTACAATCTAGTAAGTTCCTACTGAATGATAATTAACATTACCATATTTGCACTTTAACTTTCTTTGCCTGAAGCAATATAAGCAATGACAGTTTTCACTGACTTATGCAGAAGTCCTGGGGCAGAACTGAATAACACAATACTTTTGCTCATGGACTTTTCCTGAAGTCATTGAGCCTTAGTAACTTCTCACTTATACCTTAAACAGGTTTGAATCAGAAGTGGTATCTACCAGAATGATATAGTAGCATCAGTGCACCAGGAGAATTAGACATTTGAGGTTTCAATGTCTCATGTTGCCAAAATTCCACAGCTACATGATAAGGCTATGTCTTGGGAGACAAAAGAAGGACATATAGGTACTCTAAGTGCTATTTTTTACCCAAATCAGTATGGATCTATAGCTGGAAACCCCTAATTAGGGACTATGATGCTTAATATCCTTAGGCAGAGATTCAATCCATCTTTTCGATATTGCTCAAGCCTCTCTTTCTGCTATCCAATATTTCAATCGTTTCCCAACTTCTGTACTTTATAAGATTCTATAAAGTGACAGCAGGTACTCCATCTAAAGTTAATAAAATTCAAAAAGGAAAAGTGGGTGAGCAAGTGAATCTTTTTCACATTTTTTTCTATTGCCAACCCTTCCTGCTTCTGGCAGAGGAAATGTTCCTTCCACTCGAAAGGAAAGTTTTCACATGTGCAACTTTAAATGTTTAAAAAAATTATCTCTTAGCATATATGTACAGGCCAGTTAATAAAATTGCTTTGTCTGTCCCCCTTTAATCTCTGACTACCTCTCTTTAATCATGTCTCTCATAGACTCTTTCCATTTAGTAAGATTTCTTTCTGTCTTATCTTTCACTGCATCCCCTATGTAGTCAGTTATGCTCCTAGTAGTAAGAGAGGTCCTGCAAAATTAAGAAAATAAATTTTCATTTTAAAAGTTGAAAAAACAAGATTTCCCACATAAAGCTACAGTTAAATAGCAAAGGAATTGATCTAACTTTAGAAACAGTTCCTTTATCTTCAGTGAGTTGTAATGTGACTGCTGCCTCCTATAACACTTCTGAATTACTGTCACATTCACCATGACAGATGTGGGTCATTAGAACTGAGGAATTAACTACATGCAGAAGGGATTGGGAGCAGCCTGGTTTTGGTGGAAAACCTAAAATCTCTACCAGAACTGGGAGGTCAGGTAATGCTTAAAAATTACTTTCTGCCAGTAAAAACAGAACTGTAGGAGGTAATTGTCTGACTCTATAAAAACACTATGCTTTTTGATTGGACTAACATATGGACTCCACGAGTTCTCCGGGCACAAAAACTAGTAAAACTGTGATTCTGATAGAGTCTGACATCAGTCATCATAGGTGGCATGGAAAACATTCACCACATGGAAGAACAAATCCAGAGTTCTAATCCCGAAGGGTACCAGAAAATCTTTACTTCCTGCAGAAATGCTTGTCAAAGTACATTCATGTGATTTCCTCTGGACAAAACAGTAAATATGATTTTGGGTCAATTATTTTATTAACAAGAAAAAAAATCAAAGTAAATATACACAAAAGACTATCACAAATGTCTTTCGTGTAACAAACTTAGTAGGTCTCAAAATGAAAATTACACAAGCAATATTTATATTAAAAGATAGATTTTAAATGTTACATTAAAGACTAATTTGTGGAAATCAAGGGTTCCACTTAATCACAGTGTACAAAGGCTACTCTGTAGTGAATACACTGTTTGCTATTGCAGTGCTTGCATACTTACCAGCAACTAAAGCACACGGACATCACTTTGTATCTCAACAGCAGCCAAGTTTTTATACTCACCATATAGTCATGCAGAAAAACAGGACATTGAGAATTACACCATAGTATTTAAATGAAAATAAAATTATCTTACAAAATTTTAAGAGAAAGCAGATTGATCAGAGCAGGAAAACAAGACTGATAAACAGAATGATGACAAGGAACTGCCTCTGTTAAACTCAGCAGAAGAAAAAAAGATCAATTACAGACTGTCACTGTTCCTTCTCCCTAGTCCCTTTTTGTTCTGTCCTTTTTGCAATTAAGTTTATAAAAGCCTTTGTTCTGAGATCACACAATGAAATGTAAAGAACTTCAACTTTAAAAAAATCTGGGGATATAAACTTTTCACCACTGTTTTGTTGCTAATATAAGAGATCCGATATCATGAGAAAGGAAATACCTTCACCACTCATACGTTCAGTGCAGTCACAAAACACAAGCATTTACAAAAAATCCAGAGTCCTTCACCTGTAAACACACAGGAAAAAAGCCACAAGACCCCAATCTCACACACAGACAGGCATTTGGGATGAGCTATCTAATTATTTGATTTAAACATTGTGACAGAGAAACAATAGTCAACTAAGCAATGGTGTCTGTTCCCCCTTGAAAACCTCAGCTGCTAGACTGTTCATTCAATGTTGTTTCAATTTCAGACAGAGTACCATTTTGATCTGATGGGCTTTTCTTTTCATTTACAGGAAATCTGCTAGCCAATGTAGTTTTGCACTTCTGTACCACACTCATAAAAGATATGCAAGGCACAACTCTGCATTTATAATGAAAGTAATTCTTAATCTAGGTTTTGTCGTCAGAATATATTTTGGTTGATCCTAGCTGTTTACAGGAAAGGAGCACGCAGGTGCTAGAAGTGTGTGCCTCTATTTATGGTAGTAAGCATAACAATGATTTGACAGCAACACTCATCATAATCATTCTTGCCCCTGTTGTCTCACACATATATACAACCTGCTAGGAACAAACCCTTATGCAACAGAAAGCTGAATATAACGTGAGTTGTGACTTGTGGGGAATGTAAAGTGATTCTTTCGGGAGTTATTTGGTACTACTGCCTAACATCTGACATTTAACAGATGTATGTCCACATGGTGAGTCACTCCAAAAAACCTCTTTGATCAAAATGAGTACATCTTAAACACTAACTGCATTTTACAAATACTTTAAACCCCTGACCAGTTGCAACAGCGCAATTCACAAACTATCTCCCCTTACAGAAATCTTTCTATGACATATTTTTAAAAGCAGCAGTGACTGGAAGACAGATGCCTTTTAGGGCAATAATAGATATGCTGTGTTATACATAGATCCAAAACTGATTGGTTTTCTGATGGAAGCAATATCAATTTCCTGAACTTACTTTAGTCCACCCAGTGCTGTGACAGATGCCTGCAGCAGAATAAACTGTATTTTCCTCTTCAATGCTTAACTCTTTCTGTACCACTCACTGTGCTTGACATTAAAGTATTAATACAACAAGCTTTTGAGGTGTTCAATATATTTCAGGTAAGCTGGTCTCTTGCATTTTTACAGGACAAGATGTGTTCCTTTTTAAAAGGTATAGAAAATGAGAGGGTATACACAGAGCTGTGATCCTAATAAAGGCCACTTTCTCTTCCAAGCTAAAAGGCACAGAGTGGTTTTAGCAACCTAAATTTGTGATGGTTGAAGGTTGTGAATAGATTAATAATTGTCTTGCTAAACTATATTTTTATGAGTACATTTTCTACTGTTAATTTTGAAAGCAGTCAAAAATAGTCATTATACTAACTACTCAGAAATGTTTTTACTTTCTGCCAAATGGAGAACAGGTCACAAGTATGTTTCTCTATTCAGCTATCTCTGTCTCTAACACCTACACTTAACAGCAGAAAGGCACTGACAGAAATGCAAGAGCCACAAGCCCAGCAGTCCTGCACTGCTTTGCATGTCTGGGCCTTGACAGGCCAGGCTATTTCTGTATTTTATTACCTGTTATTACAGTGTCTTTACATTTGACCTGTAGCTTGCAGCTATGAAATGTGGTACATATCAAGGTACACTAGGTTATTGAACTTTAAGTACAGTAGAAGCAAATGTGACTTAATGCAATAGTTTAATTGCCATTTAAAACAAGTGCCAATCTTTTAAGTGATTTAACTAACAATTGCTTACAAGTAGCAGGTGTTTTGCCTGCAGATGAAAGAAGAGAGCAGCTAATTTCTCAAGAAGCTATAATGTCAACAGTAAAGTTATTTTAGGAAAAAGATATATGAATTTTATAGAATCTGTTATGTTTTATCATAAGAGAAAGGGAAATTGCATTACTCTGTGCTCATAAAGAGGTATTTAAATTTATACTGCATCCCTGTTATTCCTTAACAATGGATCAAATTCAGCATTAACTAAGAGCTAAGTACTGTCAGCAGCAGAATTCTCATTCAACCCAGTAGGCTACATCATAGCTTTTGAGGAGATGCCAAAGGGGCACAAATATCCTTGAACCACAAGAGATAGCGCCATCACTGCTGCCAGCCAGAAGTATGACCCGCAGAGTCAAAGCAGCAGTGATGTCTGGAGAAAGCTGAACTAAAGCATCAAGAGACACTCTAGGTATCTTAATTTTAGTAAAATGTTGCTTAAGGACAGGGAATAGTCACCAGAAACATGGGTTTGATATAAGCCATGGCCTAGCAACATAACCACTTATACTGGGATCACTAGATATCTGGTTTCAAGAACAAGTTTTCCAATGCGGAGGACAGAGATTGTGGATTTTAATCAGCAGGTGTCTGATTGCAAAGCAAATAACATTTATAATGGTAAAACTTTGCCATTCAGAGCAGATAAGTGCCAATAAATCCCCCTTGCATAAAAGCAACACTTATGGGTAGTTTTTTCCTATGGGTCTGCTTTTCACAGCATTAATATCCAAAGCTTCCTCTTCTTTTCTCTTTCTGTGATGTACAGTTGCACTACAGATTTATGAGTGTTTAATTAATACTTGCAAAAGCCATGCATATTGACTGAAGTCAAAGGCAAACAATCCCAAGAAAACACAGAGAAAGATAGAAGGCCAGTCCTTTGTCATAAAGGTTGCAGATCACAACATCTTAGTGGCTTAGGTACTTTTCTTACCTATAAGTACATAAAGCAGTCTCATCCTGATGAATCAGTTTGTGATCTTTCTGCATTGGAAGACAGCTAGTGGAATCTGACATAGTCTTATATGATTTGCCAAAAACCGTATCTTTAATAATTAAAAGGAACTACCTATCATTTTATAGGCCTTATATAGCTGTTCTGGCATGTACTCTATCACTAATAATGTATTAGCATTATGTTAAAAAGAAACTGAGATCAGCTTAGGAGCACAAAAATGGATGCCTATATATTAAAAATTAAGATAAAATATAAATTCTAATGAATAAATCTAAATGCCTTCTCTGTAATTTTTGAAATATTCCCACTATTTGTCCCAAATCAGAAGTAAGGTTTTTATTTTGAGAAGGCAATGTGAAGGCAATTTGTCTCCTCCTTGCTCCTCCTTCTTGCTCTTCTTTTTCTTACTGCTAACCTTTTTATCCTCTATCTTTATTGTCTTTAGTTGTGCCCACGGGAGCTAAGTTGTAGTTAGTTTTATACTTTGTCTAGGAGACAGAGAGATTTGTGGTCATTCTTATCTACTCAGATAATAATTTCCAAAGCTTTGGCTGTGTTGCTGAGGAGGCCTTGTCTTTTGCCCTCTCAGACTTCACCCTTGAGGTTGACAGCTTCATCATTCCTGAGGAACACAGCTGTCAGGAAAGGTTGTAGTCACAAAGGGAGTTTCTCTGAGGTAACATGTACCAATTCTGTGAAGGACTTTGAAGATTAACCCCCTGACCTTGAATTTAACATAGCATCCTGTGACGAGTCAAAATCGTGAGGCGAGTATCAATATGATGTGCCCTAATGGGCTGGCACATTGAAAGAAGAGGGATGTTGCATTCTGAAATACTTGAAAACTGTTTCAGTTCTTCATCAGAGATACACACTCACAGACAAGAGCTTGCATAATGCCAATGTACTCCAGGCCAGAGTGTCACAAAGAATTTACTCACTCTCTTAAAGTATATGAAAAGTAGTATCAGCATCTGTGGCCTAAGTTGTGCTTGGAGGAAAGCATACACTTAAAAGCGTTGCTGAATTTGCAGAGTATCCCTCATTTTTGCAGATTCAGACAGGCAGTGGGAGTGAGGATAGATTTCCTATTTGATAAACAATTTCTGATTAGCTACAGGTGAAACAAATGTATTCCTCATTCTGTCATGAGCTCTGAGTGTAGTGGTTTGAGACTAAAAGATTAATTTCCCAGTTTGCAGAGCAGTCTGACAAACAGTAATAGATTCATTTTGCAGAGGACGTACTGGACCTTGTTTTACCAGCACTCTCTTTGACATGCTTGTGTTCAGCTCCAGGCAGATGACTTCCATGCAGAGATGGAAATCAGCAGGAAGCCACAGAGTTGGCAGAAGCAAGTCAGACGTAAAACTGCAGTCCTGCCGGAAAGACAGCTGCTACACCAGTCATTTCACTGCCTACGTGTGATGACAGCTTCAGCCTCAGCATTTTATGTAATCACAACAAAGCATAAGGAAAGAAGCAATGCCATAGTAAAGGTAATAAGCATACAGAAAGCTCAAGAATTAAAAACAGAAACAACAAAATAACTAAAAAATCCCCAAATACACAAACACAACTGCTCCCTTTTCTATGAATTCCGTTACTGAAGTGATGCCACTTAATCCCACTCCACAACCACAGCCAAGACCTGACTTAAAAGTGAACTTGAGAGTTACAAATGTATGTGTGAATCTGTGGAATGCTATAAGCCTTCACTTTGTGTTTCTTTATATACACAGAAACAAATATCAAGACTCTAAAGTTTTCATTTAGATTAGCACAAAAGTATGAATTGTTGTTTTTAGCCTCTATAGATTTTTTTAAATTCTGTTAACAAGAGATTGCTACAAACTTTCTTAGTACATAAATCATCTATACTGCTAAACCAGAGATTATTGTACCTATTGACAAAAACTGAGGGAACTTAGTAACAAGAATTTCAGAGGGAAAACCTGAAAACCTCTGAAATAATATAAGCAACTCTGATACTCTGAATACTCTGATACTCAAAAAACTCCAGACTAATCATGGATGCATTAGATTATATAAAATAAATTTCATTTTATACATAGGAATATTACAGACTGGACTTCCAGATTTATCTCTTTAGAGGACAGAAATTTTTCTTTAATATACACTAGCCAACTGGTTAAGTCAAGTCACTGTTTGGAAAAGAAATGCCTAACAGGCATCTTTATCCAAGAGATTGTCTTAAAGTTTTAAAATTAATTTACCTCTCAATAGATCCTGGGATCAAGTCTATCCCACTTTGGCAGGAGGTCATATCCATTGCCCAATATAACCAATTGTTATAAGATCTAGGCCACTTCTTCCCAATAGTAAATTTAGAAATACTGTATACACAACTTCCCTGCTACTTACATGTGTTGCACACTGTCTTCAACTATTCTACACGTCATTTCACAGTTTGAAGAATCCTTAGCAAAGTGGGAGTCAGATCTAGACTGAAGCACCACGAGTCTACCATAGTAACCATATTTTAAATTCTAATATCGATAAAATACAAGAACACATACATACATAATTTTGTTCTCTGCTGCTCATAGAGCCTATTTTAAAACCTTACCTAGACTTGAGGTAAAATGATAAAAAACCCTGTTATGATAATATTTCTTGAAATGTCCTAACCTAGATTGCTATATTTCTCCACTCCACCAAATTCAATACCTCTAGCCTATTTTCTAGGACATCAAAACCATTGTCTTTTTCAGAAACACTATCGAGCTTATCTGTTTAAGAAAACCTCATCATCACTCCACTCTTCCTTCTCTCTCCACTTAACCAACTGACCTCACTCCCAGAAAAGTTCTGCATCAACCTTTCCTGCCACTAGACTATGGGATACCTTTCCCAACACCTGCTATTGCACTGACATTTGGAAAGGAAATGGGTGATTGAGAACACCAAAAATTTTTGCACTGAGAAGCTTACCCATGCAAAAGAGGTAGTGTATTTGGCAGTTATTTGTGGAGCATGTGTTTAGAAAATATGAGTTTTGATTATAGAAGCACTTTCACCTGCACTGTGGATAAACAGTTATTTCCCCACAGAAGTTTTGTGAAACATCCAGCAAATGCTTTGACAGGTAAGAAAAAGTGCTCAAGCTTCCCCAGGCTGTCCTATTTCTAACTAAACTGCTTAGCCAACTCTTTTATAGATCATACACACTGTTCAGTTGCTTTCATCTTCTAATCTCCTGAAATCTGAATATTAATCTGCAAGCAAATTTGGAACAGATTTTAACATATTTTGAACTTCAGTCACCAAAAAAGGATGTTGTTCTGTTAATCTCAAAAGATTGGCATAGAAATTTTACCACATTTTCTAAAAAAATCCATACAGATTTAAGGTCGAGTTCTGGATTTAATTGAAGTAACCTTTTGTACAATCTAGCTTTAATGAAGTGCAATGAAGTTAAACTCCACAGGGGCCATTAATCTGAAACACTCCATTAAAACAACTACAAGGGGAGTTTTTAATAAACAGTGTGAACTAATGCCCATGTGGAAAGGTAATTGAGAGGGAACTGGTGTCTGGGCCAGATTGTTATTAAATCCTTATCACAGGTGAAGCTGAAACTCCAAATGGCAAGCTGCCATGTGATTTATAGTGACCTTCTCTTCCCGGCCTTAAGGAAAAGACTATGTTTAATAATAAAAAAATTCTGTGACTAAGCTATAAAATAACTGAGCAATTACTTAGAATAATTTATACAGTGCAATACACTGACCTTGCTCCAAGCATAAAATCTACAAAATAACTTCAGTAATAAAACTATGAGCTACTAAAAGGACTAAAGGTTTAACCATTTTTATTGTGCAGAACCTGCGGGCACTATAAATACATATCACACTCCTAATAGGAGATCTTAAAAAATTCCTAATTTTTTAATCTTAAAAAAAGCTTCTCTGAAGTCTGGTAGGGTTTTGCCATATTGTGGGAATGCCTACTGCTGTCCTGTTTTATAACATTACCGGGCCACTAAAGACAACATTTTCTAACATAGTCTACACTCAGCAGCTGAGCCCTGCCTAAGTCCAGTCTCACAGGAAACAATGCAACAAGGGACATAAAACCACACCACAGAACAGTTTGGTTTACAGCAGTATAGATTATATTTCTCTAAGAATGAAAAAAATACTGTCATTAATGTCTTTAAAGGTAAGATAAGAACAGATATTCGCTCTAACAAAATGTGTATAAAAGTAGAATTTCTGTATGAAGACTGAAATAATATATTTTTTTAAAATCAAAATTATTGTCTGTAAAAATTTGAATAGACATTACTTCAAATCAAAATTATAAGAAGCATGGCCTCATAGAGCAAAGTCTAAGTATATTTAGTACACCACTGACTCTTTGTACACTTTTTTCTATGCCTCAAATATGTGCGTTTTCTGTCTAAATAACAGAATTGGGATGTGTTTTATGACCAGACATATAGTAAGCATAAGAGTGTGACAATGAAACTTTACCACGGTCAAGTATAATCAACAGCAGATTACTTCAGTTTAAAAGAAAAGTAACCACTTTTATTTCGAGTCTGGCAATAATCCAGGTTATAGCAGAGGCCATCCAGAAGGATACAGGCTATGCACAGCATAACTGAAAGACAGAAATTGTCAACAGGCTCATATCATGCAAGACAAAAAGCTTTTATCTTGGTTAATTTGGCAATGGGCCTAGGGTTAGGACACTCAGTTACATACAAATTGTGTTGCCACCATCACTGTTGCCATCATCACTGGGCACCTCTTCACTGCAAAGTGCTATCTCTGATTTCACAAAAGAGGAAAGAACCCTGAGGAGGCCACTTGCAACACACAGGTTAAACTACTCAGAAAAAATACGCTTGTCAACTTATTCACAGGTACCAATCCATTTCCAGTGGGTTAACATGTGCTTTTTTGACTTTTTGCCAAAACACATTGTAATGCTCTTATCAGAAGAGATGCAATTTGGTATATTTAGATTAGATATTAAGAAGAAATTCTTTACTGTGAGGATGGTGAGACACTGGAAAAAGTTACCCAGAGAAGCTGTGGATGCCCCATCCTTGGAAATGTTCAAGGCCAGGCTGGATGAAGCTTTGAGCAAACAGGCCTAGTGGAAGGTGTCCCTGTATGTGGCAGAGGGGGGTGGAACAAGATGATCTTTAAGGTCACTTCCAATCCAAATTATTCCACCTTTCAAAGATTCTATGACTCTGTGATTGTTACTAGGGTGCACTTGTTTCTGTTTATTGGCACCTGAAATATAGAGTCAATAAATAAAGTCAGTGGAAACTTTGGGTTATGAAGAAATTACTCCAGTGTTATTTTATGTTTCCTCAGAAGAAAGTGTGTGGCTCTTATGTGTTTCTACTTCATTTTAAAAATAGAAATATCACTAAACTACATATTGGCAAGCAGACAACTCTGTCATTTTAATATGGGTAAAAGTGAAAGGTCTCTTTAAAAACCATGGAAAGAAATGGACTTCAGCATGTGACTAAAGTTAAATATATTATTTAAGTACATTATTGAACAGGGATGAACTGAACATGTGTTTAAATGTTTCACTGAACTGTGTCCGAGAAAGGACTATTTTCAACTTCCGCCTTATGATTTTTCCAATGTTAAATCTCAAGCACAATGAAACCATTCCAAACAATTAAATGCGCTTAACTGTACTGGTCTCTTTCCTCAGACAGCTGATGCTTGTATTTCAACAGAGCCACTCCAGTTTGTGGAGCCACTCCAGGCTCACTACCTGCCTCAATATTTGATTGGAAAGATTTTTCACTTAATAAAATCTAGGGGAAAAAAATCTATTGAGATATTTGAACACAAATACATTTCAAAGGGAAATACCCTACAGGATAGAAAGTCCTGGTCAAAAGAGCATAATAGTGAAAATGCTATCTCTCCCCAAAACAAAATGTTTTTCTTTTCTTGTAATTTCAGAAAATATTTGAATTTTTCAACTTAAATTCAGTTATTTACAAGTTTCAAGAGAAACATGCATGAACAGAAAATATTTCATTTCTCATAAATTAAAGAAATTCAATGCTATATTTTAAGCTTGCTGTTTCTGAATTCTCTGATGGGAAATTATTTATTTCCCGCTCTCAGTACTGTCCCCTCACCATGTATTTTCTTCCTACCTTATTTCTTTAACATGGCTAAAGAACCTGTGCACCCCTGACACAACTCTACTCAGTAATGGAGAGGGTATCTGGCAGTCTTTGCATTGCCAGAGAAGGGATCTGAAGACAATCTGAGAGAACTCATTTTTGAAGAGTTGCAAGACTTGCTTGGAAAACTGTCAGCAAATGTGAAGAATCCTACATTGTCATCCCCAGTATTGGCTGGACATTGCTTTATTACTGCAACATCATCCATTTCAGCACCATTTTCTTGATAAAGAGTTATTGACTACATCAGAATCTTCTGTAAGCTATCTTCTTCAAAGAGAGAAATCAAGCTCTTTTCCTATCATTGCCCAGATTTTTACAAACACATTTCCTAATGGGTATGGATAATATGCTCCAGCCATATGGCAATATATAAATATATGTATATATACACACACACAAGCCCACTATATCTGCATGTACAAAATACCTTTAAAAGTAAGTTTCAGGATGGTGGCCGTGTGTTTATCCATACAAATAAAATATGCAAATACATACATTTCTGTCGGCTTTAAAAAATTATGTTAATTCCTGAGCTTAAAGCAAATAGCAGGCTCCTGAGGAATAACAGTTCAGAAAGGAACATACTGAGTATTCAGAACAATTTAGATACCTGCTGTTCTGCAATTGCAGTTTCCTGTCAACACAGACATAATTTTTTAGCATATAAAATTCACTGTCCTTTAACACGAGGAAAATGACCTAAGTTTCAATACAAAACTGGCTGTCAGGAAGATGCCAAGACAAATGAATGGAAAAAGTATAAAACCCTCTTCCTCTTATGAAATCCCACTGTTCTATTTCTGAAGGGAGCTTGGCCTCTTCAAAATGTTTAAGACAAAATATGAAAAAAAATCTCATTTTTTTGGTAATCTGCAAAATTATTCTTTTAAACCAATTACAGAACTCAATGTTGTTTTTCCTAAGGGGCTGCCCCAGTTGAGGCAAGGGTGGCTTATTCACTACCTGCAAGCTACTTTCATAAGCGATGGACATCTTCCAGTTCTACACTGTCACACGAAGGAGATAGATCCTCAGATAAACCCCAACAAAGGATTTCATTCACTTGACGGTATATTTTATCATAGAATCACAGAATCATTCAATTTGGAAAGACCTCCAAGACCACTGAGTCCACCCTTTGACCAAACACCACCGTGCCAACTAAACCCTTGCACCGAGTGCCAGGTCCAGTCACTTCTTGAGCACTTCCAGGGATGGTGACGCTACCAACACCCTGGCCAGCGCATTCCAGTGCTTAACCACCCACTCAGTGAAGAAATTCTTTTTGATGTCCAAGCTGAACCTCCCGCGGTGCAGCTTGAGGCCATTTCCTCTTGTCCTGTCACTTGTTACCTGGGAGAAGAGGCCGACCCCCACCCGGCTACAACCTCCTTTCAGACAGTTGTAGAGAGCAAAAAGGTCTCCCCTAGGCTTCCTCTTCTCCAGACTAAACAAATGCAGCAAAGCTCCAGAAATGTGTAACACCTGTAAATATGTGCTGTTAGCAATGCACTTTCAAAATACAGCATACGCTGAAAACAGTGAAAAACTAAGAAAAATAAAGCTTTATCTTTACTGCCCTCTTCAGGCTGCAATAATTTTGGGTTTGTTAAGAAACATGCTCTTCAATGCAGCAGGTCCTTAGAGCCATACTAAATATTTTGTTTAATCTGTGAATCTTTCCTAAAAGAAGCTGTTTGATTTAGGCTGATAAAAGAGAGTGAATCTATGGGTGTATGAAAATCAAAAAACCTTTTGGTAGCCTCATTAGAAAATACACTGTATGAAGCCATCACCATTGCAAGTAATGGAGAGATTCACAGTGAAACAAGCTCTTAAGCTTTTTCAGAACAACAGAAACATGGTAACATTCATATCAAACAGCTGTTCCATAATTCAGAAGTGTTTGTAAAGGCTAGAAAGCTGGAATCAAGCAATTAGTAAACGTATCATTTTTCACCTCTTACAAAGTTTACATTTCATATTAATTTTAACCATGTTGCAAGATTTCCTTTTACAAATAAAAACTTCCATGTGCTATTCTTTCCACAGCCTAAGTCCCTCTATTTCTTTAAGTTCTAATTAATACTCTTAACTTTTTCCAAATGTGGCTTACCTGATATTTCTCCAAGTATATTTTGTTCTCTGATCCAGTATGTTGATGTAGATGGAAAGCTACTTCTGAATTTGAATTAATTTCTGAATCATCAATTTATGCAATTTCATAATAGGTATTTTAAGATTTATAACATTTTAAATGCCAGGATTATTCTTATTCATTTCCTTGAAAACCATTAAAACTTTAAATTTTCTGTGGCATTTCAGATTTTGGTCTCAGAATCCCAACATCAGCCATATAAAAATGTAACAGCAAACTATGTCTTGTGCTTAAAGAGTTTGCTTCTCTTTTGTTTGTAAGCAAAATCATGTCCATTAAACTCAAGATGACCATGATTTAACATCCGGGCCTTACTAACACAGCCACACCTTCTGAGATCTAATTCACACTCCAAACATAATCACAGTATTCTGACACCCAGTTTCATACTTTAAGCAACAATATGTGTCATCTTTTCTGCTGATCCTTTCTTAATTCACCCCACATTGATACTGACTTTTTGCCAGTATTTTGGGCTCACAGCTTTAGTTTCTTGTAAGATTTACTTTTTTTCCACCTTACCTTACCTAAATCTCTCTTTCAACATTTTCTCTTTCCTTGTTCTTCCTTGCCCTTCTGTCATCATCCTTCTCACTGCTCTTCTCTGCACTTAAAAAAAAAATTGTCCTTGTTATCTATCTTGATTACTCTCAAAATGTAGAGTCTGAGTCCGCTGCTTCTGAAGTCAGTAATCTAAGGGGAGGATTTGGCCAGTATAAAACGGCATTGTTCCCTTGAATTTTGTGAGTATGAGGTATGAAATACACATGTAAGATATTGTATATTATCATACTGTTTTCTAATATGTACATAATATGGAAATAGAACATGTAACAGATGCTCTTCTAATAGTCATAAATGTCACTGCACTCTTGGCATAAACCCCAAATAGTTATGTTTGCTCATAAGTAGTAAGACTATAAGTGTGACAAGGATTTGACTTGCATTACACAACTTTGGTTTTTTGATTGTGGCACATTCTTATGGAAGTTGGATTTTTTTCTGTCTCTGTTTGGAGGAGGAAAGGGTTAAAAGGTCATAGAAAGTGAGGATTTAGAGAAAGCAAAGTCATTTGGATAAAAACAAGTACACTGTGTCTTCATTGCTTTGTGTTTTCCAGTATTTCTGTCTATTCAACCTGGTTACTTGAGACTCTAACCCCGCAAAGCATTTAATTTTAACCGTATAACCAGGTTTAATCACAAGGTTAAAGTTAAGTACATGCTTTGGTTTCATATTGAACCAAGCCCTATCATCCTCTGACTGACTTAAATGGATTAAAATATAATTGTATTTTCATGAAATACAGGTTGTGCAAATAATTACAGGTAGTCAGGCTCCTCAAAACAGGTACTTCTTATTATTTATTTATTCTTGAAGCGTGTTCATCACTTTGATACATCAAATAAGAGTGTCTGAGGAAGAAAATTAGCAGAAAAGGCTGAATCAATTAAAAAAGAAAAAGTAATAGTGCCTTATTATGCTTGATAGCTAGCATGTAGCTGCTTACAGAAAAAAAACTTATCATTCACAACAGATATTACCTCACATGCATGTACTTATACATAACTTATAGTTCCCACATTTCTCTTTTGCTGCTTTAATTCAGTTTTCAAAACATGCCAGACAAGAAGATACAAACAGGACCTTGTTTGATTTGATTAGGCTAGAATGGAGAGTTTGATTTCTTTCCAAAGTTTTCCAACAGTTGACCTGAAAAGCATCAATGCAACTTCCATCTCTTTTGTTTCTATCAAGTTGACCCAATTTCCTAATTTCACCAGATCCCACAGTTGCTGTGTCTTTGAAGTTTATTTGTTGTTCATTGTTATTTTCTTTCTGGAGATTAGTTTAACAGACACTCAGATGGAAAGTGATTTTGCATTTGTCTGTAATTTATTCTAGTTGAGAATCTCCATGCTCAGACAGAAACACAATATTCTATAACTGAAGCATGCAGAGATCAGTATGTTAACATCTTTGGCACTGAGCACTGCAACACCATGTCATAATCACCATATTACTCGATGTTTCTGCAGCGTTATTAAATTGCAATGTGAACATGTACACAGAAAATTATGAAGACTTCAATACACTTCTATTGTAAAGTAGTGTTAGACCTCATGTGCTGAAAGATTTTATAATCAAGATTATGAGATCCTGAAGATTTTAAAGGTTACACTCCTTCTCTAACAAATACTGTGCAATTTATCATCAATATTGTTTCACACAATCAGTCTTGGTGTAAGAAGAAACAAAGTGAAAATCATACCAAATAGGAAACCAAATGTCATTTACTTGTAATCCCTTTCACAACATGTTTACACAGTCATTAGCTTTGCCTCAAGGTAATGACATTCGTATAAATATTGCAAAACATGTTTTCATAACTTTGTATTTTTCTTAGAATTTTTTCCAAAATTAAGAGGAATCGGTCAGGGGGAATTGGAAAAGAAATTATGCAGTAGCCACAAAGTATTTCTTTAATATCAAAACTCAGGCTTTGCTGAACCTTCTCTTGAAGCAGCATTTTGTTTACTTACAAGTCTAAGGTAGGACACTAATGGGCAAATCCTTTTCTTCCCATCAAACTTCAGGCTTGGCACAAGGATGGTAAGGTGAATGTTTCTTGAGAACACAATTTCCATTCAGAACAACCTCCAAACTATAATTGCAATTCTCAGGGGTGCAGGACAACTGCCAGGACGTGGGGGGCTCTGTAATGGCCAACGCGCTCAGGCAGCACGTTGCCGTAACATCCTCATTTTTACCGAATCCCAAGGGCCACTGGAGAGCCACATCCATACACAACGATTGAGATCCTGTCCAATCACGTGAGGCTCCACAAAGATTTTCTTCCTGCTGTTTGAAGCTATGCTAATGAGGAAATTTGGCACTGAGAGAGGACTAGAAGGAATCCCACTTCATAAAACAAAGCGAGCACAAGGGAAAATTTCCCAAGCAGGAAAATCTCTGACATGCAAAGAAAAGTTTAGGGGATTTTTTAAGCAAGTAACACAGGAAGAGAGAATTAAAATAATGCTATGTATTACTTCAAAACTGTGTGAAAAATTGTTACTACTTTGAGGAGCACCATATTAAAAAATCATGACAGACTATTGTGTTCTCAACATTGCAATAGCAGTGGCACATGTGGCTTTCCTGTTAGTTTGATGCAGAATTCAAAGCCATTAATCCATCTTTGATAACTCTATAAAGGCTATTGGCATTAGTGGTTCGCTAACTGACTGATACTAGAACATTTAATGAAGAAGAGGAATTGTTTTCAGAAGCAGACAGGCATACTATGATGATAGCCCATAACTCCTTGTTGACACAGACATAAACATGTCAAAAGCACTAAGCTGTAAATTTTAAGACCTCCCTGTTTCCAGGGCCATGTCTACACAGAGATATGTAGAGATACCTGATCTAACTTCAAATGCATTTATTAGCAGCCTTGACAAGACAGTGTCCAAAGTCTAAATTCTTTAGTTGATCCTAAACCTTGAGGACAAGTAGTGGCTTTCACTTTGTTTGCTCCTGTCACCGCCTCTGCTGGTGCCTCTGTAATTTCTGGGAATGTAGCATTACTCTAATGGCGATATTTACAATCAAAATCAGAAATGCAACAGAAACAAATGTATGTACACATATTTTTCAAGCATGAAGTACCCCTTAGCGTCAAAAAATTGCAATTATTCAACTATAAGCTATGTAATTTATTCTTTTCAGACCTCACGTGCAGTCCAAAATAAAAGATAGTATCCTTAATGTGACAAAGAAAGAATTTTCCCCACTTTGCTAGCAATTACATTTTTGGTGAGCTTTTAACTTGCAGTCATTGCACTATTGGCTACACCTCTTGGAAAGAAAAAGAGATTAGTGTTTGCCTTTGCCTTATGCAGAAAATTTAAAGTCAGTAAAGCTGGGTTTGGCACACGAACCACTAATATCTATTCTTTTTAATTTCTACAGCACTCTTTGTTAATCTCACATACCATTGTAGAATCATCATTGTAGCACATATTCTTTACCATTTTTATAAGTCACAGTTGTTTTGTACAAAAGGTTAAACTTGACACTTGTAGACACCTCATTCTTAAGAGGGGAAACCACATTGAAGACATTACCGCCTCCTCTAATACATTGACATTCCTAGGCCCCTCTCCTGTACTGCCTTTCTTTTCACACTTCTCTTTCTTCAATGCAGCTTTTAGAGAGAACAAAAAGGAAAATTTTCCATACTTTGACATTAACAAATCTCTCTGAACACCTCACACCTCTTCACTTTTCACTGCTGCTTTTTCCAACTAAGCTAAATGTCAGTGGGAACTTCTTTCTCTGCTTACCAGATATGCCTAGCTGCACTCTTTTCTGAAGACTTATAGAACAGTCCTTGGCTCAAATGTGACTGATTTCCCACTGCTTTGAAATAATCAGTCATCACCCCTTCCAAGGACTGTCTTCCCAGGAATATTGTATTTCTTTCATCAAATGGTCACTCCAACCATCTGATTCTTTCTGCAAACTTTCCTTATGGCTCCACTAGCAAGACAAACCATTCTGTTCATACACAGCACCTCCCAGAGCTTTCTCTGGAATCTCACACTGTCCACATTCTAGTTTCCTGATTTGACTTGCAGAACTCTAAGTCCAGCTAGCTTCTGGCTGACAAATGAGCCTGATACAGATAAATATTGGCCGATACACATTTTTGACAGTATAATTTGCATTTGCAGAAGAGAAAAACTAATCTTTTTGTTGCCAAAGACTGTTTTCAGCAGAGAAGTTTCCCATGTCACCATACTGGGAGACATTAAACTGGTCTATGTTCACACATGAGACTCTAAAGGACAGAAAACAGAATAAAGATTACTGCTCTTGCTACCTCTTACTTAGAGACTTTGAGTCTCTTGAAAATTCAAGCATATATTCTAACATAAGGCAAAGCATATAACACATATAATCTAGGAATGTATTTAGACCCAACAGCAAAAATTGGGAAGGATACAATCTAACTTGTTCACATTTTAATTGATCCGGCTATTCCAATCATTCGACCTGCCAGTTTGATATCGCACAGGATATTCTGCAACACCCCAACATCCTAAGACAGAAATGTCTGGTCTTTTGCTGGTGTCAAATCCCCTGTTGCTGATCCCATCTGCTGCTGTAAGTGACATTTCTGGCAGGCACTGTTCTACATTAATCTCTTGCAAAACCTATCTGCCTTTTCCCCAAAGAACACCAAGTGCTTCCTGCTGCCACTCAGGGGAAAACATGGTAAGAAAAATGTCTTTCCTCCTCAGCTAAATGAGTGCTAAAATGATTGAGGCTCTGCTTTAACTCTTATACACTCTCAGTTTCCAGCATATCTGGATAGATGTTAAGATACACAATACTCCCAACTCATTCATATCTTGAGGTTCATCTTTGTATTATTATCTACATTAGATTTATATATTCAGGCATCTCTAGACTTAAATAAAAGGCAAACCATTAGTGTTACCTAAGTCAACTTCACATCTTATCTAATTTTGTTTCTAAGGTTCTTTGGAAGAGAGAGATCTTTCTCTGAATTTCCTGAAGGATTTCTCAATGCCAACTGATGTCAGCAATAATGAACTAGAAAATGAGCAATCAATTAACTTTGTCACTACATTACTTTTATTTCTATGAAGGGCCCAGAAGATCTGTGTTAAGCAGGAAAAGAGCTACTTTCCTTGAGCACAAGCAGAATCCAGCATTTGAAATACTAACTGACTTTTAGAGACATCGTATCGGTCTTCATATACAATGTCACTATCCAGCCCTTCCATTACCTTTCATTCAGAATAAAACTACCTATTTCTTGAAACCTGACTGGCCGGAAAATTCACTTAATAGAGTTTGCTACAGTGCACATTGCCTTGCTGCTTTGTAGTGGACAGAGCTATTCTCAGTTATACATATTTTATTCTAGAAACCCAGTAAAAAGATAATCCATTGCAACATGTGTATATGCAACATGTGCAATATAGCAAAAAAATTCTGATGTAAACATAGGCAGAGAGAAATATCAAGCATCTTAAAAAGATGAGGAGGTTTTGTTAATATTAATTTCTTTTTTAATTTATTACGTGCAAAATCCCATTCATATCTGCAAAACTAATTTCATACATAGTCTTCAGCTACAGATGTGACTCCTAAAACACTTAGTAGAAAAGGAGGCAAAAAAGATCTAATGGTCCTTGGCACATCTATGCTCTTCCTTTGCTCCTTGAAAAAAATCAAAAGCTTAAAAAAGAAAAGTTTCATGGCTTGCTCAAATTTGGGTGTACTTATGATGTTATATGCAACAGAAAGGTTAAGCTCAGCAAAAGAAAAGCAAGATTCTCTGCTTGAATCAAATGCAACACTCTTCTAAAGATTCCTAGGTTGCCATTAGGAATACTCACCACCTCTTCACAGTTCTATACATCTCTATACTCTAAGAAATATCATGGGGATCTCAGTGACACATACAATGTTGCTCATATGAGCATATGAGAGAGAATTTGAAAACGGACATTTGAGGTGAGTCAAGACATGTAGAATGATCACTGCAGTCAAAGCGCTAACAAATAAGAACCTTGAGTCAGCTGTGTCATTAACAATTCACTTGCATCAAAGCAGTGGTGAAAGAACTCCTCAGTCTTTCATAAGACTAAAATATTGCTGACTGCACTTAATCCCTCTATTTTTAAGAGCAAACATGGGCTGGTGGACAAACAATTAAAACACATGCATCCCATAATATTTAGGAGAATAAATCCTGCAATCTAGAAGGATTTCTGATGTTTCAGGAGGACTTAATAAAAGAAGTTCCTGTATTTGTATTATGTTCTTAATTGGTGCTAAGTATCATACACAAACTGATGGGCTTCCAAAATGAATCTGACATCTCCTAGACAAAACTGCCTAATAACACTCTTTAAAATCAAGACTGGGGGGGGGGCGGGGGGGAAGAAGGCAGACTGTGCACCTCTCTCAGTAGCTAATTCTAAAAGCTTTATATTTAAATATAGTCTTCGGGTGTATATGTGTGTTTGCATGTATGCAAAAGGTGTCATATTCTTTGTTTGTAGCTGTGGTTTTGTGACTGACAAAAAGTTGAGAACACAAATGTATCACTTCTTAAACATGTTGCTCTGAGATCTTAAAAACAAAAAGCAAGTTTTAAATACAAATACTCACAACTTTTAATACTCCTCAGTTATATTCTTCTGATCAGATTCTGTGTCCTTTGGTTACTAGAATTCTTCATCAGAATAACATTAGTTCTGCTTGAATAAGGAATGCAGAGTAGTACCAACTGTACCAAGACAGCGTGAAAAGAACCATCAATAAGCACTCAAGAGATGCATCTTGAATCTACAGTCATCTCCACAGAATGTTTTTCATTCACTAAAGCATATTTTATTTCCCCACTTTTGATACCTCTATTCTACAAAACAATGAAGGTGGGGTTTTTTCTATGCTGGAGGATTCACGCAGCTTCTGTTTTATGTTTAACATTATTTCCCCATATAGACCTCCGTGGTGTCTTTAAGATGAATATTTTAAAATATACTGCAGGCTTATAGAGGGAACAGTTGACAACTGGCTTCTATTATGACCTTTACTTTCTCTTGTGATCTATCACTCAGGAAACAAAAGGTCCTAGGACATCTCAGCCACCAGGTACTCTACTGCCCTCTCTTGGAATAGTTGTATTCAAACATATGGGTGAATGACATGAACTGGGGCATTTTCACATTTTTATCCTTTGCATTTGCCTTCATGAGTAAAAATGCCAAGTGTCAGTTCACATATGCAGCTTGACCTACTCTTTGTCATGCTTTTGTATATTCCTATGGACAGTCAGAGCACAAAATCAAAATGGCTCCCAAACATTTTTGGGGGTTTATTTGGCTTTATTTTCAAAGCAAGTCTTTGTCTGTTAGAAGTTATACTGGTAGAATGAAAGAAGTACAAGAATGGCAGCAGCTTTACCAAAGATGAATGGATGAGTGCAATAATCCCATTGCTATGAAGGAGCTCATCTGAGCAGAAACTTGCTTAAGGTTTGCCTCTGTTCCTTTTCTGAGGGTTGGTATTTTTTAGTTTTGAGTATAAATTGGTATAAAAACTCTCAGCAATTTCCCTAGAAAATTCAGCCATCACAATAATACTGAAAAAGCTATTCCCGAGCTTCATTCCAATGCTGGGCCATAATTATTTCACTGTAATTTAACAGACCTTGACTGTGTCATGGTATAGTTTATGTAAGTGGAGCAAAGCCACTGACATAAACTTGTTTCCAGGTTTCCTCAGATTCAGAGCCACAATGCAACAATAAGCATTAATTTCTACAAGAAGTATGGATGAGGAGAGTACTTTCAAGTGGTCCTTTTCCAGAAGATGAGGATTAGTCAGCTACTAACAGTGCATGACAATAATTCTGTCCTGTAGAATGACATGAGCAAAAGGAGCTTGCCTACATACTCAGAAATAAGGCTTTTACAAAAGTAGGGCAGATTTTCAGTTACTGAAATCATGTATCTACTAAATTGACTCTGATTTGGATTCTTTAGTGAACAACTCTGAGCTTGAAATGTATGCTAATGAAATATGTAAAGGTATCATGGATGTCCCTTTATTCAAAGAAGTATAAAATAAATGAATACATGTTCTCAACAGATGGGGCCGGTGCTTTTAGACAGTCATTCATCAAGCAAGTGCCCGTTGGGGGGCATTTGGAATTTCATATTTGATGATACTCCTGCAGTATTTCATTAGTTCTGTTCACTTAATTATGTCTTGTCTAAATGATCATTTAAATTTTTTACAGAACCAGATTCCCTTCAAATAAGCCAGTCATGCAATACTAAAGGCATACGACTTTACAGCTCCTAGCAGCCATTTAAAGGAGTGGAATCCCTCTAGAACTCGATGGAGATTTCAGTGGGCACAAGTGGAATGAAATATTATCAATTTTGCATTACTTTTATACAGAACAGGTGTCTCACTGTAAAATATTCCTACAGGTGATGAGAGAAGATGAACCATCGAGACAAGACAACTACTTCACTTTAGAACAATTGAATTAGGCAGTATAGACACAATTTTGGCACAGCTTGTGTTGTTTTTTCACTGTTACTGGCAACTTCCTGAAAAAAATAAAAACTTTTAGGATTAACTCTTTCCCAGCGTATTTATCTGGATACATTTTATGTCAGTGAAGAGCCGCACTTAGAAAACATAACCCTCCAGCAGATATGGCTTAAAGAAATAGGGCATTATAATCACAAAACACTTGAAATAATCTCAATAGCTTTTCCTCTCAGGTGAAAACAGTCGTGGAGGGTGGGAGTGTTTTACTTATGCGCTCAACCACAAAGGAAGATCTGTCTGCTGTTTTACAGAACATTTTTTTCCACATATAAAAGGTTGAAAATATAAATCCTAAGAGCCCAGATGCACGAATTAAAATTCCAATCCCACTAAATGATCATTTTAACCATTGATTTCAGTGAAAAATTTCAAATGGTTTATATTCCAGCCTGACCCACCTTCCTCCAAAACACTTGCCATGAAGCTTTTCAGACAAATTCATGCATCAATACCATAATCATTATTAATTCAAGTACCCAAGGGGGTGTGATAGCAGAGGAAGAAAGGAAATAGATACTCAGTGAACCTCCACAGGGTATGCAATTCAGAAATGTTAATAAGCACAGCGGTGTGGAAAAGATCAGCAGACTTGCTCTGCCTCCTCCTCAGCACTCAGTCCTCCCTCTGTGGACCACAGGCTTTCCTCTTCTACCTTTCGCTCCAAATGGAAGAATTATTCTGAGCCAGTACTCCAGTGTGAAAGGAGTGTCCGACTGAAAACAATGCTGGTCCTGAGCCTCTCACAGGAAACCTCTCAGCACAATGTTCTGGATAGGCAAATCAGTTCGTTCTGTCACACAAATGTTTTAATTTTCATTTGTTTCAATCAAAGGCTGCACTACTGGAACTGCAATCAAAAAATCCAGCAGGACAAGGCTGTCTCTTCAAAAGAATTCATGCGCTTCAGGGTGTAAATCCAAACTTCAACAGTGAGGATGAATAATGTATGGCAGTAACCAGTCCAACAGAATGCTTACCCAGAAATTGGATTATCTCTGACTCTCTTTTCTTCACAAGATTTTTAGGGGAATTCAGATGCTTCAATTTTTGCAAGTCTTACTCTTTAAAAAAGTTTGTCTTGTAATTGTAAAACAAGTACTGTGTACTTTATAGGTTTTTAATTTTCATTAATGCTTTGGGCCTCAAGATCGACTTGAAAAGTTATTTGAATTCAATTACTTTATGAGCATGCACATTACAAGTAAACTTATTGTTTAACAACAAGGAACTATAGCTAACAAATGTTATGTTTCTCTACATGCATTGTGGGTATCTGTTTTCTAAGATGACTATTTCCTCTTCTGCCAAAGCATAAAGGATCTCTTGATTAAAAAAAAAAAAGACAATCTGTGATTTCTGTTATTTTCAGTAAAGGGTTGTGGGTGGGCTGGATAGTTTGCATATCCTACTGTGTTCCTTTTTATACAGTTTTTACATCTAACCTTCATGTTTTCTCAGATGGGAAATTCTACGCTGATAAGTTTTTCACAATAAGCAAAAAATGAATACTGAAAGAGTAGTCTAATGTCTAAAAAATGTTATTACTAAAACTCCGCTTGTATTTGCAGACTCCCCTGCAAATAACCTTCTCATTTGTGTGTGCCTACATGAGAGAAAAGGGCAGTACACTAAAGAATCACTATTTGTGAAGAACAACTGTCATAGTCTAGCTTGTGAAGATATCTCTAGTTGCTTGACTTTCAAGAAGCATTACAAAATTCTTAGAACCAGCTTCAAAAGTGCAGTGGCTGCACAGTGCAGCTTTCTGACAATTCCTGCTCTGGCTCTATTTTTACATTAAAGAAACTCAGAATTTTAAAAGTGCTGTGTTGGGGAAAAAAATATATCCAAACCACTGACACTTAGGTAGTTACATTTAGCAGCTTTTCAAGGCTTTGATCACCTGCCACCTGCCTGAAGGTGATATATGGTTAAACACTCCTAGCCAAAAGCAGTTTCTGGGAAGAAGATATTATCACTACAAGAGTAGCAAGGGGGATTGATCATACTGCAGTACATTGAACTGTACCTCTGAGACTTCAGATTTTCTTCTTCAATACACAGACAACTGCAAAAATCTGTTCGTATTGGTTTTAATGGCTTTCAGCCAACTCAGATTAATTTTTTTAAAAGGCCTTCCAAGCTTTGGATGTGCATTAAGAGAATTATTTTTACAAGTAAAATTGTTATTACAAGTAAATACTAGAGAAAACATTAGAAAAAAATCAAATTGATTACCACAAGCAGATGAATAGCTACAAAGCTATAGAGCTACTAAAACTTGATAGAAAGTGACTTAATTTTCAGAGCAACAGGGGCTGAAATTAACACAGATAAAAGGGTAGAATCTTGATCCAAAGCACACTGATGTCAATGGAAAGATTGATCAAGTTTTAATTTCCATGGACAAAGATGAGACTGGGGACAGGCCAGCCTTCAGAGGGTAGATGGAGAAATAAATTACTGAAATGTCACCTACAGCATGGATTGGGAACCCATCAGCTATTCTGTTGTAATCGCCCCAGTGGAAAGTATTTGCTCCCTATAAAAAATGTAAAATAAATTGCCTGTGCTCCAATAATAAGCAATTTACCTACATTAGCCTCAGACATCTAAGAAAAGTGTACAGACACTTGCCAGATACAAAGGACAAGCTGCAAATTGACACCTAGTCTACCATACATCAACCTATTTAAATAGCCACACCTTTGTTGCCAAAATATTTTTTGTCCTCCCTATCACAAGCAAAGATGAGAATTCTAACAAAAAGTCAACAGCTGCCATGGGACTTACAATGTAACCAGGTTAGACATTCACACAGTAACCATCGTTAGAGTACTCGGGGCAAAATACATGAACTGAGAGCAGCATAAGCCTCGACCCACAGGTTGGTTAGGCCAGATAAAGGCTGACAGCAGCATGGGGGGTAGTGCTGTCACTACTGAGGGACCCCCACCGGTCGGATTTATGCCGCCTCACCCGCCAGGGGCAAGCCTAGGGCGGCTGCTGTGCGCTGCTGCCACAAGGCTCTGCACTGGTTGCAACCCAGAAGGCATAGAGCAGGGGGAGACATATGCCAATACCAGAACCTGATGTGGGCAGTGACCAGCCATAGCCTCTCCCTTACCCAATTTGACTCTAAGTCCTTTTACTGAATAGACACTAAATTACCAGACGTGACTTTAACACGGTGGGAGTCCCGTTCATGAGAGCTCATTTGTGTCAATACCATCTAAGACAGGTGGATGGGCCACCTCTAACCCAGAGAAGGGACACATCAGCGCACGTGTTTGATAAATCGTCAGTTCTGATTCTCAGTTGCATTTGTACTGATATCCAGAAGTGCATTTTTCTCTCTTCCTCACTGAAAGCCTAGATGGAATATTGAGTACGCACTAGTAAGCAAGCAGGGAAGTTTCGTCAACCAAGGGCTAGAGAAGAACCTTACTTTCCTCATGGACACTATTTTCCATAGTGTCCTGCCATGGATTCAGAAAGGTGAAAATAGCCTTCGGAATTTCCTTTAGCAGGTACTATCATTTTTGTTCAGAGGGAGACAGAGACATGAATCTCAGTGGAAATGAGTTTAAGGCTCCAGAAGCACCTCTTGCTTAATGTTTGGGAACAAATCCCAATTTATCTGTGAATAAAATAGCTACATTCTCATATAGGCATACTCATACAGTCTCACTCTAAATCCCTGAAAATCAAGACTAAGTTCCCAAATATCACCTAGGTACCAAAAATATCCAGGAGAGAGTAGTATTGTATGTGATGATGAATGACAGCAGTGACAGAAAAAATCTGGAATCCTGCAATTCAAATTCAAGGAAGTCATGTACATCACATGCAAGAAATGATAAACAGATTTCAAGACTCAGATCAACATGCCATCCCAGCCCTGGATACTCAGCACATGACTACACTACTTCAATCTACCAAATAGTTTTAACTGAGAGAAAAGGAAATTTCAACTACATATTCAAAACCAACAGAGAAAAGGTGATTCCCTCTTGACTCTCGAAATGAGTATCCCTGAGGTATCAGTACCAGCACTTATCAGTGTAGGGCTGAACCCAGGTCAGCAAACGTCTAGTACCTTTCCTGTGCAGATGTTGGTATTCCTGAAGTTATTTCCCTGGACTATGAGACGAGAAAAGAAATACGGAAATGGGACCACTCTTACAGAGAACCACAGACCCTCTTGCACAATGTCAAAAGGCTCTTCATCATGGCAAATTCTCATGTCACACTTTTTTGAAGATTATATTTCAATATTTATGCATGTGAGCTATACACACACAATCCCACCAAACTATTGGATTACTAAAAATCAATTTACTAGGGGATTACTTAAATACCATACCATGTATCCAGTGACTAACTGCACATAGTGTGTGTGATATTCTGACTTGAGTGAGCTCAGCTCAAAAGGCACCTGCACAAAGCTTTTCAAAGCAACTGCAATAAATTTTACTGGTTGTGGGAAACCTTATAAAAATTAAATAATGTCATGCTTTATAAGCATTTCATTCAATGTGACTAAACACATGGATAGCATTGAGGATGATATTTAACTTTTTCCATGTGCAAGTTTAATACCACACAAAAATTTGAGTCCCCTATTGCTAATTTTCCACCATGTGGTACCTATTTAGTTGTTTTTTAAACATTACTGAATTACAGAGTTAAATTACAGAGCACAGCAACCAGCAGTGGGCGTTGTATGTCCCTCTGGCTTAGCACAGGGTCACATATACCGGCATTAAATCATGACAGTATTCCTATTGCAGTACTGGTTAGGTTAACACAGCAATGAACGTGCCAGTTTGCAAGATCAGATGCTTACGTACTTCTAAAAATAGAGAATACAAATGTCGGATTTGATTGATGTGACACCATCAGGTTCTTGTCATTTTTAACGCACCTGTGACAATAACATACGGTACAGAGGTACATATGATGCTGGTGGAAAGCCCTGCTAGCATACATAGCTCAATTAAATCAAGATAGACTAATTTATACAGCTGTGCTGGTCCAGATGTAAAATGAGAAGTGTCCACGAAAGCTGGAGCTAGAAACATTCACAACATGGAAATCATGGAAAAAGCAGTTTTTAGCTTCCCTCACAGGTTAGTTTACAACCTTAGCCTTTCTTTTTGGAGAGAGAAGCACTTTAACAGACCCACTGCAAACTACCACAGGAGAAAACTAAACATTCACCACAAATACTTCATTCTTTCAGTATCAATGATGAAGACCATTTATTTCTAGTGGATGAGTGCAACAGATCTTTGTTGTGTTTTAAAAGTACATTTAAAATGTAAGTAAAGTTTGGGGGTTTTTTCTCTACTTTAAACACTAATGTACATCAATGCTGTGGTATCTGAATATGTTCCTCAAAAGCAGGAAAATCTCTGCCAGATTCTATGCACCCCAAAATTCTGTACAAATATACCACCTTACAAATATACTGCATGCAAGCTTTATGGAGCATTAGAAACTCTCTTCAAAACATCCAAATTCACAGTTCCTAAATTAGTTTATTTCTTTACTTACCACAGCTTGGGGGTGTTTGAGACAATACTCACAGCAGCACAACAGACCACAACAATAATAATAATAATAATAATTAGTACTGATAAGAAGAGAACATAGAGTCCAATTCCTAGCAATGTGAGCACAAAGATTTTGGCTATTCTTTTTAGAAGAATCAATGGTAATTAATGTGGCATTAGCCAGTTTAATTAATTCTCTCCTAGTCATTGTCTCTCATTATTGAGAGAAGCAGAGATTTCTCTCACAGTTTCTACTACCCAATATTTGTAAAGACATACATAGGAAAGAGTGAGTAGTCGTCAAGAATAAATCCCAATTATCTATCATTGTATTCTCTCTAGATATATTACTTCCCTGGGGGAGTAAAGAGAGCAAGGAGTGACTTTACTGCCTTGTACACTGCTGGTTTCAACATACATCTGCCAAAATCCTCTGTATTAATGTTATTATTAAGAATAGTAAATGGCAAAGGAAAGGACAGAAGCAGACCTTGCCCTTGAAAATCATAACTGAAAAGAAAGACGAAATTGCAAAGAAGGAATGAAAAAAAATGTATGGGTAATAACAATACAGGGGAGCAGGAGAAAAGATACAAAACCAGAAAGGGAAAAAAAAGCATCAAGTATCCATTCTTAAGATTCCCATTTAAAAAATCATGTTCAAGACATTGTGTAAAGTGCTGAATCCACTCTCAATCATCTGTTCAGTTAGATCTGTATTCTGGAGAGTTTTAGGATAGAAAACCTATTACTTTTGCCCCAGGATTCAAAGGAGCTCCGTTTCAGAATGCACATTAATTCTCATAATATCCTTTCAACCAAGCTTGTACTAAGAGCCTTGAATCATGTTCCTGTCCTTGTATCAATAACTCCCCATGTGTATTTTCCTGGAGAGTATAATGTATATTAACAGCTTTCAGATACACAATTCCACTTATTTTTAGATCTTGTGGTATTTAAATGTTAATGTATTTTACTTAGCAACCATTAAATGACATATTAAACTATTGAAATATTTGGACAGCATCAGTCTGGCCTTTATGATTTTTTTGTGCTTGAAATCAGACATAAAAAATACTTTCCCTGGCTAACTAGTTTTTGGCATGAGGTAAATATCCAAGACTATAGTATTTTCTAAATATTAATTGGATATTACAACTACAACTGTGTGGACAACCAGCAGTACTTATTCTTCTTTTATTAATAATGCCCAGCTTCCAGGATCTCATTAACAACCTTCATCTAGACAATCATTTAATCATCATGTCTGATGAACAGGATATGGGTCAGTGAATTAGCAAGCAGCCTTTCACTGAGACATCACTCCACAGCTACAGCACAGCTTGTCAGGCCGAGTCGAAAAGGAATGTACACAGACTCTCCAACTGCCTCTTGCTCAAAAAGCAAATTCTTTCATTTCTTGTTTCCGGTATGGACACCATATCCTCCGGTCTATTCCATCAGCCTCTAGTGCTTGAAAATTTCACAAAATAAAGAAAAAAGGACTACACAGCATGCATTTGTTAATGGTTTCTTAGAGAGAAGCTTATTTTTCCATCCATACCTAAGATTGTTTCTAATTGGTCTTATCTGACTGTACTGGTTGAAAACCTTAAAATAGCTCTTTCCAAAAGGAAAGATCATCTTCGTGTTACTTGTATTATAATACAAAAGCAGTTTATTAGTACCTAAAGAATTACATCTCTGCAGGAGATTAATACCATTCTCTTTCTGCTGTTGGCAGGATAATCTTTCCTGCAACTTCAAAGCTCCTCCTAGCTGCCTGAGGAGGACAAAGCTCCTTGTAGGTAAAGGGAATTGAGTGTTTCTACGTCATTCTACCATTTCCTTTGTTTAGAATTTGAAAAGACATTGCTATAGAAAGCTACTTAACAAATCTATCATTTGTTTTATTATGTTCTGTATATATAGAATCTTTCATTATGTAGAAGCCAAAAGTTCAAAAGTACAGATTTATGTGTGCCCATCACCATAGAAGAAAAAAAGAAGCACAATGAAGTAACTTCTCTTTGGGAAAAGAACATTTTCAAAGAACATTGTCATCTGCCTTAGAGAAAAATCAAAACCCATCCTAGAGATCAGTTTAGAGTGCAGACATAATAATGCCTAACCCAGAGAAATTAAACCTGGAACTCTCTGTGTATATTTTATTATTATTTTCTGCATCCTGTAAATATTTGCTGGTTCAATTAATATGGTAAAGTTACTTGCATCACAAGTGAAAAAGGCAGATGTATTCTCTCATTTCAAATTCCTGTGTCTTGAAGACTGCATTGACTGCAAGGGGATTAGAGATTCAGAGGTCCACATAATGTCTTATTGCAACAGCAATTAGACTGTAACACAGCAAAGAGACACTAGTGAAGCCAACCTACCTCTGTATGAGAAAGACTTTTATCTGCCTCCCTGAGCGCATTACAACACCAGGCATCAATACGTATTCATGGGAAGAGGAAAAAGCAGGAGCACCTACAATCAGGTATAGTGCAGACAACAGATGCTGGGCAAACTACAAAAGAATGCTGCTGACACAACAGGTGAAGACAGCCAGAGCTTTGATAGCCTCACTATGGAGTACTGAGACAAAACACCCAACCATGCTGAGCAACAGGCTACCTGAACCAAACTCGGGTTGATCCAGGGCAAAGGGGTGCAGAAGCTTCACAGTGACACTATGCTGCTTATGGTGCTGTGGTTTTACTTCATCTGGTTGAGCTGTTATTTTCTTCACCAAACATCTGTTTGTCATCTCTGCCTCTAGTTATGATCTACACTGGTATAGTGTTGATATGGGAGCACTCAGAGTGAAATTAGATACTGAGCTCCTGGACATCCTTCTTACATCATTTCCCAGCACTGCTGCAGGAGCTGCCTACAGTACAGATCTAATGCCAAAAGTAGCTACTGCTTTCTGGTTTATATTGCTCTGATAGCTGCCAGGGAAGAGAGCAAGCAGGTATTAAAGCTCCAGGTAACTACCTTAAATTACTTGCTAGGTGTATGATTCGAAGATAAGCACAGGTTAAACAGAGGCTAGCCATGGTCTTCATGGAGAAAAAGAGGTTTATTCTCAGAGCTGGTACACAGCAAGGTTTCCTGTGTCAGTGCAGGAGAGAGAAGCCCCCCACTCCGGGCCTGCCAGCCCTATATATGCAGGGGGCCCAGGCATGCGCACCTGGGTCCCTGTTCCCTCTCTCTAATGAGAATGGAATGTATTTACACATTCCAGCTGTGGGAACTGTTAACCACCAGGCTTCCCACCATGAGGCTTCCACCTATTTGTCACAATTTCTGTGCAGGCAAAACGGAGTCTTGAGCCATAGACAGCCTCATCCTAATTCTCTTCGGGTAGGTCTTCCGGCAAAATCACATGGTCCCTAACACTAGGGAAATAGGATTAACCACAGTTATCAAAAGTACAATGTCAAGAATCTTGTACATATAAGCATGAACATCAATACACAGAATGGAAGATTAACCTAAACCTGAAACTTTCTTTGCTATCTCTATTCAGTCTTAGTATCTATTTTGGCATTTGCATTTAATCCATACAGATGATTTAATAAAGAAATTTGTTCCCAATGTCTAAAAAATTAGCACTGTTTTAAAGAAAACTATAGCTCATCTGTCCACGACAGGATGTAGGATAATGTCTGCACAACAATACTGAACTTGTTACCAAAAACTGTACTGACCCCATTTCTATCATCTCCCATGCAGACCCAAGCCTTAATCTTAAACAGAAATGAAAGCATTCCATTCCTTTCCCAGATCTACCTGTGGTTTGAGAGGAGAGAGGAGAGAGAGGAGAAAAAGTAAATAAAAGCCTTTACCCTCCAAAATTATCTTCTGCTAAAGGAAAACAAGGAGAGATCATAACTGTGGGAACAATTGGTCTTGTCAACTAGGGTTGTCAGATAACATCTTTGGACTTGTTTAAAGTACTGTAAATGAGAAATCTGGATGTTTGCATTGTTCTGAGGAAAAAAAGCAGTAAAGAGAACTGTTTAAGTGTCCCTGACATATAAAACTAAACTCTGCAGTTTAAAGATGGATTGCTTTGATTCCTCATGGCATCACCCTGCCACTTTTAAAGATCAGAGGGGTTTGTGAAGCTGTGCATTTGTTGGCATATTCAACACATATGAAAACTGACTATTAAGCAAAAATAAAGATGAACACTGATTTGTTGAGTGTAACAGGAATACTGGACTGAAGACTGAGAATGGAGAAGTGAACAATAAAAAGCAGAGATTTCTCATAATTCATACCTGATTTTTTTCCAACATCCTGCTGGTCCTCTGTTTTTCACCTTCTCATATGTTGCCAATCCTTATGCACTCATAAAGTATTGTGAAACAGGTGAGAAGAGTAAAAAAACATGGGACACAATGCAAGCCAGTCAGGGAGCAGCTAAGAAACCAATGGTAAAAATTGCTTTGAAAACTAGGAGTACTACAGGGAAATGGAAGTTCTTCTTGGATTTCGTCTTCTGCAATGTCCCACTACCCTCTATTTGAAAGTAGATCTTGTGTTATATTTTTATCTACTACATGTCTTTTACCATCAGATTTCTCTACTCAACATGCATTTTTCTCTGAGCAGATTCCCACTATTCTTCTAACATTTGCCTTCCATAGAGCAAACTAAAATGAATTTAATTATCTATCATCACTTTACAGAAAAAAAGGTATCTCAAAAACAATTACATAAGTCAGTTTCTCTACAACATAGCTAAATAGGAGGTCCCTTTGGAACTGAACAGCTTTCCCAGCATTATAAAGTGAAGCTTTAAGTTATAGTCAAAGTTGCAAAGACTGTAACATTTATACAATTTTCCCTCACATTGGACCTGTACATAAATAGGTGATCTTCACTCCCAGTGCTTACAATTTTCGAGCCTCAGGTATTGATGTAGACTCACAAAATCTAGTATCAATGGTGATGTTAGATTTAAAATTTTTTAAAAAGTCTAAATATTCATAAATATGACAAAGGGATACAGGAACCCATCAAGAATAGAGTTTTTTGAGGATTCTGTATGTAGTACTCCAAAAATTTGCAAGAATTCATTAAATTTTGAAAGACTCAGTGTAGGAAAAATGTAAAATAATGTAATATAGATAACACAAGCAGGGCTGAGCTCTTAAGGGCTCACACAAATAATGGAAACAACTGCTGTGGCATGGCCTTTTTCTGCTAAACAGAACCTGTGGCTCACAAAGCTCTTATCACTGCAAGAAGATACTCATACTTGGGAATGCAAAAGTACCTCAAAAGTACATAATCTCCACAGAGGGTCATAAACACATGCAACTAGTTTCTATACTTGTCAGTGTTGATACATGCTATGCTACAAGTAGCAGCCCAATTTTTAACAAGTGTCTTAATAGTAAAATACTTCTGTAATTATTAAACATAATTGTACATGCATATAGAGTATGTGTAACATATACACACACACAATTGCTCAGAATTTTCTGCAGTATCTGATACAGCTATGCAGCATCTGTTCATTAAAACAGTTGTAACCCAAAATCTAAGCTACACCTAGTGATCACCTAGTGACAAAATAAAGTTGTCTTACACAAGCTTCAAGGTACAATATTAACAGCTTGTCTGTGTGTCTACACTTACAAAATATTGCCCCTTTTCTTGTTTGTTTTCAGAGACAGTCAGCTGTGGAAACACAGTCCACAGCCCTCCTGTGGCCTATTCCATCGCCTATGCAGTTTCCTCAAATGGTTTAATTACGTACCCCTGGGAGCTTTTAACATCAATTAACTCAAATAGTTAATTGTTTACAAAAGTAAACAATGGACAAAATCCTGCTCGTATTACTAAAACAGTTTAGAATACTTGTTACTGAATGAATAGTGAGAGTGTATTTTCCAGGCTCTTTTGTGTCTGATTCACATCAATCTCATCCAGAGAAGAATTGACACAGGCCCCAGTAGTAAAATTGTGACTTTGTGATCAAGTTGCAGCAGTTCATGCATTTAATTCTGAAAAACCTTTTATCAATACCTATCTGTTGGCCCAGAGCTGATTATCTAACAAAGCAAGCAGGATTTGGCCCACAGTGTATTCCATTTTGAAAGCACACAGCTGGGACTGCCAGCATAAGCAATTCTTGGCAGTGTTTAACTCTGACAGGGATGCTCTGTTACATATGCTATGTGACTGTCCAAATCCCTGGCAGAAAAAAAAGTGCCAATGTTTAAGTAACCAAATATTTTTTAAATCCACATTTATTTTAGAAGCTCTAACTGTACTCCCAAGGATAGTTACCGCACTAGAAGAAGGTTGTTCTGAGAATAATTCATTACCAAAAGTCTTATGAAATGAAAATCAGCAAGAGACAATTTCTCAGATTCCTTGCCAGAATTACCTCTGAACTGAAATTTTTAGTCTCTAAAGGAAATCTCCTTCCATCCAGAGTCCTGGATCACTGGTATAGAAGACTGAACCTTCCTCACTTTTTCACCTTAGTTATCTTCTGGTACTGGCTGTAAATTACAAACTCAGAAGAGAAGCTGAATCCATGCCATGTTTACTGTGGCTTGCTTGTCTCCATTTGCTGAAACTGCCTTCTATCACTGATTGGCTGAAATTGGTCCAGGAATGCTGAAGTGTAACAAATGCATGTATATCTGACAAAGTAGGCTGCAACCAGATGAAAGTTATGAACAAAATTATATTTATCATTTATTTTTTACAAGCTCACATAAACACCTGCCCTTCTTTCTGTACAACACCCTAGAACAAAAGAAAGCTAAGATTGAACCAGTCATCATTACAAAAAAAGACATAAAAATCTAAAGTAAATCATAAAATTCTAAAGCAATATCCACTCAATTTCATTTACACTGCTTCTCAATATAACTCATTTATCCTCTCATCTAAACTGTCTAACCACACAATAAATGCTCCAAGAACTTTTTTGTCCTTGTTGTCAAAGCACTTTGTACAGTGTTGGATTTCAACCACTAATATCAATAACCCGTAACTAATGTTTACCTAAATGCAAGTACCCAAAAGACTGACTTGGAAATGGATGGTCTATTTACTTAACTTCTGATGAGTACAAACATTCAATCTTTAAAATTGATTTATTTCTAAACACTCATTCTTCCCCATTTGATTTTCTGACAGAAGTTACCTGTAGGTTAATAGAAAGGTAAAGATGGAGTATTCAGCTGCAGAATATTGAGCTGCAGGAATCTTACTGTAAATGCAATTTCAAAGACAAGTCTTGCAGAAGCTCCCTTTTCATTCTTTTCTAACATTTACTTTTCTTGTCTTGAATTGCTTTCAGCAATATTCCAACATAATGAGTTTTTCTCAATTTACATTCAAGATTTAGTACCACTGAAGAAAACATTCACAATAAACGCAGATAATGCACCTTGTCCAGTCCAGGACTCCAGCTCAGGAATTACCATGTGGCACACATGCATTTCTATTTTATCTTCCATGGGACCAAAGCACCTTTTTGCTTTTCAGGACTCCTCTGGAGTGCTACAGAAACCCTTTCTTCTCTAGAAATGTACAGTTTTAAGTAGAAGACCTGCTAAATTCTCTACCTTTGAAAAGGTGTGACCCAGCACTCAAAGGAGGACTGAGGTCCTCTGATATGGTCTGCAGCAATATCAACACATGGAATTAACTTGGAATCATGTTTCCCCTTCCTGGGACTAGAAGTCTTTAAGTTTCACTTAAAATTAAAGCTCTGATCACAATGTCTCCTAAAGATGGAAATTTGGGAGAAATACCAGACATGGCAACAGCTAGAAATGCTGTGTCAGTCTCAAAAAACCTTCCTATCTCACCTCATCTGAGCACATGGGTGGCCTATGGCTGCCTGAAAAGATCAAGGGCTGACCCGGAGTGTGTGCTGACACAACCCACCTATTAGGGACTCAAGATAAAAGTACAATACTAGGAACTGATGACAGAATTTGCTCTAATCACTTCCACCTACCTTGATAAAAGAGAAAAGGAAATACCTCTGTCTCAACCATTCAGTTTGGATGAACTGACTTGTTAGGAGGAGGAAACCTGCAAAATAGTGCTTTAAAATATCTGTTAAAAGCCTCTTAATATATCTATGTATGTCTTCAGTATTTTCACCTGAAGGTCAGAAAAAAAAGTAACCAGTGATTTTTTTTAATTTTTTTTTAATTTTTTTTTTTTAATCTAAGTTCAAGAAAAACCTGAAAGATAAAAATGATACTTGAACTCTATAGTTCCGGTTCACAAATCATTCTGAAAAATAAACTGTTGCTCAAACATTTCAGTTATTCCCATGGCTGAAAAAACAGATGTGTCATAAGATAGGAGAGAGCTTGAAGAATTTTGGGGGGTAATCCTCCTGAGAATACCAACCCTTTAGCTCAGAATTTGTATACTTAGTACTGCTGCATGAAAAGCAATTTTTAAACTAGAGTTTACTTTAAGTAGATAAGAGACCAAAGCTATGTTTCAAAGTGTTAGGACACATAAGTATGATAACTGCCTTGCCAAACAGAGCTTATCCAAATGGCAGTGTGAAATCCTCACTGTTTGCCTGTATTAGTTTTAACTGCCTTCTAAAACCAACCATCCTCAAAACACATATTGCCAAAAGGATAAAAATATATTTTTTTAATATGCAGTATGTTTGGGAAAATACATACTACATACTGTGTTTGTGGCCACACTTGCAGGGGTCTGAGCTGTTTTCCATCTACAAAACAAGTTACTAGGAGGGGAATGGAACTTCATTTGCAAACTAATAGCTTTCAAATAAAGAAAACCCAAGTCCTTCGTCTTACTACTAACGCTATATGTTCAAGTGCTACAAACACTAATAGCACCACAGAGAGAAACAGAACATCCCAGATTTGAATAGACTACAAACTGTAAAGGAATTTCTGAAAGTGTTACATCAAATAGGTCATCAATGATTCTATGATTCTTCAGCTGAATGTACTATGTATTCTCTGCTGTAATTGATAAAACCACTATTATTTTATGATTGAATTTAAACTAAATTTACTAATGATAACTTAATCCATTGTTACTTACTCTGACCTCTTGTTTACAGTCTAAGAATCATTAAGGTCAGAAGGGATCTCCTGAGATCCAGCCCCTTGAGTCCAACCCACATGATCAAGAAGGGTCAGCCAGGGCCACAAAGGCCTCTTACTCAATGAAAACAAGTTAAAATAACACAATCTCTCATTGTTGCAGTGCTATCAGATAGCAAAATGAACCTAGAATGCAAATACTAAAAAAAGATACTATAAAACTCACTTTTATTAATTTTTATTAGTCATAGCTAGAAAAATTCCCAGATCCTGAAGCCTCTAGCCAAACAACTACTCTACCAACAGCACAGTGAGAAGCATCTGTGCTGTGCCTAAAAATCTATCCATATGTTTGTGACTTTATAAAAGCACAGCCACTGCAAGTTATAGCCAAACTAACTTAAAATTTACTCTCAATTTCATCAACTTCTGAGAGGACAGTAAGATACAAAAGCAGGCAAATACGCAGGCAGTCAACCTGGTAGAAGCTGCAGTCATGGCCATAAGCCTGCTACAGACAAACTCAGCACCAACACAGACAATGTAAATTCAATATTCAGTCTTAATATGTATCTACCTGCTGGAGAGAGCAGGCCTGATCAAATGGATGACTGCTGCTCAATCTAACATATGTTTGAAGCCATAACTGCTTTTCAGGTATTCCTTCAAAATACACAGGCTCCATCTAGTCTTTCTTATTGCACAGCAAGTCATACAGACAGGGTTATTTAAGACTACATCAAAGACTGGGTTTTGAGTTTTCAATTAGGAGTCAGAAACCACGTGAAAAACAACCTTTTTTTCATGGAGTGTTAGTTCTCCAAACCTTGGTTAAAAACGAAGTTTTGATTTTTCTATTTGAAACAGAAGACGTTTTGTAAGTTCATCTACATGCGTGTCTGTGCATAGAGATACACATGTGCACACATCTTCCCTCCCTGAAAGCCTAGCATCACACAGAATACTACAGAAATTAGGAGGGAAGAAACCCAAAACTTTCTCTTGCTGCTGTGCTGGCCTTGACAGGGTTGAGTGTCCATTTGTACTGCTGGTTCAGATAAATGGGTTTCATTTTATTGTTTACTTGCACTTGATAAGGTTCTTGAATTGATTCCGGTGGCTCACAATGCCTTCCAGGCACAGGCTGTTATTCTTACTGCTGTATCCAAAGCCTTTCACAACACAGTGGTTTCCTCTAAGAAGGACCGGCATTATGAACTAAAATATCAGCAAAATCAGTTTCTCGAGTTTTGTAAAATGAAGAAAATTCTGTGAAATGAAATCAATTTTCTCACAGCACAATAACCGTGACAACCAGAAATATCAAGAGAGCTGGAAAAAAAAAATTCCTTTTTCTTATCAGGATTGGACAATACTAAAGCGTTGTGGAATCCATGATACACCTTAGTAACCCATAATTTAAAGAGTATCTAAACATGTTTCAAATCATAGAAGCTCCTCTTACAGAGCAGGAAATTATTTTTAACTGAATCAATTAGCAGCAGCAACTCAGGTTCCTATAATTGAAAAAGTATGTCTCTCTCCTCATTGATCTTCATCTCAAATACAGTTAATAATAATGTCCAATGAACCCCAAGAGGATTTGCATTACTTTGCACTGGGAAATACAGTGAATCTGATTATTTCACAGAAGACTAAATTCAAGATTTTTTGCATCACTGCCTCACCTTGTCACTGACTTGCATAGTCTCCGAATATCCGTATATCTCTGTATGCCCTCATTTCATGTACTGTCTGCAATAAGATGTATATGAACATCTAATTACCTAACAGAAATGACACTAACATTCCTCACTAATAATAAACTATTTTAAGAACTTATTTTTTTAATTAATTCAAAGAACACAGAGAACTGATTTTTTATCCCCAGAGGCTGGTGATTGCATTGAACCTCCAAGATTGGGACCATCATTTTGGAGTACATGGAAAATTTTTACTACAATAGCAATGCACAGTATTTTTGCTTATGATCTAATCAAGACAATGCAGAGGTCATTAATATAACTAAGGTGTTAAGTATTTTCCTGCTTTTGACGTGAATTTGGAGATTGCTTTTACCAACATGAGTTTGTCCCTGTGTTGCAGAACTAGAGAACCAGCTCTGGTTTTTATACATATGCTCTGGTCAAAATCTTCTAGGACTACTTTAAAATTCTCCTGACATTTTCTCAAATCTCATCCAGCTCTTTCCTCCATGTTAGCCTGCTGTAAACTGGAGCTTTGGACCGGCTGCACGTAGGAACTCCAAGATTGCAATAACGATTGTGTTACACCTGTCTCACACATCCTGCCTTCCTAGGGAATTCTGCCCCATGGAAATCGCCCACAGACTAACTGCAGAAGTGTTCACGGCAAACAGCAACATCTGTGAGTGGCAGACCCTTCACCCACTACATAGCTTACCAATCTTGTACCTTAGGGAGCGGAGCAAATCACGTGTTATCTCCTCAGTTTTCGTAACTCAGTAGCCTGTATGTTCACAGGATGTTAAGGAGTTAAAGTCAATATTCTCATCTGTGAGCTATCACTTGCAGCAACTGCTACAGGAGCACTACAGCAATCACAGCAAGTGTGACATGATGCACAAATCAGAATCTTTACAATGAGTAGCATTTGCTAGGACTAAACACACAACCCACAGAGCTTGTAACCTGGTGAGTAGGAAATACTAGAGGTGTTTTCAATTATGTCTTTCTTCAGAAGTTACATCCTCCCTCCAGAAAGGTCCATGGAGGCAACAAGCCCAGGTGAGGATTCACACCTCTGCATCCTCTATATGCAAATAGAACGGACAGGAGTAAGTAGTGTTCCTCAAATCAAATTGCTATTAGTTTTTATAGGCAATCTGTAATAGTATCATATGGAAAAAAATGAAAGACCTGCTCAGAGCACTGTTATCACTAGGACTTAAGTTCTAGAACCTGGAGATACATATTCAAAACCAGACAGAGTAGGGTATCAAATCCTGGTCTCTGACATACTGGATGATCACTTAAGTTGTATGATAAAAAGGTGAGTGATGTTTGACTCAAGGGATTTATGTCACATGTGCTAGTTTAGAAATACTTAAACAAAAACCTCTTTGGCTTACTGTGGAGCAATATGTTCAGCACCATCTTCCTATATTCAAGGCCAGTTCTCTTATACCCGTGAGGAATTTCACACCTGTGCTTGAGCTTTCCTTTCAAATTAGCTGCTCATCAACTCTATTACTAAACAAACATGAAGCAGCTGTAGCTCTCAGAGTATGATTAAAATTAAACCTTTCAAATCCAGCCTGACTTAGAGAACCTCTGTACAGTTGTTCTCAATTGATTAACTCCAACTGGCTCACTACTAAAACTAATCTATCAAATCTGAAAAAAAGTTTCAAATAAAGCCTTTCACATAAATGGGATATAATGATATTTTAAGTAAAACACAAAAAGATGATGCCACTAAAATGTTTTAATAAAAATAAATAATTTATAGGTTTAAATTGCTTTTTCTTTGCCTTAGAGCAGTTAAACTGTGGCTTACTTTATTGATTCAGCATTCATGGTTTTGCTTTGCACAACACTGGAAAAAAAACAGAATAATGCCCTTATTGGTCTTCTAAGGGAGGTAATGGAAGATGATAGGAACTACAAACCAATCAGCCAACTATCAGATGCATGCACCACCTGTGGAGAAATACTGAGTGCTTACTGGAGGGCTGGGTTCCAACCAGGCTATAGAATAAGTTTTCGATCTGAACTCCTCAGCATACATATCCCCTCTGTGCAGTCAATGAAATAATGGAAAAGACAAATAAGGTTGATCCATAGATCTGCATTGTCCTATTTAGTCATGATGTGATACATAGAATTAGAGCTAGAAAGTCAGCTACACATAGGCAAACAAGTCTTATGAACTTTCAAAACATTTCGGGAAATATTTCTTTGCCTTTACAACCTCTCTTTAAGAGAAAATACATCTACATGAGGATTTATCTGCTGCTAACTGAAACTCATAAATATGAGCAATACTAACCCAATCACATACTATCCTTTCCCTTGTTTCTATTTTAGGTTGAAAGCTTTTTCTTCAAGATAATGTCATTTTTACTGGTACGATTAAAGGGCTGAATCCTTTCCATGTAATGTCCTAGTTAAATTACCAGCATTTCACTGGAACCTAAACAGCCCCATAAATATCCCTTCATTAGCAGTCTCATGACTCTGTTCTCCACCAGCTTACCCACTTTAGCATTTAAAGTCTGCCAGTATCTTCCCCTCAAGACAGAGCTGGCTGACAATTCACTTTGACACTGATTCCATCCCCACTTGTCCATCACATCCTGTGCTACACACAAAGCACACAGCCTCTCAAAAAAAAAGCTCACAATACCATTGTGATAACCATTAATAGACAATAGCCTGAGGTATTGTATGATCCCAGCACCAGGGATCTGTCTCTGAGCCAGATGGACACATCACAGTCTCCAGAAACTGGCACACAATTGAGGAAAATGCCTGATTCCATTCTCAAATTTGTAACAGATTTTAAATTAATGCCAAATTAATGTCAAAACAATAATTTTTTTTTTTAAAAAAGGAAGGTAAATGTCTATAGCTTTATGGGACATGGGAAGACCTAGAAGGCAAAATATTTGTGGGTTTCAAGGATGAATGAAGGCACCATAGAGCATGCAGCCTATGTAGACAATCTTACTGCACTTCAGGAAGAGGAAGAGACAGGAAATCCCACCGATCTTACCATTCAGACATCAGTCAAGAGGATGACTACATTACCTTTCTCACGCCAAGAACAGACCACAGTCCCAGCAGTAGCCAAAACCATGGCTACTCAAGCATGGCTCATCAGTACAACCAGGATTATTTCCTAGCCTTTCTGTGGAGAGACACTGCGAAGGCATAGGACATCACTATGCATCCAGATAATATGAGTGCTCTACCACCAGCACCAAAGGAGGCGGCTGAAAAAACAGCTGTCTCCAGCTGCTCTTCCTCTTTCCACTAGCAAGAGACTCACAGGTAACCTTTACGAAACCCCACCACCTCCAGGTTACTTTCATCTGAATTGCACTCCCACACTGACATGCCTCTCCATGAATGTATCACTGCTACTAAGGCTCAATCATTTACTCTCAAGTTCATTAGCTCCAGAGAAGAGCAGAGTAAGGTGCAGAAGCAGGCTGTTAGAAGTTGTAGTCATGGCAGTTAAGTCTGATACAGACAAATTCAGAATTAACACAGACAGTGTAAATTAGATAGCCAGTCTTAATGCATATCTACCTGCTGGGGAGAGAAGAACTGATCAAATGCTTGACTGCTGCTCAATACAGCATCACATTTGAAGCCATAACTACTTTTTAGATGCTCTTTAAAAATACAGATCACTGGTACCAAGCCTGAGGAGTTCTGTCACATGCCTCCACATGTAGAAGAGGAAATAAGAGGTGTAACCTGCAAATATCCTTAGCATCTCTTATCAGCATCCACACCCTGAGAAGCAGGCACGTTCAGGTCAGAGGGGTGGGATAGTTGCTAGGTAAAGCAAGGAAAGGGGTTTCACACAGCAGAAGCCTCTTTCCATTTTTATCTTTCTAAGAAAGAGTTGTCACTGTCATTTGGTAGACAAAGGCTCTATTTGCAGGAGTGGGTAGGGGTAATCTGGGTCTTACACTGCTACAAAACCTTGCTTTTTAATACCTGTAATGCCTTGGGCTCACTTTGATTCCACAGGGTGCTTTTGTTTCTCACTGCCTTTAGCATGTCAGGTCACAATGCGATCAGTGTTTATGTTTATTGTCTTCCTGTGTGTAATCTGTCTCAGGCCATAATGCAAGTACAACATAGGAGTAAATTAAGTCTGAACTGATGCTGAAGCTTTCCAGACTGTTGCAGTAAACTCACGAATAGTGCTTCAAACAATACTTGAAAATATTATGTGGCTGTGAATCTTGACTATTACACACTACTACCAAGAAGGACAGTCCTGTACACACTATGCCAGTCCCTGAGAAGACTGACCTATGCATAAACATCCTCTTTTCTTTTTAATGTGTCAGCACAGCAGAGGAGCACTGAAGGATTATTAAGTGGCCTGGCTTGCAGGGCTCACTCCTTTCATCATTCCACTGGACTACCAACATTGCTTTTACACTAAAGACTTGCTCTACTTAAACAACATGACCATGTTCCCTAAATTTCATGACACTAGGAGGGGTGGGGAGGGGGAGGGGGAATGAACCATTACTCTTTTCTGTTTTCACTCTAACGTCAGCCAGATGCAATTGCTGTCCTCTTGGATCCTGTCCCTGAGTGAGGGGGGCCTCTGCACTCACTGGGGAAAACTGTTTTCCTTGCTCAGAACAGAGGAAATATGTTTTTCCCCCTGTCTCCATGGGAAAATGAGGTGCAAAGCTACAGTGTACATAACCTACATCTCTGATCACAGACACAGATTGCCTGTTGCTACTGCAGGGCAGTATGGCTGGGGTTTTTTAACTAGACTACTTGTAGCTTTCCACTAGATACTGGAAAAAAATGCATCTCCCGTTCATGGATCTGGCAGAGCTAGACATTTTGTCCCTCCTAGACAAAGCAATTCTGGGCACCTCAAGCAGTGATGAAACCTAAGCTAGATCTTGGCCATCTGCAACAAAGGCAACAGCATCACTGGACTTTAACAATGTTGAATTTTTCCCCTGGACCCCAATGTGACCAGAACTGAGACCAATTCCTACACATCACAGGACTAAACACCTGAAGCAGGTCCACGGGAATTCCAGGTCTAGTGCTCTGAACCAGTTACAGCAAATCCTCACACATACCCCCTAGGGACTTCACCCTCCAAACAGGCCAAAGAACAGCAAGGACACAACTCAATATTCCATTAAACAGTTAATGGTATAAATTACACCCCATCTACTGCACATGTCAGAAGTCCTTCCTGGATTATTCCCTATTCCAGCCAGTACTCTGGGATGCACTGAAACACCTTTGCCAGCCTCACAGATTTCACCTTTTAAGATCTAAACCAGATCATGCCTTGTCACAACATAGCTTCATGAAGCTCTGACAACAAAAATAGTATTTTTAACTTTGTCAAATTAGAGGTGGGATTTCCAGAAGCAGGAGAGACCCCTTCAGCAAAATAAAGCTTAACTGGGAAAAAAATATTTTTTGCTGTATCTAGACTATAAGAAAAGCACTGATGTAGACCAAGGGTATGCTGTGGGGAAAACAGCCTGAAAGCAGGTGATGCATACTGAAATGTTCCCTCTCCTTTTCTCTCAGGATCAGAACATGGGAAGATCAGCAGTTTCAACTCCTACCCACTTACCTACTGTGACAGGACACAAGTCAACAGATGTTGCCAATGCAAAGCACTCAAAAATCATTAGTCAAGCTCCAAAACTCACAACAATGGATTTAAAAGCAGAATTTAAAAGAAATATAGGTGTGCTCTTCTTTTGTTCTGCCTTCCAAATTTTTAAACCTTTTTAACCAGGTTTTATGTCTCTTCTTCATATCCATGCGGTACAGGAATTCTAGTTTGCACTGTATTTTCTCAGTGGAAGCTAAAAATTTGACATCATTCATTCCTTTAAGTTACGGAAGCTTTAAAAAAAAGTCAAGTGGCATTAGGATAGTGAATGCTGCCATCTCTGGCTGCCATATTTCAAAACAGGTTCCACACTGTGTTATGGGTTAGAAACCTTACTTACTTAATGTCAAAAAGGAGGGGATGATTACCTGTGTTGTTCTGCTTGTGCTGCTTTAAGAAAGTATAAGACAAAATTCTGGGCAAACTAGACTTACTAGATATGTGATGCACAATTTTTTTTTTTAAATTAAAACAAGATACTGATGATTGTCCTGATGAGGGCAAAGATTAGGAAGTTCTACATTTTCCTTTCATCTCCAACTGCCTCATAATCTAATAAATATCGTCAAACATTTGGAGCTCTCTGGATGAATAAACAAGTAGGACAGTCTGAGTCAGGCCATCACAAATGAGCAAGACTTAAAAGTGTATTTATTTCTCTTTTATACTTAGCCCAAGAAGGGGGAAAAAAACCCACAAGTGGATCCATTCTAATTTAGGTTTTACACAAGGAACTGAGTGGACTAGGATAATTAATAGTTCAGAATTTCCTCCAGAGCAATAAGTTTTTACTATCTTTGCCTAGACTGTATCTACTCTATATGCAATAGTCTACAGTCTCCCTTCCATCTCCTTGCTAAGTCCTCACAAAAGCATTTTTTACAAGATATTCACTGCTACTGCATTAGCAAAAATTGCCTTTTTATGGAAGAGCATCTGCATTCAGGACAAATTACACAGATTCAGGAGCTATGGAGAATAAGAGAGGAAAATCACTTATAATAGCTCTTCAAATTCAAACGGGCAATGCAAACAATCATAGCAGGTAAATGCTCCAGTCCTGTTAGAAAAAAAAAAAATGCAGAAAGAAATTACATGGCAATCCTGGGGGAGAGGAAACATAATTCACAAAGAAAAAGGGTACAGTTTTATGGCCAGGAGGACAGCAGCACTGAAAATGAACACCCTGCCACAGATTCATTCTTCTTTTAAGTCCTGCCAATTCATATCTCCATTGAAATTATAAAGGACACACATGTAGTCTCAGAGGAAATGGAGTAGGAAAAATATATAGCCCAAAAGGAAGCCACATTTTATTGTGGGGGTTGGGGGGGGTTACCCTTGGTAAGTCCATTCTCAGAAGAAATGCTGTGAAGGTGAGTACACCCTTCCAGACTAGTCAAAGCCACCTGTTTATTTCCTACTAAATCACAGAGGAAGTACAAAAAGGAATAAACTGTTTTTGAAACACTCAATTAAATTTAAAAAAAAGCACTAGTTGAAACAGTATTTAAATTAAACTTGATTATAGGCTAACAAAGAACAACCACAACAGCGCTGCATATACACGAAACAAAAAATCTTTTCCCATGGATCCTGTGGCTTTTCCTAATGAGATACAAACTCAGCCACACATAACAAGGGAAATAAGGCTCACTGGAGACAAAAAAAGTGTATCCCAGAGAAGGAAAAGTCTGCATATGAATACATAGCACAAAGTAGGTAACTTGCCACAAAAATTCTGCTGTGTTTAATTTATAGTCTGTATTTGAGTCTGTATTTTCCATATAGTATTGGTGAATCAGGAAAGGAGTTTCAGCTACATTTGCATCAAACATGCCAGCTATTTGTCAGGAAATGTCAAAAATCATACACTCAACTTACAGAATCAAATTTCCATCCCATAAAAACTGAAATTACAGTAAAGAGCAATAGGTTGCTTTTTAAAGCACTGGAAGTAATGTAGTTTGATTTTTCACTCATTAGTGCCCTAGATTTACTAGCAGTTTTTCCTCACAGACTCCTTTCTGCATGAGTGTTCTCTCCCATCTCTAGTAAGATGGGAATTCATATTGCAACCATTCTCTTCATCAGGGAAGTTACAGGTCTTTTTCTTACTTACCTAACAACAGTTTCAGAACTCTCCAGATTTCAATTATTGTTGAGACTGTATCTGTTAAATTGGAACAAAACTGGCCAGTTAAAAAAAATATCGATAAAGAAGCATAGACTAATAGACAGAGAGACAGAAGTGTTCATAAAAAAATTTTCCTTAGTACATCAGGATAAAAACCAGAGCAATTAGCAGAAAAGAATAACAGAACTTGAAGAAGTACACATGCTAAGACATTTGGGGTGACAAGCAGAAACCAGAAGCTCTGAGTCCAAGTAAACACCGTAACAGAGTTGGCATCTGCATGAAACCATGCATTCACAGTTGCCTTTTCATTTCTCTTTTGCATTCCTTCAGTGTCCAGGAGAAAGGGATTTTGGTGAGTGCTCTGTCCGTCACTGCCAAACTGTAGAGCAGGGTCTCAATGTCTGGAGAAGCAGATATTGAGGAGGTCTGGCCAGCTACAAAAACTTCACTACAAAACTTTTCAGAGTAACAGCAGAGGAAAGTGAGGGAGTGATCAGGCAAAGCAGAAGAAGCGGAGAAGCCAGAACCAACATAGAATTTCTTCTGTACCAGAGATGCTGAGGACTGGGGAATCTGAGCTGGGGCTCCATTCTGCCCTGACAGGCTGAGAAACCATTCCTATTTCCCAAATACACTAAGTATTAAACCATAAGCTGAGTAGAAGAAATGCAATTTTGAGAATATCTATTTTCCTGCACTAAAAATCCAATGCTAACATTTTTGGCTTAAAAAAAAAGGTGCTTTCTGGTCACATTTAAAATTTGGAAATTATAATAAAACCATTTTCAGCTTGCAGTATTAAAAATGCTAAGAATCAAACTAGCTTTTAATTTACATCTGTCATGCCACCGTGGCATGCACCATCATGTCCTGGGGATGCTTCAACACTCTCACACAACCGCTGCTGAACATTATAACAAACCACCACAACATTCCAGAATATGCACTTTGTCCCACCGGGGAAAAATTAAAATATAGTTGCTCTGGTTCTAACTCATATCAAATAACACTCCGTCTGTAAATGAGTAAACAAAACTGTATCGATCTTGGTTGTTACATCAGTCAAGAGCTTTGATATTTCACAAGGGGCCCACTCTTATAAACAAAAGAGGGGGGGAAAGGATATAATCTGTCAACCTGGCTACCAAGAGAGCTAATTCAAGTTTCTCTGGTCTGGGGAGGTATTTTAATAGTTCCTAGCATAAATAAACACAATGGAAGAAAACTCCAAAGCACCCAAGTGTGGGTCCGGGCTCTTATGACACTAGACTATATCCATGGATGCTCAATCTCAGCCCTTCACTTCCATCAATTCTGAGTGTCTATGGGAAACATTGTTTGTAATGATCCCCTTCAAACTTGAATGATGAAAGTGCACATTTTGCAAATGACACCTCAGCCAATCTGCCCCATCTGCATGAGAGACGGCAAATGAGTTCACTCTTTAGGCATTCAAAATAAAATGCACATGCTGCAAATTCCAAGCTGGCAGGAAAATCCAGTCATTAAAAAAGTGATTTGTTTTCTACAATTGCGAACACAAAAGCTCCATTTATTTCCAATGCCATAAAGAAAATGAACTGTTATATTTTTTTTTAACAACCATAGCCCAGACATATTGGAAATGTTTTAATTTTGAAAATACTAACTGGCAAATTAGAGTTTAAATAGCTTTTCTAAAGTGGTACCATTTTAGATACCATTTTCTGATTGATTTCATCACTTCACCCTGCAGGAAAAGATTTTACCATCTTCTGTATACACTGTAGTGATGCCTATTTGTTGCTGGAGTCACTAAATTTAAGAAGAAATCTAAGATATATGATTTTAAAATAAAATTACTTTCATTAAAAATAAAATATATCTTACATTATAGGAGCCTGAAAAAAAAATCTACATTTCTATTAAAATAAAAAATTTATTGTCTCTGGCATTCTGTCTTTCCCACTTTCTCTTCATCATGGAGTAAACAGAACAGCAAATTAAGAAAATAACAAACATAATTGATATAGCCCCATTCTAAGGAAGCTTACAACCACAATCAACTTTACACAGAATGAGCTGCTTAATTGAACTCACCGGGACTATTCCCTATACAAAATGTAAGCACACGTGTAATTACTTCCAGAATCACAATTATGTAAGGGTTATCTGTAATAAAAATAAGACTACCCCTTTTGGGTCTTTTTTTCCCTCCCAAATTTCTCAATCTGCATTTATTTTTGTGGCTATAGCAACACCTGGTGGACAAATAGCAAAATGCATGTTTATCATACAATAAAAAATATATGTATTTTAAATAGAAACTGTTTTAATTGCTCTTGGTGTTTTTAAAATTAAAAAGAAAAAAACCCATAAAATTTAATGTAGATAATTCTTAATAACTTTAAAGTTATTACATCTCTTATAAATCCTTTGTATTCTTACCTTTTCCTCCCTCATTTGACCTCTCAGACAAGTGCTTGTGTACTATGAAGTGGCCGTCATGGTGTGACAGTGAACACTGGCCCACTTTGACAGAAGTGCACAAATACCCCACAGATACTAAGGTTGCAGGTTGCACAGTTAAGCAGTCAAAAAATAAGATTCTATCATAAATAAAGTTGTAAAGTTATAGTTAAGAAAAAAATAAAGAACTCCTGCAGGTTTGCTCCCCACAGAATCAAAACCTAAAAAGAACTCAAAATAAATCTCCAAAATGACCACTGAAGGGCAAGTTAGCATGCTAGGGTGGCTGACAGACATTCTTTTCTGCTTCCCTCATCTCCTCTGTGCTTTCTTCTAACTCCAATGTCATTGCTCTCTCCTTTTTCATATTCCCTTTACTAAAATATCTGCCTTAAAGGCGTATCTGCTTAGAACCAGCAAAAAATGTATTTAATGGTAGGAGACAAATACAACTATAACTATATTTGCTAAAATTGCTCACTGCTAAGGTTAGCTTCAATTCCAAAGGGCTGGAGCCATATGAATATATGGTTAAAATGACAACTTCCTCCTCCAAGTGAAAGAGAAGCCAACAAGGAGTGGTGCTACGCTGAATCTTGTTCTCACCAACAAGGAGGGGCTGGTGGGCAATGTGAAGCTCAAGGGCAGCTTTGGCTGCATTGACCATAAAACGGTGGAGTTCAAGTTCCTTGGGGCAGACAGGAAGGTACACAGCAAGCTGGCTGCCCTGGACTTCAAATAAGGGGATTTACATCTCTTCATGGATCTTGGGAGAGTACCATGGGATAAAGCCCTAGAAGGAAAAGGCACCCAAGAAAGATGGTTAATATTCAAGGATCACCTCCTCTAAGCTCAGGAGCAATGCATCCCAACAAAAAGGAAGTTGGGCAAAAATGCCAGGATGCCTGCATGAATGAAAAAGCAGCTCTTAGACAAATTGAAACATAAAAAGAAGCCTACAGAGGGCAGAAGTAGCAACAGAAGCCTAGGAAGAACACAGATAAATCCTCTGTGCAGACAGGGATCAGGTTAGAAGAGATAAAGCCCTGATAGAATTAAATCTGGTGAGGAATGGCAAGAACAAGAAAAGCTTCTATACATATGTCAGTGATAAAACAAAGATAAAAGGGAAAGCATGGGCCCTCTCCAGAAGGAAGTTACCCATAATATGGAGAAGGCTGAGGTGTTCACCACCTTTTCTGCCTTGGTCTTCACCAGCAAGTGCTCCAGTCACACTGCCTAAGTCAGAGAAGGCAAAGGCAGGAAAAAGGAGAATGAAGAACCTCCTGTTGTAGATGAGATTCAAGACCACCAAAGGACCGACAGATGCACAGGTCCATAGAACCTGAGGAGATGCATCTGCAGGTCCTGAGGAATGGCTAAGCCAGTATCCACCATTTTTGAGAAGTTGTGGCAATCCATTGAAGTTCCCACTGACTGGTAAAAGGGAAATGTAGCTCCCATTTTATAAAGAAAAAAAAGGAAAACCTGAGGAACTACAGACCAGTCGGTCTCACCTCAGTGCCTGGCAAGAGCATGGAGCAGATGCTCCTGGAAGCTCTGCTAAGACACATGGAAAACAAAGAGCCAACATGGCTTCATTGATGGCAAATCCTGCCTGACAAATTTGGTGGCCTTCTACAATGGGATTATGGCATTGGTGGATAAGGGAAGAGCAACTTATGTCATCTACCTGGACTTGCACAAAGCATTTGACACTGTCCCACATTACATCCTTGTCTCTAAACTGGAGAGATGTGAATTTGACAGATGAACCACTCACCAGATAAGGAATTGGCTGGATGGTCACACTGAAAGAGTTCAATGTCCAAGTGGAGACCCATGACAAGTGGTTCTTCTCAGGAGTCAGTATTGGGACCGGCATTTTGCAACATCCTTGTTGGCAACGTGGGCAATAGCATCGAGTGCACCCTCAGCAAGTCTGCTGACAACACCAAGCTGAGTGGTCTGGTTGACACACTGGAGGGAAGGGATAATATCCAGAGGGACCTGGACAGGTGGGACTTGAGACATGGGACTGTGCGAACCTCATGAAGTTCAACAAGGCCAAGTTCAAAGTCCTGCATGTGGGTCAGGGCAATCCCAAGCACAAATACTGGCTGGGCAAGAAATGGATTGAGAGCAGCTGTGAAGAGAAGGACTTAAAGGTACTGGTGGGCAAGAAGCTCAACATGATCTGGCAGTGTGCACTTGCAGTCCAGAATGTCAACTGTGTCCTGGTGTCTTAGTTTGAAAGACAGATACCGCCAAGGAAGGTGGGAACCTTCCTGGGAGGGGAGAAATTACCCCTTCCCTCGAATTACTGTACCTCTGGAAATTACAAGGCTTTCTGAGCACAAATGTGGGAAAAGGAATAACAGTTCTTTACTAAAGGTATATCTATGACACAGCAGAACAAACAGTAGCAATAACAACAATAGGAACCAGTAACAAAACTTTTCCCGCCCGTCACGTGGTTTTCCCTGTGGTGTAGTTGCAACCACACTCGACAGGGGGCGGTGATGAGTCAGGTGAGGCGGGAGGCTGCAGT